>CM060935.1:507990574-508590574 GCA_030765085.1 Allium cepa | reverse complement strand
ACTGGATGTAGGGTAACTCCGAACCAGTATAGAATTCGGTGTGTTCTTTCCTTTGCTGCTTTTACTTTATTTCTGCATCTGTGTTTGTTTCCGTGATCATATCTGTGTCTAAATATTTCATACATTTGTGTTCAAATTAACATAAACTCAAAAAAAATTAGTAGTTCCTTAAAACACTATTCACCCCTCCTCTAGTGTTTATCCTAGCTTTAAGATCCGTAATCCGCATTTCTAACATTTGGTATCCGAGCAAGATTTTCAAAGTTTTCATAATCTGAATTTTGAAAAATTTTCAACATGGCTACCAACACTGATACTGTACCAACACTAGTTCTATCATCCCTATCACTAGTTAATTTGTAGAAGGTCAGCTACTGTCAGTCCACCACTTTTTAATCATAGTAATTATGCATATTGGGCATGTAGGATGAAAATATATTTACAATCTGTAGGAATAGACACTTGGAATATCACACAGACCGAATATTCTGAACCTACAACTGATTTTGCACAGTGGACCGCTGAGCAAAAGACTGTTGCATAAAATAATTCTAAAGCAATGAATATTCTATTTTGTTCACTTGATAGGAATGAATTTAATAGAGTGGCAGTTTGTAAGTCTGCACATGAAATCTGGAAAACTTCGCAAGTTACTCACGAAGGAACAAGCAACGTTAAATAGACCAAAATTTATATGCTCACAAATCAGTTTCAATTATTTAAAATGAATTCTAATGAGTCTATTTCATATATGTATAATATATTTTAGGATATTGTGCATTCTCTAATATCCTTGTGAAAGGAATTTTCAAAAGAAGATCAAGTCAGAAAAATCTTAAATTCTCTTACTCCAGAATGGGATCAAAAGACACTTGCGATCGAAGAGGAAAATGAAATCAGTACCTTAAAGATAGAGGAATTAATTGGAAATCTAATCTCGTTCGAAGTCCAAATGATTGGGGGAAGAGAAAGCAAAGCATCTGAAAAGAAATCAATGGCATTTAATGCATTGACCGATGGATCAGACTCAAACAGCGATAATGATGAAGAGATAGCCTTTATGACCAAGAATTTTCGAAAATTCCTGAAATTCAAAAAGATGAACAATCTCAAGAGAAACAACTATAAGAACTCTGAAAATCAGAATGTAGTGCCAAACAATATCAAATGTTTCAACTGTGACGAACTAGGCCATATCAAAAAAGACTGTCCGTATCCAAATAGGCAAAATCTTCCTATAAACAATTATTCCGTAAAGAAACGAAAACTTGCATTTACTGCTACTCTAGATGACTCGGACATGTTCTCAAGCGATGGTGATCAGAAGACAGGTAATTCAAATATGCGTTTCACAGCAGTTTACGACTTCGACGAATTCAGAGAAACGGACTCAGAAAAAGGTACACATTACAATTAAATTGGTTGAAATTGCATACTTAGATTTGGATGCTTGATTGCTTGATTGATTTTGAATTGGTGTGTTGTTTGAATTTTAAAATTTTTATGTTTTACTATTATTTTATTATTATTTTTATTATTATCTTTATTTTTATTTTTATTTTTAATAGTATTATAATATTTTACAGAATATACTATAATTTCAGAATTATTTCAGATGTATATATACATTAAAAATAATAAGTATATTTATATATTAGAATACTTAGGAAAAATAATCCATAGAAATTCAAAGACACATGTCGGCATGGTCCCCACCGTGATGTCGACATGGGTACAGAATTTGAAATTAAAAATTTTAATTCAAATGGTTGAATTTTCCTCCACATTTTCACTTCATTCAATTCTTTGAAAATGCATCTTTTCATCAGAGAACATGTCCTTTGAGAATCTATTTATTCACTATCTTTTATCACATCTTTTCACTCTCATTTTCAAATTCAAACTCTATCTTCAAAACTTCAAGCTCTCTACTCTCTACTCTAATGGATTCTTCAAGAAACCCCTCCACCATGAGAATTTCCAGAAAGATAAAGAGCAACTCTACAATGAGCCGAAGGCCATAAAAGCATACATCAATTATGCTAACTATAGAAAAGTCCATCCCGGAAAGTTTGCTATATTTCAAGATTTCTCTTCTTATGAAATTGATTCTCTTTTTGCAAACAATCAAATTCTTAGTCTTATTGATGCTTCTCAAAATGATTTCGTTTATTATCCAAATCTTGTTAAATTTTCTATGCAAATTTAAACCGTGGATTTTATATTGGAAATGATGATGAAATTTGGAGTAGTGTCAAAGGCACTAGAATTGTTTTGAATTGTGATCTTTTGGGTACCATTCTCAATTACAAGAGTACGTGAATGGATCTTTCTAGTTTTAATATTGACGAAAATGATTGTGGGACGTTTCATCACATTTTTGAAGGAAATGATGATTTTGAGTTCAAAAATTGAAACTTTCGACCAAAAGCTAGAATTGTCAATCTTCTTTTTCAACATACTTTGACCCCAAGATCGGGTAATTTTAACAATATTAATTCAAAAGTTTTCAAAGCACTTTTTACTATTTTTGGAAATTATGATATTAATTGGACGCAAGTTACTTTGGATGAACTTTGTCTAAAAAATCTTGAAATGGGTGAGAATACTTTGTATCATGGAATCTATCTCACTCGGATTTTTAACTATTTTCGAGTAGATTTCAAAGGAGAAGAGTTTGTTTCAATAAAGGTTTTCAGTCATTACAATTTTCTCTTATGAAAATTCTATTTTTTTCAACCTTATGAGACTCTTGCCGAAAAGGAAGAGCGTTTGGCTCATGAGGAGATGGAAGAGGAGGAAGATGGAGAAGAAGAAGGGGATGAAATGGAAATTGAAGAATAAGAAGAAGGTGAAACGTCTTTGGAAAGCTTTGATTATCCTCCTAATCCAACCAACAAAACCCTTCTCAAAAAACAAAAGACCATTGTTGAGAATCAACGTATTCTTAAATGATCCGTTAGTAAGAAGATGGGCAAAATTTCATCCAAATTGAACAAGTTTATTTCCAAAATCAGCAAGAAGCTTGGATTATCTTCGTCTTCATCATCCACTAACTAGTTCTATCTTTTCATTTCATGTTGTATTAGTTTAGTTTGTTTTAATTTAAAAGTTCATGTAGTTCTTTGTGTTTAATCGTTGTATCGTGTTATCATGAAATGAAATTGAATTCCTTTTCTATTATCTAGCTTATCTTATCTCCAGAATAAATGTTAGTATATTATATAAATACACACACACACACAATTATTCACAAAATCAAAATAAACCATCAAAATTCACTACACCATGTCGACATCCCCTCTATAACCATGTCGATATGTACTGGTCAGAAATGACATTTCATTCTGAATTTAAAATTTTAATAACTACCTTATGTCCATTCATTTCAAACGAATTTCTACACCTATAAATACATATTTCTTATAGAATTCATCACTAAATACTATTTCTTATCTACTTTGTCTCTCATTCTTCTCACAAACTAAAATATGGCCAATCCAATTCATAATTTATCCAAGAATCTTGAAGAGACTCTTAATTCTTTCAAGAATATTCTTTCGTTCATTCTTCGAAACCAGCGACACTTAGAGTTGAGTCAAACGCAGATGATCAAGGAGCAAGAAAGGCATTCCGATGCAATACGATGGATGATTTCCTCCCTGCACAAGGATGATAACGAAGCACATCCTCCAATCTCTTTTACCAATGATAATGAAATTTGGGACGCCATTAAAGCAGACCCTATATTTCGAGAAGAAGGATGGGTGGAAGTTCCTCATAATGTTTGATTTGATTGCTTTGTTTGATTTGAATTGTTTGCTTTGATTGATTTGATTTGATTTGATTTGGGTTAATATTTGGTGTGAAAAACATGTATAAATATGCATTGATATTTATATGATCTTTAATTAATTATCATGTCTATCAGTATAATTATCTCTTAATCTATCTATTATATACTCAATTGTATAGTTTATTAATGCAAGTACTTTAGTCCAAGAATGAGGGGAAGTTATATAGTTTGGAGATTATATAAAGTTTGGAGTTAGTTTTTGTTGATGACAAAGGGGGAGAAATATAAAATAGGATAGTTAGGCATAGATTAAGGAGGAGTTATTAGTTTTAGGGGGAGTTATTAGGATAGAAGTAATATTTTATAAAAAAAGATTGTCATCATCAAAAAGGGGGAGATTGTCAGTCCTTGAGATGATGGTTTTGATGACAACAACCTTAGAATAAGATTATAAAATATAAATACTAACATTATAATTTAGATATATATGTATGTGTAGGTTTAACCATGCAGGTACCAAGAATGAAGACCGTACAATATAGAGATATTAAGATTGAAGACTCATGAGTATCAAGATTATCAAGAGTTCAAGATCTCAAGAATAAGTAATTTAATTAGGAATTTTGTTAAAACTCCTAGAAAAGCACTGGCATCTTGAAATCCAATTTATTCATTGAATGAAATGCAATTCGAGCCTGTTAAAGGGATGGAACCCTAAGTAGGATGAAACCTATGAAAAATCTAGTGGAACATTGTTTGTATCCACTAACTTTTATTCAAAATGTTTTTACAAAATTACATCTTGTTTACAAAATGATTCAAAACCTTCCTTTTAAAAGAATAAAAAACATATATCCTTGTTTTAAATTTTTTTAGCCTCAAAATAATCTTTATCTTCAAAATCAAATTATCCTTAGTTTTAAATTATCTTTAATAATAATATATTTAATTTTTAATATTTATACTTAGATTTAAATATAAAATTACAGTAAAATTTTATATGTACCAAAATATTATTCTCTATATTTATTTATGTATTTTAACGATAGATAAGTATATTTATAAAAGTTTAAAATAGTTTTAATATAAGATAAAAGTTATTTTCAAGGAAAAACAAACCACCAAAATTTCGTTTGGGATGTCGACATACTAAAGATACCCATGTGACATAGTGGCAGTTGATTTCAAAAATTTGAATTTAAAAAGAAGTGTCTATTCGTCATATCTCTTCACGAATGGACATGGTTGTTGTTCTTCTATAAATAAGGGCTATTTTCAATGAATTTCTAATCATATTTTTCTGGTTTTCACTCCTCTTCTTCCACATTTCTTTATACACATTCTTACCATTACTCTGCCGAAATCACCATTGAATCTAACTAGCTCATTTATGGTTTGATTCTCTATCACTATCTCAACAAGATCCTCAGTGCTATTCAGAGTTATAGACTTCTTTGTGATCATTTTTGTGAGAAAAGATGTGATTGTAGCCTTGGAAATCAATCAAGTGAGAAAAGGTGTGATTGTAGCCCTGGAAATCAATTGGGTGAACTTGTTGCCTGTGAAATCAAGTATCTCTACCCAGAGGATTGTGAATTTGGAGGGTGTACCTCGTAGCCTTGAAATCGAGGGTGTAATTGAAAAGATTGCTTTTGAAAAAAATACATACTTGTGTGCGGGACTGGATGTAGGGTAACTCCGAACCAGTATAAAATCCGGTGTGTTCTTTCCTTTACTGCTTTTACATTATTTCTGCATCTGTGTTTGTTTCTGTGATCATATCAGTGTCTGAATATTGCATACATTTGTGTTCAAATTAACATAAGCACAAAAAGATTTAGTAATTCCTTAAAACACTATTCACCCCTCCTCTAGTGTTTATCCTAGCCTTAAGATTCGTAATCCGCATTTCTAACATTCCATACACCATAACCAAGGAGTCTCCCTTTTATCCAACAAACTATAACCTTCCTTTGTACCCATGATGTAATAGATAATGTGACATTTCATACTTTTGTTTTTATTTAAATTTTTGAAAAATAATTTTCATATCTCCTCCTTTTACTATGTGAAGTAATATAATATGGTAAAAAAATGCGTTTACTTCGCATACTATATTTGGGTTATAAAATCCATAAATTAATTATTTTAAAGTATATTAAATATCCATTTCTAAAGGGATTATATTGTAGATCGTTACATTCATCCTCTCATAAAAGAATTTTGACCCCGAAATTTCACCATATGAATATCAAATATTATTGGTAATGTATGATATTCATAGATCCTCCCTATGCAAAATCTGATTCAATATATACTCGAATACATAACTTCACTTTTGAACTAGGATCACTCACCCGATTCCATAGTGAAAAATTCGATCTGGCTCCTTGATTAGGAACCTCCTTCTCCTTACATAGCCATATACTATGATAGGAAACTTTGGTTCTATATCAAGAAAACTCACCAAGTATTTGCGGTTAAGAAACGATTGATAGATTCTTATATGGAGTGGTGTGAAACACCTCAAAGTCATATACATGAACCTTGGATTAAACTATATAAAAAAGAGAGACGATCCATGTTCAACTTACACACTTATTTTATTGGTTCTCACTAATACCAATTATATTTCTTATAAAAACTATCCGGGGAAACATTTCATATAATCCCTTTTGAAATGAAACTATATATTTTAACCAAGGAAAATACATACATATAGCCTGAGTAACCCCAAAATGATACTAAGGAACTGGATATTACCAAATAGTATCATACATTCCTTGACCAAGAAGGGTGATACTTAAGTGATTATCATCAAACATGTCTCTTTTCAATTTTAGTTATTTTTGGGCTATTCGAACTAGTTAACATAACTATACTTCTTCCATTTCATGATCCCCTTTTTGAAACAACTTTACATAATTCCAACAAATAATTTTAACAAAATAAATCAATAGCCAACTTGCTTTTGGTTCATTCAGATTTGAACTTATTTCGGTCGTAAACTGATAAATAGAATAATTTACCAAGTGCATTAAAACACTCGTCTAAGCAAACATCCGACTGTCAATTAGAAGATTATCCCGATTATCACAAAACAGATCGAGACTCATTTTCTGAGCCAATAAAAAGAAAATACTCATTTTTTTAAAATTTCTTTTCTGAAATATTTATACTTAAAAGTATTTTTAAGTAAAATATTACTGTACTTTTCCATAAAACATTCGAAATCTCTTTAAGACTCCAAGATTTGAATCCTCAAAACCTTTTATTTATAAAATACATATTTTATTATAATCCAAATTTATATAAAATCACTCCTTTATACAAATCATTTCTCAAATAATTATTCTAAAATATTCTAACTTTTAATAAACATCTTATTAAAATTCAATTTTTATTATCCAACATTAACATTAAATGTCTTATAGGCAAATTGTGAAACTTAATTCAGTGGTTGTTCATTTCAATGTTCTCACAATTTTATCTATCCAATCCATGTTATAAAATGGATAATTATCTATAAATTAACAAACAATAGTCAACGCCCCAAAACTAGACGAGCATGACTAATCAAACCTTAAATTATAATAATTGAATACTATCATTTCCTAACAAATAAACACATCAAAATAACTATATTGATGTTTGAAAATCATTCTTTTATATATAAAATATGCTCCTAGGTATGATAATTTCATTTAACAATTTAAAACAATACCGGATTGGTTGGGCTTGTTCAGGTGTTTAGGAATCCCTATCGGTAACATTGGCCAGACGCATCGACTAGAATTCATAAACCACTCAACCATTCAATCAACACAATATAAAATATTTTTATATCACTAATAAATAGGCGCTTTTATATGTGTGTGTGTGTGTGTACACACTCAAACTCATTCTAGAGTGTCGTTAACCCTATCTCTAACGAGTCTATCCCACCAAACCAAAGGTTCTCGCTAGTTTTTATTTAATTTATTTGGTTTATAATCTGTTTATCAGTTTCTTTTTCTTTTATTTTTGTTAATGTTATCGTTAACGTCCGAGAATATATTATATTCGATAAGGTATATGCTTCAAAGAACATAATTAACGAAATTTGAACAAAGATCGCACTTATTTATTTAATATAGATACAAAATATAAGATTTTATGAGCTGATATTGGATTTTGGTAGAAATTTAAAAGTAAGAAGAAACTTTATAGGAAATAATAAATATTTTTAACTGAACTAAGCGATTCTAAAGTATATTAGAAAAAATCTGGATTCAAACCTGTGTGTCTGAGATAAAAGTGAACAAAGAAAAGTGTGGTTATTATACAATATACTAGATATAAGCGTGGTTCGTGGACTTGAACTTGTGACCCACTTAATATTATACTCAATCAAGGAGAATTTAATATTAAAATTCTAAAATCATGAGAAAAATAGAAAAACGAAATCGAGTTAGTTGCGACTTTAATATATGTATATATGGTATAAGATAAGATTGGTACGATATTTGGATGTCATTATTCGAATGTCACTTACGTGGATCCAATCTAAAGCATAAATAAGAAGTTGAAGGATGATGTATGAACATGAAAGTGATGTTAGATATTTCCTAGGAATAGTTGTTGCTACGCAAGACAACATCATGTTAAATGCCTAAATCTACGTAAACATGTCTTGTAGCCATTTGAAACTACGTACTACCCTATTTATGTCGAATATTTGAACCATTTTATTTTTTCCATTTATTCTATGAAACTCTATTTAAACACATATTAGTGGCACAAAATATAACACAATAGATCTTCACCATTAGATCTCTTATTTATTTCCACTCTATGTACACACAAAAGAATCCAACGACTAATATGTGTCATGTCATAATTTGTGTTTAATTCTATGCTGAATAGAGTATTCCATATTTGAATGATCGTGGTAATATTTACTTTTTAGGCCTCAAATTTTTTAGAATATGATGACATCTATGAAAACAGATTAGTGAGTTCTTAAATTTTATATATACCTTAGCTTCTTAAACCTTGAATTAATTTTAGAATTTGTATTCGAGAAACATAATCATGGTATTTGGAATATAAGCAAGAGATTTGGACATAATGTCCCAAAAAATAATTTTATTATACAAAATATCTTTCTTTCTAATTTTATGTAAATAGATCTTAACCGTTCCTCCCCGTTGCAACCAGCTGCTATTCTCACACATCTTATTTTGCTTTCAATTTTATAGTGCAATATGTTTTTTGTAGAAATATCATATCAACGAATCATTTTCACCATTAAATCACAAAATGTTACGATCTTTTAAATGATATGTGTTATACATGTGTAAATATCTAGTGACTAATCCATATGAATAATGTATCCAAAAAAACATCGTTCAAATGCAACTATAATTACATAATTCAAATCATTAGGTTTGAAAAAATATGCAGTTAGAAGTCAATTTCACATTTGATATGCGGTTATAACTACATTTTCTTAATGTAATTAAATTCTACACTAAGATCAAATTTAACCGCATATTATTAATATTATTATAGTTAAATTATAAAGTGTGTTAATATAGAATAAAATTATCAAATGCGGCTAAAACTATTACCGCGTCGCATAAATGCAGTTAAATTAATTCAAATAATGTTGTTAAAGTATGATTGCATTTTCTTAGAGCATTTGAATTTTACTACATTTTCTTAATGTAGTTAAATTAAAAGTGTATTAAAATGAAATAAAAATTATGAAGCTAAAATTATTAATGCATCACGTAAATGCATTTAAATTAATTCAAAAAAATGCTGTTAAATTATAATTACATTTTCCTAATGCAATTAAATATAATTACATTTTCTTCATGCAGTTAAATTATTAAGTATATTAAGGTTGAATAAAATTATCAAATGCAATCATATTATTACTATGTCGCATACATGAAGTTAAAATAATTCAAAAGATGCTACTAAATTATAATTGCATTTTCTTAAAGTATTTAAATTTAACCGTGTTTCATAATGCAGTTAAATTATGACTGTATCAAAATTGAATAAAATAATACAATGTAGCCAAAATTATTATTGTTTCACATAAATGCAATAATTACTGCATAATACAAAAACAAATTTCTTTCAATTAGGTTAAAAGATAATAACTGCATTATCTTAATGCAGTTAAAAACAAGTATATAAATATTATGTTCATCCAAAATAAATGCAATCAAATAAATGCAGTTATATAAAATGATGACATAAATAACTGCATTATATAAATGCAGTTCAAACTGTTATGTAAAAGTATGAGTTTTAAAGTTTTATTTTTATGTATGAATAATGGATAATATTAGAAAGTTTATTAAATTTGTGATTTAATAGAGAAAACGATTCTTGGAACCGATCAATCCACAAAATGTTGTCACATTTTAAAAATTAAAATTAAATGAATTGGCGAATGGTGATTTTATTGGATGTGATGTTAAAAGAACAGGGACCTAATTTACAAAAAATTATAGACCCGCTTAACATTTAAAACAATAAACGTGGACCAGAAGTGAATATTTAGTTTTATCAAAGATTATACCATGGTAAGTAATCTACTCATGCTTTACGGAAATAGTTAGAAATATTAGGGCATCTCCAATAGTTTAAGCCTAGAATATTCAAGACCGAGGGCAACTCCAATAGTTTAAGCCTAGAATATTCAAGGCTGAATGTAAGAGAAAAGCCCAATAGTCAGGCATCCATTAAATGAGCGTCCAGTGTCAGAAGCCCATTAAATGAACCTTTAGAATTAAATATTCAATACTCTTGGTACGATATGAAACATTGGACATCAATTTTTGAGCGTTTATACTCCAGCGTCCATTAAATAAGCATTTAAAATTATACGTCCATTAAATGAGCGTACATGATCATTTTAGTTTTCTTAAGTCAAAACTGAATATTCAGCTAACATTCATTTTGAATTCCAAGCTTTGAATGAAGGCTATTACTACAGTTGCTCTTGTAGACTTCTAATAACTCTCTTTTAAATGCGAAATTATTTTTCAGATCAGACTGCATAGTTTTAAATTGCATTTATCTTTAACATTACATTTTAAATACAGAATTTTTTTGGGTAACTTTTCCATGATCTATAAATCAAAGCCATCACTTTGATAGACACACATTTGAAAACTTCTCCAGTGGTCCGTTTTGTAAATGAATACATGGCTTTATAAGTCACTTTTTAGCTTTTTGGAAGCCAAAATGAATAGGTTTTCGCTTGTAAAAAGCAAAAAAGCGACTTATATAAGTCAATCCAAACGAGCCATAAATGACTAAGCCCCTGTCTACATGTATAATCACATCCTTCTTCCACTCTCTCTTTTACTGCCTGGGCTTTCTACTTGTCAGCCCACTTAATATGATGGCTCCAGAAATAAAAATACAAAATATAACACGTGAAATATAAATTAACTTTGCAAATGCTTAATGCTTGTTCACGCATTTTTCGTAATCTCAAAAGGGGGAATTAATTTAAAGGGCAAAGATTTGTATATTTTTTGCCTCAAGAACACGACCTCAATATTTTTGCCACAAGGACAAACATTCTTCTAAAAATTATTCATAAGGACAAACATTTTTCAAAATTATTCATAAGGACAACAAAACTGCTACCGAGCTAAAAACCGATACCTAAAAGCTGCTACGGAAACTACAAACTGATACCTAAAAACTGCTATTAATAACTAAAAAATGATGCCTACAGAAAGTTGTCATTCAGGACAAAATATTGAAGGTCTGTCATTGAGGCTAAAAAGCTGTGAAATTTTGTCCTTGACAATAATTTTCTGATCTAAAAATTCGAATTCCCAGTCTAATTCGGATTATTGTGAATAAACAAAAGAAAAGTTTAGATAGAATAAAATATTATAAATGAAACAATATCGTATTTCAAATTATGAATAAACAATATAGTGTATCAAATATGAATGTTACAACTTTATTGCCGGTATTATAACATGTTTGGAAAAAAAACCATTTTTCTACATAATAAATTATAATTGAAGTGCAATATCCAAAATAAATTTTTCTGAGTTTGATTAATTTTGCTACATGTTTGTATAAAATTTCAACCAAACAATTCAAGTTAAAAAACCAAGATTCAACGAGAGCGCTTGAGCTGAAGAAAAGTACGGATATGCGTGTAGAAGAAAAGCACAGATATGCAAATTTTATCTTACGTGGTAATGAGTTTTATTGTGCTTTAATTTTTTAACAAACCTCGATGGAAAATTAAGTAGATACTTAATCGTTTGGCGTCACTAAAAAGATCACAAATCTATATTGAAAGGTGGGGTCACTAAATTCAATGACGTTACTGTGACACAATTTTTTTAATACAAAACATGTTGCAATGGTGCATATAATTTTTTACTACGTCATTGCGGAAGCAAAAAGCCATCACAATTACGTTGCTAAATTTAGCAATGCCCTGTTGATGCCATGCTACTGCGACGACATCTTCTAAGGCAAAATAGACGTAGCATTAATCCTAAGAAGTTACAGACGCTTCAATTAAGTAGCAAGATAACCCTTGTCAGATCCATGATACCATAAATTTTAAAATCCGACAAGATTTTGGTTAAACCGGGAAAAACCACAGACCATGGCTCGGTACAGAATTGAACCATGCTTAAAAACGAACCATAGAAAAACCGCAAGACACAGCTCAAACATCCGGGTTTTGCTAAAATTACCAGTTTAATTTTAATGAAAGTTTGCATATAAATGCTATAGGCCCACTGAACGGCCCATGTGCTTGCTTTGTGGCTGATGCAAGGATTCGTCGGAAGTGGCACGGTCATGTAGGCTGGAGGAGAAGCATTTAGAAAGAAATGGTCGATGTGGGATATAGCAGTTTATGCATTTTTAGTACGAACGCTAGTTTAAAACTGGCTGAATCCTTTTCTAATATGTACGGCACGCGACCTGCATTGTTTCAAACGAGGGTTTCATGCTAAGATTTCATTTTTTTTTGTTAATTCGCTGTAATTTTGTTTGAACTCTTTTGTACAAAGATAAATATTATTATGTGGGAAATATCATTTAAAATGCCTGTTTTATACCATTAACCCTGAAAACACATAATAAATCGAAAAATTCTACTAAAACCATTTTTTAGTGAAGTTTATCATATTTCGATTAATATACTTTTTATATTAATATACCAACTATGAGTTTAATGGAAGAAAAGTTTAGCACATTTCTACCGGTTTAACTGATTGAACATTCAGAATCTTAGAACTTGGAAAGTCGCGTTTCTATCAACGGTTTGGTCTTGATAACTATGATCGGTATCCTACTAGCTAGCATCAAAGAACATAACAATTCGAAGGTTCATCCGCCTATACAGGCGATTCATTTAGAACATATGTAAAGATCATTTCATATCGCCATTCCAAATACAAGGCTGAAATACTACATAATGCAAAAAACTAACACGAAATAAACCGAACATGGTCGGATCAGACTGCATGGAGGTGTATTCAGTTTATGTTCTAAATAAAATTGAACCGAACATGGACCGAACAAGATTTATGTTCGTACGAAAGTTGTTGTCCTAACTCGTGTCCTAAATAAAATCGAACGGACTCATACATATATTTTTCGGACACGGATTCGAACGGACACGGACGGATATTGCTATTTATAAATTTTGTATTGTTTAATAGAATTTCCATCAGATATACTGAATTATAAAAAATTCGGATGAATCTGAATGAACTCGGACCGAACATTATTTTTGCTCGTACAAATTTTGTTGTCCTATCTCGTGTTCTAAATGAAAATCGAACGGACTCGGACGGACATATTTCGGTTAAGGACATCAGACACTCGTACAAAATTAACAGCCCTACTAAGATAGGCCATTGGATCAAAGATTGAATCGACTAGAGCTGTTTTGGTAATGGTTACCGTTACCATTTTGTAAATACCGTTATCATACCGTTTTTATTCGTAAACTAAAATAATTTACCGTTACCGTTACCGATTGACTGGTATACCGATGACTAGTATACCGATAAACTGGTAACTGTTACACTGATAATGGTAAATTACCGTTTGTCTAGAAAAATAATAAGTTGATATATTTTTACACTGAACGATGCTTCATTATATATTTCATTGAGTCACTTAATAAAGAACATAGAAAAGAAGTGCATTTGAGTTGAATTACTAAAATAAATTGAACTATTTTCTTGCTTCTAAATGTCTGTAATACAACATCTTACATAAATATCAATTCATTATGAACAGACTAGTGAATTACCGTTGTCGCTGGTTCTGAAAAAATATTATCGATGTTTTACCATAAAAAATGGAAAATTTACTGTTACCATACCGATCATACTGATATACCGACTTTACTTTAAAATGATGACCGATTGACTGGTAATGGTATGGTAATGGTAAATTTATCATTACCATAATGGCCCTAGAATCGACGGTGGATAGTAACAAAATGAGCATTGCAAAATGGGTCAGGGCACTAAATTTCTTTAGGGTCGGAAAGATGTAGGTAATTTGCTATGCCGTTACGATGCCAAAATTTTAGAAAATAAAAACTGAATATGGATCACTATGACGTCACTAAATCCCTTTAGCGTCAAGCGTGAGTAATTTACAATGCCTTTGCGAAGCCAGTTTGAAAACAACATAACAATCATGTCATCACTAAGGCTTAGCTAACTAGCAACGATTTTATGATGCCTTAGTGACCGTGGTAAATTTAACGACATTTCGCCATCGTCAGGTCACTATGGCATCGCTGATAGACGATAGAATATCATCCTTTCTCTTGTAATGTTAGTGGATGCTTGACATGTGTCTTGAATCTAACCGCTCGAATTGATTCCCTCTTAGATCTTCGATATGTGACAATTGTGAGGTAGAGATTTTTAGCCTTGAAGATGATGTGGCCTGCTATAGTAATGACCGAGTCACTATAATGATGATTTCTTTAAAAAAAAGTGCAAATATCTTAGTGAGCTCTATTAGTATACCTGAGGTGGACTAAGAGCATTTGACTATGAGAACGCATGTATTTTCGATAACTAAAGGCCATGTTTTGGTTAGAAAAAATTGTATTTTCGTTAGTTCAAAATAATAGTTTCAATTCTTGAAAGCAATATTTCTGATAACTAAAATTTATATCTTCCAAAAGCATAGTGTCACGATTTCAATAGCTTATAACAATATTTACAATAACTCTTTACTTTCATATTTTTGATAATACTCAATTCATGTTTCTGATAAATTTAAACTTGTACATTCAATGGCTCTCGGTTTACACTTTTGATAGCTACCCATTTCATGTTTCAATAGCCATTAGTTTTAGATTTTCGATAGCTTTTAGCTTGCATTCCTTGATATCTTTGAGTTCACACTTTCGGTAGTTTCCATCTCCGATATCTTGTAACCCAATGTTTTCAAATCTACCCGTCTTCGTATTTTTGATAGCCTATAGTGATATTTTCCTCTTCCACGTACTTTCAACAGCACTTAGCAGCATTTCCAATAGTGAGATGTTCAGTTTATCACATGTTTGAATATCAAAGCCATCGATGGTCGAAACATGTAAGATCTATAGAAGATTAAGGTGAACCAAGCTATCAAAGGTCGTGATATATAAAGGTTGTGGAAAGTTGAACTAGCAAAGTTAGAGCTATCACATGTTGAAAAATAAAAGGCTATCACATATTGAGATGTTAAAATTATCACATGATGATATATAATAAAGCTGTCGCATGTTGAAATCCAAGTTATCACATGTTGATATGACAAAGCTATCACATGATGATACATGAAAAATCGATCATATGTTGAAGGTGCCAAAGTTATAATATGTTAAAGTCATAAAGACTATCGTAGGTTGAGGTTATCGCATGTTGAAGTCATACAGGTTATCGCATGTTGAAGTCAACCTGTCATAGGTTGAAGCCATAAAGGCTATCGAATGTTGTAGCCATAAAGACTATCGCATTTTGAAGTCAAGCTATCGCAAGTCAAAGTTGTTGCACGTTGAAGTCAACCTATCACAGGTTGAAGCTACCACGTGTTGATGTTATTGAATGTTGATGTCATCGGATGTAGAGAAACTGCTATCAGGTGTCAAGAAATTAACGCACGAAGCACCTTAATTAGCCACATGACAACTCCTAATTGGTTCAGCTGCACCTTGTCGTAACGAAGAGATCAAACACAAGTTGTGCCATATGTCAAATCACAATGTGATATTTCAGCAAAATATCGACCATTTGTCTCCTATGAATGTCACGTCTCAAAGATCTAAAGTCGTAGTTTCTCTTTAAATATGAATGTACCCCTACTAAGAAGGAGCGAATTTCCAATGGTGCTTCTTCCTTATTTTTACTTTTACTCAAGCATAAATAAAGAAATTGATTTGGGACTTCAATGTCCACCTAGGTAAAATTCTAATTAGGACTTGCATAATCGTCTATTTGCATAAGTGACTACTTAATTATATGACGATTTACATACTTGCCTAAGAGCTAATCTTATTGCCCAAGTACCATTTATTTCCTTTACTTGAGCATGTAAGTTAGGCCTAGTTTGTGATCTGACTTTTTGACGCTTTCACTGAGGATTGAACTCATGAAATATTACCATTGATCTAAACAGGAAGGGTAAAGAAGATCCATGACCAAGAGAAAGAAGCGGTACACCACATCAACCTTAATGAGAACGTAATTCGTCCAATCAATATTGAAATATTAAGGCTAGACAAGCTTCAATTCCTATTGAAATGAAAAATGAGAGTGCTAATATAAAGGCCTTACAAAATCAACTTATGAATTTGTTATGATGCTTGTATTTCAAAAGTCATCTAGGACAACTAAAAAGACGAAAAATGACAAAGGCGAAGAGTGTAGGATCTTTTCCCCCTAGAGGGAGGTGAATAGGGTGTGCTAATAAAAATTAATGTGGAAATAAAAATAAAAACAGAGAGTAATGCAGTAGAGATAACACATAGATTAACCCAGCTTCGGCAAAAACCTGCATACGTACTGCCCCTAAGGTTTCTGCTAGAAATTAAGTAATCATGCGCTTACAAACACACGTAAACTTGTGACACTCGCTAACCTGATTAACCAAATTCTAAGCTCAAAACCTTCCACAACTCAGTTATAGAGTTGCGAATTCTCGAACTACAAAACAGTAGTTCGTAATCTAGTTAATTTAGTGTTTGATTCAAATAATAAACAAAAAAAAAATAGAAGTACTGATAAATAATTACAAAACCCTGATTCACTATTCGGCCCAAATAAATAATAAAAGAAAAATAGTGCATCCCAATTAAAACACAAACGATGCTCCGTTTCGTTTTGCTTCCTTCTAATTCATGTTGCTTTATTTCTTCGTGATTCTGGAATTAGGGTTTCTTAAATTGAGGCGCCGCTTGGAAATTCGAATCGCATACTGGTTTTCTTTTGTTCCTCAATACGATTGTTGCTTCTTCGTTCAATGCTCTTCGATTAGCTTGCGGTCGCTTCAATGTCGAGTTCGAATGGAGTAATTTTGGTATGTGATTTTTACTTTATTTTCTCTGTTTATTTGCTTGAACTTGAACTTGGTAATTTGACGATGATGATATGGGTTCAATTTATAGGGATTGAAACCCTATTTTATCGTTCGTAAATTTTGATTTGAATGTTTTAGTTGCTTTGCTTGGCTTTTTCGAACTACGACTATTTTTGCTATAAACATGTAAACGCTTCACTGTGTGACTGTTTTTGCTATAAACATATAAACTGCTTCACTGTATTTGCTATAGATACTATGCTTTGATCATGTCGTGTTCCCTTGTATGTGTGTCACCACGTATATTCATACATACACATGTATGTGTGTGTGTATGTGTTGTGATGCCTCTGGTATCAACTTTGGTTGTTTGGACTTGCTGTTGCATATATAGAACTGGTTTGGTTGAATGTTATCATTGATCCGGTCTGTGTTCTTTCCTTTGTGTTCACAATTGCTTGTCTTTTTCAATCGAGTCAAGTCTGATGTGTGTTGTTTTGCATTTGTAGTTTGATTTAATTTGAAGTCTTGTTGCACTTGATTGAGCTGTTGTCATGTTGCACTTGGTTGGTATGAACTGTATACATGTCTTGTTGCACTGATGTTTTGGTCTGGTTACAGGTTTTCATATGTGTTCAAGCTCGATCGCTTTATTTCATGTTATTGCAGTCATGATTCCATTTGTACATGACGAAACTGAGTGCTTGCATATCCATTTTGCTTGAACATTTTTGCGTTTTGCCTCTGGTTATTGAATTTGGTGTGTTTCCATGCTGTCACATTGTTTTCTTTTTTCCTTTGAGCCTTTTGAGGTCTGGTTCACTTTGACATTTGGTTGTCTGATTCCTTGTGTTCATGTCTACTTATGCACCGACCATTGCTTGTGTGGTTCCTTCTTTTTGGTTTCATGAGTATGTCTGGTCTATTCTTGTTTCACTAGCTTGTTGAGTTGATATGTTCACCTAATCCAAGTCTGTTTTCATGTTGGATTGCATTCATGTTGACCCAATTTTGAAGTATGGTTTGGTTTGCTTCTGAACCTGCATTTGCTCATTGATTTTGTAAATCATGCACATATTCATGTATATACACATGCATACATATGCATGTATATATGTGTAATTGCGTAATACATGTGCCGCATCCATTTATATTCGATTAGTATACGTGTGCATTTGCACTAATCTGTGAGATGGAATTGGGAAACAACCTTGTGATATTCACAGTGATACATTGTGAATATTACAAGTTGTTCATGCACATATATTTGGTCCCTATTAGAAAATATGAAAAGAAATAACCCAAAAACCCAAGGAAAAAATAAATTTTCAAAACACACACTTTATTGAGCACTCCAATATATTTATTTTTTCAACTTTGCCACGTCAGTGTTTATTTTGCAGATAGTTCAGATGCTGGATACAGGCCGGAACAAAGTTGAAAATCAAATACGAGTGATGAGTGAATATGTAGTGAGGTTAAATATGTATATAGAATTATAAAGTGAAAATTGTGTTGTAATTGAAATTTTACTGTAAACGAAAATGTGTAAATGCAGTGGGAGCTCAAATTTGTACCATTCGAATTTGTAATAAAATATTTGTTTGAATAAAATATTTGTTTGAATATGATTTACAAGTTATTTATTTTATTCAACAAATATTTATTTAATTATGTGGAAAAATAAAATAGTACAATAACAAATACATTTAAACGAATATATATATATATATATATATATATGTTTATTATCATCAAAAAAATCATACAATAGCGTATTCTACAAGGAGATTAAATCCCCTTAAAGAGATACTAATACATCACATTTGAAGAACAAGAATCCTGGGAAGAGTACCACGGAACCCCCAGAGAAAATTGAAGTCGAAGCCATCAAGTCTACAAAAGATTACAATGGTCCCTAATCTATCTTGGGAAAAGAAGCTGAAAATAACAATCAATCAACCTAAGAACAAACAAAGAGCTAAGGAGCCAACAAAAATCTCCATTTGTGCAATCAGCAAGCTCGTCTTCTTATAAAAAATAAAAGGCATATTTGAAAGACTTAGCTAATAAATTAGTTAACGATGTGATGTATAAGAAAGGAAAGAGGATGATGGATCTTAGAGTAAACAATAATGGTAGGGGATTCTGTTCACAAAAGAAATAATAGCGGTCCACGGTCCCATTACCGCTATATGTTAAAATTTCTTCTATCAAGTATGATAGGTCAACTGACCTAGATGATCATTTATACACTTTTGAAAGCCAAATGGGTATTTATAATTGCGCCAGAAGCATTAAGGCGCAGAATCTTCCCTGCAACTTTCCTCGGTGCAGAAGAAAAATGGTGCCGCCGCTAATTTTCCACCCATTTCTGCACCTCAAAGGAGCCAATTATAAAATTAAGTGTCTTAGGTAACATCAAGCAAAAACCTGGAGGGGTACTGAGAGGCTATCTCAAAAGGTTCGATTTTAAAGCCATATGTGCTAAAAAGGTAAGTGAAAAGGAAAACTTGATGACGATAAAATATAGATAGATAGAGAATAACCTATTTTGGAAAGAACTCTACCTCCATGGATGTAAGGATTTACATGTCAGGACTCGAAATCCGACGTTCGAAAATCGACATCCATACTTCACATGTATTCATATGCCGTAGATTCAAACGTCGAACTCCAGTTCGGATGGAGCTTATAACACATTAAGTAAGAACAAACACAACAGAAATAGAATGAATATCGTTGATACAACAATGGATACAATATCTGATACAATAATGGTACAAACGAATATCAATGCTATCAGAGATATAAGCCAATAGCGAAAATAACCAAGCAGCAGCAGCGGAAAAATATCTTTAATGCCAAAGCTCTAAACTTCAAGCTCGAACCACCATCAAGTTGCATTAAGCAAGGTCAGTCGTGAATGCGATCGACAAAATCCAAAGACTCCAAACCAATTCCAAACAGAAAGCTGAAGGCTATCGAATCTATCTCTACTAACTGATTATCTGAAAATCTAACTCTAAGCTGTCCATGTGGAAAATTGTTGGCACTTAGAGTGTAGAAAGGAAACAATAAACTCCAGGTCAATCATGAGACTGGTGTGAGCAAACGAAAACAGTTTATCTTTATCAAAAGAAAAACAAAAGAATTTAAAAGAAATCCGCGATGCTTTTTGGAAAATGAAACTACCATAAGGCCTCCCCGCACACACACATTGCAAGCGCATAATTGGAGGAGATTTCTCCTTATGATAGTCAAACATGCTTGATACGCGAAAAACATTTGATATTATTATTAGTGCATAGTGAAGAAAACATTTACAAGTATAATATTAATTTTAGCCAGCATACGTACCATTATAGTATGCCTACTATAACTACCATGTTAAATGGCAGGTTCTGCAACTAAAACCGTACAAGGCACGTATTGGAGATTGGATTTCCAATAAATGGTCAGCCTAAGGAACTTCCTATGCCACATGGGTACGCCTCTGGAGGGACGCCCCAAGAACTTAACCAGCTCTCTACCAACACAAGGTCGGGTTACCTCTGTAACTAGGTAACACCTACAAGTATGCCACCCTCCATCATTACCGACCTTTATCCGAGGATCCTCAACACCAACAACCACAAAGTAATAAATTTGCAGCAACCATATAGGTTAAATATCTAGGCTTCGTACCATGATACCACCTTTTTCCAAAAGGAAATGGACATACCCTAGTGGTGCTACCCCTAAATAACCTTGCTGCATCCTTCCTGTTTCGACCATTCCGGTTTGTGAGGTTCGACGAGGTCACGTCCACAAAGCTATGCTTTTCACAAAAGCCTTGCTTCGATCAACACATGATCAGCAGCACTTCGTATGCCACATTACCAAATTGGGAATGTATCACTAGTTACCACAAACTACATAACCTCAGAGCTTGTATGTCTCAGAGAATGGTGTTAAGCTAAGAAAATAATTCTCCGCCACCGAACAGAAATGTATTTGATAGAAACTAGCTTCACATCTCAAATTGTAATGTCATACATACATCCATACAAGTCTGTTCCAGGTTCGAACAGAACCAAAGGCACTTCCAAGAATCCCTTGCAATCCAGATAATCCCTAATCACGTCTGGACTCCTCATCATAAAGGGTGATAAAATCTCTACGCTGGGGCCATTCGGTGCAGAGACATTCAACAGGTAATCCTTTCACTTTTGAAAATACCCGAACTTCACCACCGGTCTTCAAATGCAATCCATAACGTCGTATCATTATTCGAAATGAGTTTTATGACACAAAGTCCTCTCTTGGGATAAATCGAATAATGAGCGCAATATTTTAAAAACATATGGATATTGGGATCTTAGTTAAGTCACAACTTTTAGCCCAAAACCTTTCTTCAAATGGTTTAAACAAATTACCATTTTTAAATCTTAAACAAAAAAATTCATTTTACAAAGTTCACCAATCTTTCACAAAGATTAATTCATAGCTTTCAAAACAATTTACAATTTAAATCTTTTATACAAAAGAAACACCTTTAAGATCCTCTTATTTTGGAAACAAAGTTCACTAATCTTTAGCAAACAGCTTTCAAAACAATTCCATTTCAAAACTTGAAATCCTTTCAACACAAATTGGGAATCCTTTCTTTATACGAAAGCTATTATTATTTGAAAGCAAGGGTTTTCGTTTTGGAAAAATCCGCTCAAATATGTACAAGTTATATCCTTTAAAGTATAAACTTGGGTCAAATTTAAATTCCCAAAATAATACATCAATATACTTCATAATGGTTTAAAATCCATATATACTATTGTATAACTTGTATACCCTTTCAAACTGTAGTTTTCAAAAATAATTTCAAAACTTAAACAGGATATATTTGATGCAAACTAATTTCAATTTCAAATTTCCTTTTCAAAAGCTTTTCATATTCAACCCAATTCTATTTCCAAAATCATTTTAGATTCAAAATTCAACTTTTAAAATCATTTCATAATATTAAATTCAAATATATGTGACTTAACCAATTTCCTCGTGCAATCCATAGTTGTGTGTGTATGGTGTAGTCCAGGCGTTTTACACAACAGTGCAATAACATCAATCATCACAATCCAAACATAGCAATATCGATAAGCGATATAATCCTATCGAGACGACCCGACTTTTTTTCCATAAAAGTCGTATCATCCTGAAGAAAGAAAGGGATAGAAAAGAGAAAAGAAAGAAGAGAAAGAAGAAACAACACAAGAATCTCAACAGCGGAACGAATAAATTATATTAGTAACATAAGTATAACATAGTATACATCAAATATCAGAGTTACACAGACATATACAACACATACTAGACAGTTATAAACACCTGTCTAGTTATTACAACTTAATCACAATACAGAAACACTCAGAGATACCAACACAGCGGAAAACTATATAAAACTATACGCAGAAGCCTCCTGCTCCATTGCTCCTCCACAATTCGTCAAAGCTAACCTAAATCCCTTGGCTACTCGTAAAAATTTGAGTACCCAAGAGTTAAAGAAAAACAGAAATAACTCCGGGTCAGACATGGGTCTGGTGTGAGTAACAGGTTAAAGTTGCTTAATTTTGAAAAACCTTTGAAAAGAAAAGGTATCACGTAAGACTTCCCACACATAAACATGGAAAAGTTTTTACCTTACGCTAACCAAAACATTTGATAGGAAATCTGGTGATATTATAATAGTGTCTAGGGTTTTCAAATAAATAAGAAATAGCCGAAATTGCTACATCTAATAAATTCCAGCTACTAGCCACGAAAGTGGGTAATACAATCAAAACCGTTGGCACTTATTGGATTTTGGATTCCATACAATGGCTGGGCTACTGGGGTACCGCCCGTCACAGTACGTAGCCTAGATCACCGTACCGAGGACCACTCCCGATCCCCTGCAACACAAAGCCGGACCCATTCCTTACTGAATAGTTTCGAATAAGACAACCCCGACGGTTGTCATGATCAACCGCCCCACACAGCCGAAATATAAAGGGACCTCTAGACAGGGGTAAATCTTACTCTCAAGTGGGGGCTACCCATGAAGCCTTGCTGCGCCTCCCCTGTTTTAGCCACTCCCGGTTGATGAGGCTTGAGGCTACGATTACCTTTATAGGACACATCACTTAGAATGCTCATCGTCCACCTGACGATGTCCTGAAAGCATTCAATCCATACAAGTTCGTTCCGGGTTCGAACGAAACCGAATGCATTATCTAGTTACACTCATTTTGGAATCACCCTCAGAGTTAACGACAATAACCCTTGCACTCTGAATCACCATCTCGAATCTATAAGTACTATTCCATCCAACTCATTACAGAATCACCCACGGAGTTATACTGACGTATAACCCTTACACCTCGAGTTTTCACTCGCTCCACTTGGATTAACAACCTAACGTTCAATTGGAATCGATGTGGTTTTCGGATGACCAAATATAGAAACCCGATCCCGGTCTCATCGAAATCCAAAGCGTGTCTTTTAGGTCCAAGTTGTTTTAAGTTTAAAACAATTCAATTCATTATCTAAATATACAAGATAGATAATTCACAACACAATAGATAATCAACCTTATCATTATCAATAGATAATTCATATCATAATCAGATAATCCATATTATCATCCAAAAGCAACCAATGCATCCATATCACATACACTACTCATCTCATAACTGAAGATTACAACCATACCAAGCAACCAATACCATTCATCAAACATAAGCAATGATTTAATGATCACACCTTCTATAATTAATTTAAAATGAATTAAATTAATTTCTAATTAATTTAAAATAAATTGAATTAATTACTTCATCATTAATTCTGCTTAACTTAACCATCAATTGATTTCAAATTAATTTATAAATCATCATCTCAATATTCATTTCAATTAATCCTTATTGATTAACCATCTCTAATTACAATAAGTAATTAGCTTATAAGTTAATTACACAAGTTAATTACTTAAACCCTTTGCAAATAATTAACTTGTAATTACTAAATTAATTAATTAACTAAAATTAATTACATTAATCATTTATTCATTATTAATTATACCTTAATTAATCAATTCCAAATTACATCATTAATTAATTTATTAATGATTTCTGGTTACAATTAATCAATTTCTAAATATAAATTAATTACATAAGTAATTAATCTGAAATTAATCCACACATATATATTAATCACCCTTGATTAATAACAATTCACTAATTACTACTTTAATTACTCATCCCATAAATTAATTATTCTTAATTAATTATCTTCATTAATCGCTTGATTAATTTTCAAAGTAATTTAAATTTAAATTACTTCTATAATAAATATCTTTAATTACATCCTGTAATTATTAATTAATTACTTCCTGAAGTAATTATAATTTCATAAATTACATAAAGTAATTATCAATAATCCACAAATGTTTAATTTAATTTAATTTAATTTAATTAATCTAAACTAATCACATAAATCAAATTAATTACACCAAGTAATTGATTCATTAATTACTTTCATTAAGTAATTAACATAAACAATTGATTATTATTAATTAATTAAATTAATTATCAAAAAATTAATCACATTAATTGATTGTTAAATAATCTTAAGTTAACTTAAAAGCCAAACATTCTAGAGAAAATATCGTGTCCATCCTTGACGACGAAGGTAATGCTCAAACAACTGTTGACGGTGTGAATGAGGCATTTATTAGACATTTCAAAACGCTATTCAGCAACTCGGGTAATTTTGAGCCTGATCTACACATCATCGATCATTTAATCCTTCCTAGAATTTCAGGCGATGAGGATGCCTCCTTAAGTGCTGATGTTTCGGATGAGGAGATCAAGTGCGCAATGTTTTCTCTTAATAGGAATTCGGCTAGTGGTCTGGATGGATTTAATGCTCAGTTCTATTTTATATGTTGGGACATTATCAAATTAGACGTGCTGAGAGCTGTTAAGAATTTTTTCAAAAACTCCAAACTGATACCTTCATTCAACAACACAAATATTGCCATGATTCCTAAAATATGCAATCCCGACAACGTTTCCTCGTTTAGGCCTATCTCGTGCTGTAATTCAATCTACAAATGTATCTCCAAAATCATAGCTATCAGAATGAAAAAGGTCTTGCCCAATATTATCTCCCCTAACCAATCTGCATTTTTACCAGGAAGAAATATCCTTGACAACGTCTTACTTGCTCATGAGCTTCTAAATGGTTACAATCATAAGAACTCTTCCCCTAAAGCTATGTTAAAACTGGATATCATGAAGGCTTTCGTTATGCTCCAGTGGAAAACTATTGTCAAAGTTATGCAGTGCATGAACTTTCCTGATCTTTTCATTGCTTGGATTGTCGAGTGTATCTCTACGGCGCAGTTCTCTATCAATGTTAATGGCAACCGTGTCGGCTTCTTTGGTAGCAAGCAAGGCATACGTCAAGGTGACCCGATATCGCCGTACATTTTTATCATCATCATGGAACTACTCACGCAACTGTTTAAAAACAAATCTGCAGCTGGGTTTATCAAGCTTCATCCCAAATGTTCAAACCCGGAGGTGATTACCCTAATGTTCGCTGATGACCTGGTCATCTTCTGCTCACCTGATTATTCAACGATGCAGTCCGTTATGGATACTCTTCAAACATTTCATGCTATAACTGGACTATCTGTCAATCTGGATAAATCCGAAATGATAACTTCTGGCCTCAATTCTTCCCAAAACAATACTATTATGGCCATTATTGGTCTGTCCATCAGTGATAACACCATCTCGTATCTTGGCCTTCCGCTCACCTTCTCAAGAATAACAGTTAACCAATGCTTACCTTTGTATGAAAAGATCACCAAGAGACTTGACTGCTGGACGAGTAAAATGTTAAGCCAAGAGGGTAGAGTCACCTTATCTAAGGCGGTGATCTTCTCCATTCAAGTTTATTGGGCTAGAACATTCATATTACCACAAAAGCTTATTAACATGATACGATCTGCAATAATGAGATTTATATGGACAGGGAAAACTGTGGGTCGATATTTAGCCCCGGTTAGTTTCAAGAGATTGGAAATGCCTATTGCTAAAGGCGGGCTGGGTATCATCAGCATGCATCACTGGAATCGGTCAGCCATGGCTAGGCTAATCTACGATTGCATAAATGCCAAGAACAGCACGTGGGTTAGATGGTCCAATATTCATGTGCTTCGTGGATGTAATTTTTGGAAAATGGGAACTCCTAATAACGTCAGCTGGACGTGGAGAGCAATAATTAAGCTTAAGGAGATTATACTTCCCCTAGTTCGTTACCCAGTGAGCAATAATAATGTGGTTAGTTTTTGGGATGATCCCTGGATTGAAAGTGGTATGATCTTGAGGCGTGTTCTTTCTTACGCCGACATAGTTCAATCGGGAGTGCGACAGGATGCAGTAGTTCAAAGTTTCATTCAGGGTTCTACATTGCGGCTTCCGAGGACTTCAAACTCTCGAATTCGACAGCTCTGGAATAAGGCGGGGGACTGTACAATTCGAACTGAGGGCCAGAGCTCAGTTCAGTGGGGATGCAAAGAAGGCAGGTTCAGTTCTAAAGAAACTTACTCTTTCCTGACGGGTGATGTTGGGGATAACTGTAAGTGGCGAAGAAGAATATGGAGTAAAGATAACACTCAGAAGGATAATCTCTTCTTGTGGAAAGTACTGAATAGAGCACTGAATACTAAAATGAAGTTGATAACCAGAGGAGTTCATGTTACAAGCTACTGTGTTTTCTGCAACCAACTGCCTGAGATGGTCGAACACTTGTTTTTTGAATGCACCTTCGTGAATGCATTATGGAAGACATGGATTAGAAGAATAGGAAGAAGATGGAAAGGAGCTAACAACGTTGTGCAGTGGAAGTACATATACGACAATTCAGGTGGTAAAATTGATGCGAACAGACTTTTCTTGTTCGTCACTAAGAGATTTATGAATGTGATTTGGCAAGAAAGAAATAGGCGCATCTTTCAGCCTGATAAAGGGATGTCAGACGATCAATTCGAGAGGCATATGAAGCAGGAAATAAAGTGTGACTTATGTCTGGTTTCGTTTGCTTTTGACCCGGGCATCCACAGTTAAATAGGTTCTCTTATTTTTTCTTTTTTTCTGCTGTTGTGTTTTCTTTGTTTTCCCTGTTTTTGTTGCACTTTGTTTCTCTGTATTTCTTGCAAGCGTTTGCTTGTTTCTCCTTTCTTCTCTTGGTGCAGCAATAAAATGGTAGGGGTCCATTTCACCCCGTCGGCTTTGCCAAAAAAAAAAACATTACTTAATTACTTAATTAAGAATTAACTTATACAAATCATTATTAATTATCAATTAATTAATATTTAATTATCATTTAATTAATCTCTAATTATTAATTAATTAAGTGTTAATTAAAATCTTAATTATCATTAACCACTTGATTAAATAAATCTTAATCATCAATTAAAATTTAATTAACCATCCTTAATTATAGATTAATTAACCTTAATTAATTAATCTCAGATCTAATTAATTAACTTAAAAATTATTAATTACTTAATTTATCATCCACATTATTAATTAATTAAATAATTAATATTCCATTTAAATTAATTTAATAATTTAAATGAAACCAATTTCTTAAGTTCTAAATTAAGAAACATTCTTCTTTATATAAAGTATTTTAAACAATTTGTTTCAAACAAAATTCAATTTAAAAATCTCTTTTTAAATTCAAACTGAAACACAATTTAAATTTTCATTCCAGATTCATACTTAAAAATTTAAAACTTTACTTTCACTTCCATCTTCATTTTTAAATTCAAATCATTTAACCATTTCTAAGAAAAATGGTTAAAACAAATTAAATTTTAAAAACTTATTTTAAAAACTGACATAAAAATCAAATTTCAGGGTTTTTTTTAAACTGAATTTAAACTTATTTTAAATTCTTATTTCATAATTTAAAACTTATAGTTTTAAATACAAAACCAATGTTTCTTTATACTTTAAAAAGTTTAAAAACTAAATTTAAATTCCAGATTTAAATTCAACTCAGTTTCATTTATTCAAAAATTCAGTTTCCAGATTTAAACATGTTTAAATTTTCAGTTACACTTTAAAAGTTTACTTTTAAATTTTAAAACAGAAAAACAGTATCCAAGCTTAAATATTCTTTCTGAATCTAAATTATTTCTAAAACCAAAACTCAAACTTATTTGAATTCATATTTTAGATTCAGATTTAAAAACCAAGTTCAAATTAAGTTTACATTTTAAATTTTAACTTTTAAAATTTAAAAACTGCAGACAGATTTCCAAATTATGCTAAGACCAAACTAGAGTTTCATTATTTTAAAACCTAAGATTTAATCTAATTGAATTTATGTTTAAAACCAGTTTAAATCTTAAACTTGGTTCAGATTCAAGTTTACAATTAAACACTTCTACTTTTACTTTAAAAAAAACTGTAAACAGTTTTCTGTTTTTAGATTTAAAACCTAAACTAAAATTTAAAATCGGACTAATACAAATATCAAGATTTAATTTATTTGAATTTATAACTAAATTCAGGTTTCAAACTAGTTTTAAAATTTTAGTTTGAATTTCAAATTTAAACTTCAATTTTTATAAACCTGGAAAAACAGGTTTCTGATTTAACTCTAAATCCTGAAACATAAACACCAACCCGAGCTACCATAAATTTATTTCGAGTAAATTACTTCTCTGCTCCGAGTCACTCCCTAATATCCCCGAGACCATCACGGGGTTACAAACCCTGTAGCCAAACCTTACAAACATGCACATACTGTCCTGTGCACCCACTCACCAACTCCGGCCATCACTGGCCACCATCAGCGGCCACCTTCCATCGACCAGTAACTCCAAATCCCCCTTCAAACCTCAAAACCCCAAAAACTCAACTTGAATTTGAATTCAAGTTTAAACCGAAACCTGAAACATCTACCTCCTTTCAATGCCTGACCTGTCAACGGCGATATTTCCCAACTCCGGCCACTATCACACTCCATATTCCGGCGATGACTTCATCAAACCACCACCCATCATCACGCAAATCGCGGTTGAACTCGATCAACCGAGGAGATCACAATTGAACCAAACACAGTGACTCAATATACTAGGGTTCCTAACTGTAATTCCCAAATTACAACACCAAAATTGAAATTCAATCCAATTCAGTATTTTTCCTATAATCTTTGATAGCTACACTATCGTCAGAATCAAATTCAACCAAATTAAAAGCAAGTATCAACTGTACTTAGCTAATATGTAAAATACAGTAATTTCAAAACTGCATTTTGTATAAAGCATTAAAATTTGTAATTTTCTTTTAAAAATCATGATTTAGTATGGGGATTTGATTTATAATTCTGAATTCCTAAATTTCTAAACTTAAAATTTCGCTAATTTACTGATTGATCATCTATTTGTAATTCCAGAGCCATTTCTATATTTTTTTAACTTAAGTACAAATTTTAATTTGAATATTATGATGAAACAAACATATTTGTTTAAGTCATAAACTCAAATGAGGATTAAATTAAAAGACAATAGGATTTACAACTGACTGAAGCTTGAAATCAAAGAAAAACAGAGATGCTTCAGATAAACAATCATACACACACATACATATATTCATAGATATATTCACAGCCCATTTATAATATATTTTCATATCTAAATCAAAGCATGCAATCAACTTTTACCTACTTAAAAACTTAAAAAGTTGAGTTACTCACCTTTAAAAATCCTGATGAGCAGAGCACTGTCTAGAATTTGAAAAACTCTTTTGAATCTTTAAAACAGAATTGTCCAAGCTTTTAAAAACTTGAATGTTGCTTTAAAAATGCTATTGCTCTTTAAAACTTGCTTTCAGATCTTACATGCAGGTTGTTTGAATGCAGATGTAACTTGAAATTGCAGTTTCAAAATCCCAGATTGTTTTGAAAACATGCAGGCTATAGCTTGCAGGCCCTTTTGTTTTATGAACAGGTTTGCCTTGCATTTGATAATGAGTTATAGAAAAGATTACAGGGTTTATGCAATGCATTTGAATAGGTTTTTGAGGATGAAAATGTTATAGAGTTTTGATTTACAGATTTTAGAAGAGTTGAATGCGGAAAATATTTGATGAATAGATTTGCTTTTTGAGGAGAATGAATGCAAGTTAATTTTACAGGAATTTGAATTTGTAGATGGTTTAAAATGGAATGTTTTTCAGCTGAAAGGTTCTTTGTTTTGGAATTGAAAAATGAAGAAAAAGAAAAATAAGAAAGATTATAAGAATGTATATATCTTATTTATGGTTTAATTAAAATCAAAGAAAAATGACACTTGGCTTGTATTGTTAACACTTGTCATTTTAAATGATATTTAGTTTACATTTGTTAGTTTAAGCTTTAAAATATTTACACTTGTATCCTTAAGTGATTAGTATTTTAGTTAAAGTGTTAATGAATGTTTTTAAATTAAATTAATTAGATTCTTATACTTAGTTATGTATTTAAATAATTTCTAAAGAAGAAGCAAAGTGTTATAATAAATAAAAAAATATACAAATAATTCCATAGAAAATAATATTTTAAATTACATGAAATAGATTTATAAAGAGATTATAACTTATTTGAATGCATGTTTCATATTTTAAAATTGTATTTTAAATTTCATATTAAATTTACAAATCACATTATCAATATTTTAAAAAGAATAACACAAACATTTATGTAACTTATTTTAATATACAAACTTAAATTAAAAATGAATTTTTAAACCAATAAAACATTTATCTCACATATTTAAAATCATATACTATTTTATTAAATATTTTTGAAAAGCTTAAATTAAAAATAAATCACAATTCCTAAATTTAAAACATTAAAATTATGCTATACTAATTTAACAACTTATCTATTTAAAATATATATAAATACATATACATTATTAAATAGAAAATAGATTTATCAGTTTATTAAAAATAAATTCACAAATTAAATGTTCAAATAAAGAAGATTATAGAATCAAATCAAATTTATTAACAAAAATTATCGATTCAATATAAATTTAAACACAGATTATTAAATTTATATTGTCCAAAATTCCAGGATATTACACCTATAACGCTTATCTTCATTCACAGATTTATAGATAAATATATAAATTCATCACAGATAAACAAATTACATTCATCACAGCTTAAATCAAAATGATTCACATCACAGAGCATCACACATCAGGGATATCAAACAATTCAAGGCATTCCATATAATCCAAACGTCCATAAGTAAGATCCATTAGTCATCTGATTAAATTAAATCATATTAATTACTTATGAATAAATTACTAATCCTGGTTAATTAATCATTAATTAATTATAAATCATTTAATTAATTAACCTTTTATAATAAATTAATTAACCTTTAATCATTAAATAATCAACCTTTTATTATTCAATTATTCTTTTAATTAATTTTCCTTAATTAATTAATTAACCCTTAATTAATTACCGTTTAATTAATTTTCCTTAATTAATTACAGTTAGTGATTATCCCTAATCAATTTCATTAATTAATTAACCATTAATTAATATTTAATTAACCTTAGTTATGTATTTAATTAACCTTAATCATGAAATTAATTAACGTTAATCACGTAATTAATTATCCTTAATCGTGAAGTTGATTAGCCTTAATCAATCTCTAATTAAGTAATTATCCTTTAAAATAATTATCCTTTAATCACCTTCATTAATTTATAATTCTTTAGTTACTTAAGATTTAATCAATTAAAAGATAAATCATTTATCTTTATTATTTTTAATTATCATTTAATCCTTATTTAACAATCCTTTGGAAATAGATCATCATCAATACATTAATTAACTTAAAATGTTTAAGTTAGATTAAGGATTATAAAACATTTCATTTTCTTAATTATTCACTTAATTACAAAAATTAAGTTTATAAACTTAAAACCAAAAGTTATATAGATTAAAACACTTTTAACTTAATAAATTTGAAAAAATTATTTTTAAAACAATTTGAGATTAAATTAAATAATCAACCTATTTAATTATTCAAATCAAGATAATTTAATTTCAAAACACATTTGCATTTATAATTCATATATTTTGAAAATTTGTTTTAAAGTTGATCAATATCTTTATTTTTGAAACTTATTTTAAATATTTACCATCTCCTTTTGTTTATAAACTAGTCAATAATTTACTTAAAATTTTAAAAACTGTAAAAATTTATAAATCTGGTAGCTTAACTCAACTAGCCCGAGACAAATGAACAAAACCCTGGGCCATTACTTGATTTTCTCGAGACCATCTTCGTGTTCCTCACATTATTTATTTCCCCGAGCAAAACCCTTCTTTACTTCGAGATCAACCCGAGATCAATGTTTCTTCCCCAATTTACACTACATTAGATACAACCACCCATGCGTGCACGTGCACACGAATCCTGGTCGCCTCCGACCAGTGCTACAACCACCAGCAATTCACCGTTCCTCCCCTCAGTCGCCACGATCACTTAGATCACCGAACATCCCGACCAATCAAAATCGAACCAATACGAGCGCCTGGAATCAAAATTCAATCAAAGAAAACCCCTCCGCATCGCCACCTACGACCACCAGAAAACTTGCCACTCCACCCAAAGACGCGCCACGTCACGACGAACCATCCCCCCACACGCGATCGAGTCCGGTCCACCATTGACGTTGAAAATGTCACGAATAACTCCTAGACCAAAACCCACCACTAAACCCTAAATTGCCTCCGCACCGATGCCATGCTCAACTATTAATCCTATCTCCAATTTTTCGATGATCCCCTAGACTCCAGCCTACTCCAGCTCCAACCCCGATGACCGACACCTTGTCGATCACCGTGAATCGACGTTTTAAGCAATTTTGATCATCTTGAATTTTCTCATCGAATAAAAACTTAAAAATTCTAAAATGATTTTCAAAAATCATGATTTTGAACTACGAATTCATTTCTATAGTCAATACTTGAAAACCTGATCATCGAATTTTTCCCAGTTTGAACAATGTCCTTTGTAATCTTATCTTTTTGATAAATTCACTTAATATAAATTCTTAAAACTATTTTTACAATTCTTATTATAGTCTCGTAATCAAATTTTGTTTAGAAATCAAAGCCTATCATTAATTATTTTGGGTGATATAAATTTTTGAATTGGTTTTTAAACCCTGTAACCTAGAATCAGAGGAGCATATAGACGTGTACACATCTTTTCAGTGTGTATATATATATGCAGGCATACCTACGTCTATATAAATATTTTCTTTAACATATTAACATCATATGAAAACAAGATTCAATCAGATTTCAAGCTTTAATAAGGCAGTTTGCTCACCCGTCAGTGAAGAACAGAGAAGCAACAGGGCCTGGAAGTGATTTTGAAATCTGGAAATGCTAAATACTTTTGATCAAAACTTTGTAGCTTGGTCTGGTTGAAGATTATTGTTTGATTGCTTTATCTCTGTTTGCTTTGATTTGGGTTTGGCCATTAACTTGCTTTGCTTTCAGGTCTACTTTTGAAAACTTTACTTGATGGTTTGATCTGAGATGATCATATCTATGTTTTGATTTGATTTTTTTATCTGGTTTTTCTTCAGATCTTTGAATTTGAGTAGATTTGTTTGAAGCTTTTTCTTTTTAGTTTTACAGATTTTCACTTGAAGTTGTGCAATTTGAATCAGGTTGAAATTTTGAAGAGAGGTTGCTTAAACTTAAATTTGATTTGCTTTGCTTGTTAGAGGTTTTAAAATTGAGAATACTTTGGTTTTTCATTTCTATTTATTCAAATTAAAAGAAATTCATAATGCCACTTATTAACTTATGTTTATCTCAAGCTTACACTTGTTAATTGTTTGCATTAAAATTTTACAAATGTCAAAGCCATGTCTTTTTATGTTAAAACCCTTTATCTTATGTTTTATTATTTACTTTTATATTTCCATATATTTATGTAATATATTTTCTATTCGTTTTCAATATATACAAAACTAAATTTATTTCAAGTGTAAAGAAAATGTTTTAAAAACTTAATTATACACTAACGTAATCACATATACATATATATATTATAATTCCAAAACAAAAAAATTATTACTTTAAAATATGATGTTTTTCAAATCCAATTTATTTTTAAAAACATTTATTTTTTGGATTTTCAAATTTATATTATATTAAAAATCAATTTATATACATATATATAAATAAACAACAAAAAATATTTATTTTGGAAAATTCAAATTCAAAATTCAAATTACAATTTATTTATAAATAAACATGCACATATCCTATTTAATTTGAAAATTTCAAATTAATTCATAATTTAAATCTAAAAATTTATTTTAATTGTCAATCTAAATTTGACTCAAAAACCGAGATCGTTACAGATTCTCCCCTTAAGAAAATTTCGTCTCCGAAATTTGCTAGACAAAGAACAGAGAAAGAATGTTTTACTAGATCAAACTGAATATCTATTCTGCGTTTGGCTCACCAAATCAAAATATCAACAATAAATATGAGATCAATTTTATTCAACACTTCACAAGATACTCGGGTCATCAGATCTACGAAATATGCAGGAGCATTATTAATTCGAAAGGATAACTAACCATTCGTAGAATAAATCGGGTCCCTAAAGAATAGAAAAACGGATACAACTTAATTCAGTTTCATATTTTGTTAACCAATTTATTTCAATTAAAATTTCAATTTCATTAAAGTTTAAAAAGGAAAAGCTGATAGAGAAACTGATAATCAGAATATGAAATAGGAACTTATTTATACGATTCGCTGGGCCATCACCACACCGAAGCTTCTTCTTATAGCTTCCATGAAGCCATCAAAGAATTAATGATCAAAGAGATTGACAGAGAAAAGATTGTTTCCTGGTTGTTGTAGGGCATTGACCATTGTATTGGTACTCCCCTGTCCCCTATCTTGTCCCCTTCTTGCACTCATACTCACTATCAGTGGATAGTAAGAGAATTTACAGAGGCATACAAATGGACACCTTAGGGATATACTCATCCTAGGGAATACTTCACCCTATCTCTAATGAGCCAACTAATGTGTTATACTCCTGAGCTAAATTTTCTACTCAATTCTTCAGCTCTAATACCACTAGTCACGACCCGAAATCCGGCATTCGAAAATCGACATCCACACTTCACCCGTATTCGAATGCCGCAGATTCAAACGTCGAACTCCAGTTCGGATGGAGCTTATAACACATTAAGTAAGAACAAACACAGCAGAAACAGAATGAATATCATTGATACAACAATGGATACAATAATAATACAAATGAATATCAATACTATCAGAGATATAAGACAACAGCGAAAATGACCAAGCAGCAGCAGCGGAAAAATATCTTTAATGTTAAAGCTCGAAACTTCAAGCTCAAACACCATCAAGTTGTATTAAGCAAGGTCAGTCATGAATGCGATCGCCAAAATCCAAAGACTCCAAACCAATTCCAAACAGAAAGCTGAAGGCTACCGAATCTTTCTCTACTAACTGATTATCTGAAAATCTAACTCTAGGCTGCCCGTGTGGAAAATTGTAGGCACCCATAGTTTACAAAGGGAACAATAAACTCTAGGTTAGTCATGGGACTGGTGTGAGCAAACAAAAATAGTTTATCTTTATCAAAAGCAAAACACAAGAATTTAAAAGAAATCCGCAATGCTTTTTGGAAAATGAAACTACCATAAGGCCTCCCCGCACACACACAATGCAAGCGCACAATTGGAGGAGATTTCTCCTTATGGTAGTCAAACGTGCTTGATACGCGAAAAACATTTGATATTATTATTAGTGCATAGTGCAGAAAATATTTGCAAGTATAATATTAATCTTAGCCATCATACGTACCATTATAGTATGCCTACTACAGCTACCATGTTAAATGGCAGGTTCTACAACTAAAACCGTACAAGGCGCATATTGGGGATTGGATTTTCAACAAATGGTCAGGCTAAGGAACTTCCTGGACATAGGTACGCCTCTGTAGGGATGTCCCGAGAACTTAACCAGCTCTCTGCCAGCACGAGGCCGGGTTACCTCTGTACTAGGTAACACCTACAAGTATGCCACCCCCGGTTGTTACCGACCTTTATCCGAGGATCCTCAACACCAACAACCACAAAGTAATAAATTTGCAGAAACCACATAGGTTAAATATTTGGGCTCCATACCATGATACCGCCTTTTTCCAAAAGGAAATGGACATACCCTAGGTGCGCTACCCCCAAATAACCTTGCTGCATCTTTCCTGTTTCGACCATTCCAGTTTGTGCGGTCTGACGAGGTCACGTCTACAAAGCTACGCTTTTCACAAAAAGCCTTGCTTCGATCAATACATGATCAGCAGCACTTCATATGCCACATTACAAAAGTGGGAATGTATCACTAGTAACTATCAATTACATAACCTCTGAGCTCGTACATCTTAGACAAGGGTGTCAAGCTATGAGAATAAATTCTCTGACACCAAACAGAAATGTATTTGATAGAAATCATCTTTACATCTCAAAGTGTAATGTCAGACATACATCCATACAAGTCTATTCCGGGTTCGAACAGAACCGAAGGCACTTCCAAAAAGCCCTTGTAATCCGGATAATCCCTAATCACGTCCGGACTCCCCATCACAAAGGGCGATCAAATCTCTATACCGGGGCCATTTGGTGCAGAGACATTTGACAGGTAATCCTTTCACTTTTGAAAATACCCGATCTTCACCATCGGTCTTCAAATGCAATCCATAACGTTGTATCATTATTTGGAATGGGTTTTATGACACAAATTCCTTTCCCGGGCTAAACCGTATAATGAGCGCATTATTTTAAAAACATATGGATATTGAGATCTTAGTTAAGTCATAACTTTTAGCCCAAAACCTTTCTTCAAATGGTTTAAACAAATTACCATTTTCAAATCTTTAAACAAGAAGATTCATTTCACAAAGTTCACCAATCTTTCACAAAGATTAATTCATAGCTTTCAAAACTATTTATAATTCAAATCTTTTATACAAAAGATACACCTTTAAGATCCTTTATTTTGGAAACAAAGTTCACTAATCTTTAGCAAAGATTCATTTATAGCTTTCAAAACAATTCCATTCCAAAACTTAAAATCCTTTCAGCATAAATTGGAAATCCTTTCTTTATATGAAAGCTATTATCATTTGAAAGCAAGGGTTTTCATTTCGCACGATCAAATATGCACAAGTTATATCCTTTAAAGTATAAACTTGGGTTAAATTTAAATTTCTAAAATAATACATTCAATATACTTCAAAATGGTTTTAAATCCATATATGTTATTGTATAACTTGTATGCTCTTTCAAACTATAGTTTCCCAAGATAATTTCAAAACTTAAACAAGATATATTTGATTCAAACTAATTTCAATTTCAAATTTCCTTTTCAAAAGCTTTTCATATCCAACCAATTCTATTTCCAAAATCATTTTAGATTCAAAATTCAACTTTTAAAATCATTTCATAATATTAAATTCAATTTTTTTTGACTTAACCAATTTCCTTGTGCAATCCATATTTGTGTGTGTATGGTGTAGTCCAGGGGTTTTACACTATAGTGCAATCATCAATGATCACAATCTAAACACAACAATATCGATAAGCGATATAATCCTATAACGCTTATCTTCATTAACAGATTCACAGATAAATATTATAAATTCATCATAGATAAATAAATTACATTCATCATAGCTCAAATCAAAATGATTCACAGCATAGAGCATCACACATCAGGGATATCAAACAATTCAAGGCATTCCATACAATCTGAACGTCCAAAAGTAAGATCCATTAGTCATCTGATTAAATTAAATCAGATTAAGTGCTTTTGAATAAATTACTAATCCTGGTTAATTAATCATTAATTAATTACAAATCATTTAACTAATTGCCCTTTAATCATTTATCAATTAGCCTTTAATAATAAATTAATTAACCTTTAATCATTAAATAATTAACCTTAAATTATTTAATTATTCTTTTAATTAATTTTCCTTAATTAATTAATTAATTAACCCTTAATTAATTACCATTTAATTAATTATCCTTAATTAATTAATTAACCCTTAATTAATTACCATTTAATTAATTATCCTTAATTAATTACAATAAGTGATTATCCCTAATCAATTTCATTAATTAATTAACCTTTAATTAATATTTAATTAACCTTAATTATGTAATAAATTAACCTTAATCATGAAATTAATTAACCTTAATCATGTAATTAATTATTTTTAATCATGAAGTTAATCAACTTAATCAATCTTTAATTGAGTAATTATCCTTTAAAATAATTATCCTTTAATCACCTTTATTAATTTATTATTCTTTTTTTACTTAAGATTTAAACAATTAAAAGATAAACCATTTATCTTTATTATTTTTAATTATCATTTAATCCTTATTTAATAATCCTTTGGAAATAGATTATCATCCATACATTAATTAACTTAAAATCTTTAAGTTAGATTAATGATTATAAAACATTTCATTTTCTCAATTATTCACTTAATTACAAAAATTAAGTTTATAAACTTTAAAACTAAAAGTTATATAGATTAAAACACTTTTAACTTAATAAATTTGAAAATATTATTTATAAAACAATTTGAGATCAAATTAAATAATCAACCTAATATTTAACTATTCAAATCAAGATAATTTAATTTCAAAACACACTTGCATTTATAATTCATATATTTTGAAAATTTGTTTTAAAGTTGATCAATATCTTTATTTTTGAAACTTATTTTAAATATTTATATCTCTTTTTGTAAACTAATCAACAATTTACTTAAAATTTTAAAAACTGTAAAAATTTATAAATCTGGTAGCTTAACTCAAATAGCCCGAGACAAATGAACAAAACCCCGGGCCATTACTTGATTTTCTCGAGCCCATCTTCGAGTTCCTCACATCATTCATTTCCCCGAGCAAAACTCTTCTTTACTTCGAGATCAACCCGAGATCAAAGTTTCTTCCCTAATTTACAACTACATCAAATACAACCACCCACGCATGCACATGCACATGAATCCTGGTCGCCTTCGACAAGTGCTACAACCACCAGCAACTCGCCGTTCCTCCCCTCAGTCGCCACGATCACTTAGATCACCGAACATTACAGCCAATAGAAATCTAACCAATATGAGTGCATGGAACCAAAATTCGATCGAAGAAAACCCCTCCGCGTCGCCACCTACGACCCCTAGAAAACTTGCCACTCCACCCAGAGACGTGCCAAATCACGAAGAACCATCCCCTCCTCACACGTAATCGAGTCCGGTCCACCATTGACGTTGAAAACGTCATGAATAACTCCTAGACCAAAACCCACCACTAAACCCTAAATCGCCTCCGCGCCGACACCATAGTCAACTATTAATCCTATCTCCATTTTTTCGAAGATCCCCTAAACTCCAGCCTACTCCAACCCCAAACCCGACGATCAACACCTCGTCGATCACCGTGAATCGAAGTTTTAAGCAATTTTGACCATTTCGAATTTTATCAGCAAATACAAACATAAAAATTCTGAAATGATTTTCAAAAATCACGATTTTGAACTACGAATTCATTTCTATAATCAATACTTGATAACCTGATCGTCAAATTTTCCCCAGTTTGAACATTGTCCTTTGTAATCTTATCTTTTTGATAAATTCACTTAATATAAATTCTTAAAACTATTTTTACAATTCTTATTATAGTCTTGTAATCAAATTTTGCTTAGAAATCAAAGCCTATCATTAATTCTTTTGGGTGATACAAATTTTTAACAGGTTTTAAACCCTGTAAACCTTGAATCAGAGGAGCATACAGACATGCTCACATCTTTTCAATGTATATATATATATATATATGTATGTATGTATGTATGCAGGCATACCAACATTTATTTAATTTTTTTTTTACCATATTAACATCATATGAAAACTAGATTCAATCAGATTTCAAGCTTTAATAAGGTAGTTTTCTCACCCGTCAATGAAGAACAGAGAAACAACAGGGCTTGGAAATGATTTTGAAATCTGGAAATGCTAAATACTTTTCATCAGAACTTGTAGCTTGATCTGGCTGAAGATTGTTGTTTGATTGCTTTATCTCTGTTTGCTTTGATTTGGGTTTGGTCATTAACTTGCTTTGCTTTCAGGTTTGCTTTTAAAAACTTTACTTGATGGTTTGATCTGAGATGATCAGATCTATGTTTTGATTTGATTTTTTTATCTGGTTTTTCTTCAGATCTGTGAATTTGAGCAGATTTGTTTGAAGCTTTTTCTTTTTAGTTTTACAGATTTTCAATTGAAGTTGTGCGATTTGAATCAGGTTGAAATTTTGAAGAGAGGTTGCTTAAACTTAAATCTGATTTGCTTTACTTGTTAGAGGTTTTAAAACTGAGAATACATTGGTTTTCCATTTCTATTTATTCAAATTAAAAGAAATTAATAATGCCACCTTTTAACTTATGTTTATCTCAAGCTTACACTTGCTAGTTGTTTGCATTAAAATTTTACAAATGTCAAAGCCATGTCTTTTTTGTTAAAACCCTTTATCTTATGTTTTATTATTTAGTTTTATATTTTTGTATATTTATGTAATCTATTTTCTATTTGTTTTCAATATATACAAAACTAAATTTATTTCAAGTATAAAGAAAATGTTTTAAAAACTTAATTATACGCTAACATAATCACATATACATATATATTATAATTCCAAAACAAAAAATACTACTTCAAAATAAAATGTTTTTCAAATCCAATTTATTTTTAAAAATATTTATTTTTTGGATTTTTAAATTTATATTCTATTAAAAATCAATTTATATACATATATATAAACAAACAACAAAAATTATTTATTTTAGAAAATTCAAATTCAAATTTCAAATTACAATCTACTTATATAAATAAACAGGCACATATCTTATTTAATATGAAAAATTCAAATTAATTCAGAATTTAGATCCAAAAATTTATTTTAATTATCACTCTAAATTTGACTCAAAAATCGGGATCGTTGCATTATAGGACTTTTACTTTTAAGCTAACAAATTCAAGTGTACGGATGGGATCTTTCACGGAAAAAGGAAATAACAACAAAGGGGAAAAGAAAGGGAAAGATTTGGATTATCAACTCCAAATAAAAGAGGAAGATGGGATGAAATACCGGGGACCAACTATGTTGACTTGAACCAACCTATCTCGTATATTTTCACTATAACAAAAGATGAGATGGAAAGGCCATAACTAACCCAAAACCAAAAAAGAGAGCGGATTACTATGCCTTTCATAAGGTAAATGGACACAGTACGGACGATTGTCGAGTCGTAGCTGGAATCATTTAATATATTATAGGGAGAAGAGCTCTCAAAGAGTTTGTTAAGAGGAATCATTCAGATATATTTATGTAGCTAAAGAGGGAATATACTTTGTGAAGGAGGTGCCATCAGCGAAGCTTACACATGCACTATACAAATACCGGACATATCAGTTACTCCAAAAGAGTTGAGGAGCGAAGCATACTCGTAATGAACCTTTGACGGTTACTGTTCAAATCAAATTATCTCCAGTGTCCAAAATTTTGATGGATAATAGAATCACGGTAAATGTTATTTTCAAATGTATATTCAATCAAATGGATATTCCAGTGGAAAATCTTAAGCCCAGCTTTGAGGCTGTTCAGTATTGAATGTTTTGCTTTGATTAGGAAAATAAAGTTATATGTCCAAATTGGAATTGCACCTTATTCAAAGACTTTAGAGACTCTATTTGTGGCGATGGACCAGCCCTTGTACTATAATGCCTTCTTTGGGAGATCTACCTTCAATGAAATAGATACTTTTGTCTCTCCTTAGCATTTAATTGTAAAATTTCTCTCGAAGGCCGGATGAGAGACCATGTGAGGAGAGCAATTGAGGTATAAGGAAATGTATTTTGCAACCCTGGAACAACGTAATAAAGAGAATAATTCTTGTTATGATGTTGTGTCAGAACTAAATAAAATAAAAAATTACATGACCTTAGATATCAATTATCAGGAACCGACATCTAAGGCAATTAGACTAAAAAAACTAAGGAGCCATAATAAAGATGGACCTATGTTTAATCTGGCTGCATAAGGCAATAAGTATACTTTTAAATTTTGATGATTTTGTTGAAATGGATGTTGAAATATTTAAGAAATTTGAAAAAAATAAAAAGGGCATTAAGAGGACAGTTGCTAAAGTAGATAATTGCGAGCTTCAAATTAATGTGATAATAAAAGAAAAATGAGTTTTAAAAGTGGAAATTCCAACATAGGGTTTCTTTAGAATGTTTTGGTAAAAACTTGAAAAACTCAACTTATAGAATAAATTATTTAAAGAATTGAATGTGTCTTTAATTTGAAAATAAATAACTTCTGAATAATGATGATAACAATTTGGAAATTTCTTTAAGAAGTGATAATTCTCAAATTTTGTCTCTTGAAAAAGAGAATAGAAAGGAAGGGAAATTAGAGTTAATCAGAGAAACTAAGGGTCCGTTTGGTTTTATTTTGTATTTTTAGTTTTGTGTTTTCAACTTTCACTAAGAAATGGCAAGAAATAAGAAAAGAAGATTTATATTTCTTAGCCATTGCGATGACCAACGGACAACGAAAGAGTTGGATTGTTTTACGTGCTTTTGTTGTCTTTTGAAACACGAAAAACAAAATAATCTTGGTTTCTATTTTGCATGTTAATTTCATTTTTCAAAATTGTTTGTTTTTCAACAATACATACAACGGACATGTTTTTTGTATAGACGAAAATACAAAACTAAAAACGACAAGCCAAACGGAGTCTAATGTTTTCAAAAATAAGATTGAAATTTTGAATAAAGAAATTTGTTATTATAAGACGAATATAAAAACTGAGAAAAATCACTAATTTTAATAAGAGTAAAGATACTTTATCTTTTATCACATCTAATTCAAGAGCTCATAGTGATAAATTTGCTTTAGATGAGAGTAATGTTAAAAATAATAGTAGATATGCATTTTTGCAACATCTTTCATTAATACTAACAAGTTGTGGTGACCGTGGGATTTGAACCCCTACCGCCTCATAAAGCAACAACATGCACTAACCACCGTGCTAAATTTTTTTTTATTAACTTTCTAAAATGGATGTTACAGACTACACCGTTAAAGAATCCAATGTCCTCATTGGCTCATCATCACACACCATTGGCGTTGGTTTGTAATCCACATCAGTACCACAATGAGTGACAGCTGCAACATTACAACACATAAATCTGGTTAAGTACTGGCTCTGGCACCAAATGTGATGACGGTGGAATTCGAATTTCTACCACCTCGGAAAGCAACAAAACGCACTAACCACTATGATAAAAGATTTTTTTTGTTAACTTTTAAAACAGATGTTACACAAGCGTTGATCTCGGGGATCGAATCCAGACATGTAATCTCATATTCTAAACAACCAACCAACTTTGCCAACCTAGTTAGTATACATATGCATTTTTATATGATAAAAGGAACAAAAATATTAATAAAAATCTAGGTAGTTCTAAAACCACTTATTGTCATAAAAGTATTTTGCATATAAATGATCAAAAATATTTTCAAGTTCTAAAATCATGTCAAGAAATATTAAATTATGAGTTTCTGATAATAGGAGTAAAAATGACAAATAATTATATATTAGTGGTTGTTTTGATAATTTAGTACATAATGAAAATTATATTTTTAAAGGTACTACAACAGTCTTGGGTATGATTTCCTAAAACTAAGGAAATATATATAAAAGATAGGGCATCATTATGCTTAAGTGTTCAAATTATACGACACCTATAACATCCCCTATTTTGAGGCCCGAAGCTAAGCGCTACAGATGCTGCAATCATCTATAGTATTAACATCCGGTGACAAAATAAAGTAATGTTAATGGTATCTATAACATCAGAAGCACATGAATATGGAACAAAATCAAAAATTACAAAAAATCAACTTTACTGATTACATTTCAAAACATGTTTCATATTCCATTGCATAATTCCAAAACGTAACCCAGATTTTCGTCAGATATAATTATTACAAAATAAGCCAAGAGCGACACATGAAGATGCCCATTTGGATGATCCGAAAACTAAATAGACAAAAACTATCTTAATACATCACAACAGAAATAAAAATAAAAATAACAACTCCTAAATAACTATCCCTGTCTCCTGCACATCTTCGGAAGCTTTATTCGTCCACCTATTAACCTGTAAATCCTTATCTCTCAACCAACTCAAATCATATTTTGAGCACCCGAGATTTTAAGGGAAAAAACATAAACTTCGAGTCAGATATAAAGCTTGGTGTGAACAATACTACACATCTCGGTCTACTGATATTAAGTGAGACCATGCTGCTTAGCAGAATGGGTTTCCCATCACTCTATATCCCTTTTTAAACATATCTTTTGCAAATCAAAATCCTACAACCAAACTGGTAAGCAATAATAGAAATATCAAGTATGCATACAAATCAGGTAATCAATGGACTATCTGTCTGAACACTATAATTTGTTTGGCTAACTACTAACCTTTGGCTGATTCGGGCCTACCATACAAAATAACAAATAATCCTACTTCCGTTAGACACACTCCTGAATGGTCTATCCCTAACTTACTTATCCCAAGGTCAACTGATCGTAATGGTTTTTGCAGGCTCACCAATAACGTACTTTTACTCTGTATATTCCGTTCTGTGTGTAACATCATTTTAGTCTTACCTGTGAAAAGTCCTACACACTAGAATTTTGGACTTATATTAGCTATGTGATACTAGCTAAAGTATAGGGTGCGACCCCATACCAATCTCATCTAGTATTCTAATATTTAAGTCGTTTACTTAGGATCAACTACCCCATCAAATTTTTCTTGAATACATTTCTTTCAAATAGATTTAACCCTTTAAATCTTACTTAAACAAGGAAAATAAAATCTTTGCTTTACTCAAATCTCTTTGCCATGTTATATATACTTAACACAAAACATTGTTGATGAAAATATTCAAAACCCTTGTTTAAAAGCTTTAAAATCCCCTTTCGAAATCATTGAAAGTACTCCATTCGAAAATATTGAAAGTAACCCTTTCAAAACTATTGAAAGTACCCCTTTTGAAAGCTTTATAAAATCTTAGACATCCTCTTTTTAAAACACTTTAAACATGCCTTTAGAAAACATTAGAAACCTTCCATTTAAACATTAAGGTAAACTTTTTGAAAACATTGGGGATCTACCCCTTCGAAACCTTTATCATTTACCTTTCGAAAGCATTAAATCCTCTACATAAATCAAACCTTTCGAAAGAATGGGGTTCAAGTAAAAACATGAGGAACAACCTTATGAAACCATTTAAAACCATTCCTTTCGAGACCTTTGGGTTTAACTTTCAAAATACCAAAAATATCTTAAAAGAACTAAGTCAAAAGCCACTCTTTCGGGAGCAATTTCCTAAGTAAAAGAAATGGATAGTGTCGAAACCAATCTCTTCGAAAGCATTGGAGATGCGGCTCAGGGTTTAAAGTGAAAGAACCCTTTCGAAGGTATTGCTTCGAAAGGTAGAATGTGACAACAGGAGTTTCGACCCCTTCGAAAGCATTTTCTTAAAACAAAGGTGGCACCTCTTTTGAATGCTGTTTTCTTTTAAAACACTTGACTAAGTCGAAAGCTATCTCAATCGAAAGCATTCTTTTCGAAAGCAAAGCAAGTGACATTTACTTTTGAAAGCAAAACAAGGTCTCGACCTCTTCGAAAGCACCGCTTCGACTCTATACTTTTCCACCATCTCCAATCCACTACGTACCAAGTCTTTGATATCATGTGTATTGTTTTTGAGGCGGAAGTATGAAGTCGAAAGGTGCTGCCGAAAGTGGAAAAACAACAAAAGTCTTGTAAAACCAAATTTTAACTTTATAATGTAATTCTTTTTCAACAAACCTGCTTATTATTCATCATATAATCGGTTGCCAATTTCTTTTCTAAAATCTTTTAAAACGTACTACCGAATTTCAGAGATTAACAATTTAAAATATTTACAAATTACTCCTTTTCCTTTTATAAACATATAAAAAATTTAAGTCCCATACCTTAAATAATTTTATGTACTTATTAAAAACACTTAGGAAAATTCTACAAAAAATTCCCAAAAATCACTTTTAATATGTTTTCTAACATATATAAATTTATAACCCAAAACTAACATATAATAGCCGTCACTAATTTTAAACCCAATTAATCATTTTCTTTACTAGAAAATTCATAATAAATCCACATCAATTCAGGAAATTATGAAACTCGAAACCTAACCCTAAAATAATATTTCTGACCTTATATCAAAATCGCACATTTAATATGTTTTTCAAGTTAAACCTTAACATAATATCTATATGAAATAACAAGAATCATCAACAAGCATATATATTTTTTTAACAATCAACAATGGCAAATCATTTGCAAAATAAATTTGGATCTCATCTAAAATCGAGAATAATAAAATGAGATGTAACCTATTATTCACCTTTAACTTTTGATTAAGGAGTTTGAGATTTGCTTCTTGAATTAGATTGATTAAGCTTCCTTCCTCTTGATTTTAGCTTATCTTTCGCTTACTTCTCTTAATGGTGGCCGACCACTTCTTAGATTTAATTTTGTTTATGAACGTGCAAAATGAAAGTGGCGTGAAGGGTTTAGGGTATATGAATATAACTTATTCCTATTTTAATTCCCCTTAGTTCATTTGTTTAAATTGGCATGGCTACCCAATAATCACACAAATATAAATCCCTTAACCATTTACATTTTTTTCATTTAATTATCCTAATTGAATGTCGTAAATAATGTTAACCAAAATTAGGGTCGTTACAGCAGTCTTAGTATATAGCTATTAGATTGTATTTTGTTTTTGTATTTCTTTTGAGAACGTAACCTTAGGTATGGTTTATACCCTCTAAATAATCCCTTGGACTCTAACGTAGGAAGAAGGTCCGGTTATACATTATTATTCTTCATAGGTACCCAATAATATGGAAGGTCGTGTGATAGAGATGATCTCGATCAAAGTAGAAATACTATAACGATCCAAAATTTCAAACAATTCATATTTAAATATTAGAATTATTTAAATATTTGTACCTAGGATTTAATGTGATTGAATATGATTTTATAACCTTGTAAACACTTTTTAATTAATAATAATGATAGAAAACTTGTTTTTGAAATGTGCAAAATATATGCTTTGTAGAAGTACTGAAAATGTGATCGCAAAATGTTTTAAAATCAATTTTTTGTTAAATAAAAGTTGTTTGAATATTTGTACACTAATATATTAACATATAAACACATTAACAAGTATTAATCTTCCATCATCCTAAGGTAAATTAATTAAAAAAAGAATTAATTAGTAAAAGTAAGAGAGGACTAAAGGACCCACAAATCAAGGAAAGTATGGTTTGTGAAAGGGTATGTGTTATCCGGCCTTTTGACCCGACCATATTTAGACTGATCGAAAAAGTTAAACTCGATGAAGACAAGGAAAGCATCCTAAAGAGGTGATCACAGAGACCAGAGTTCAAGCATAGACCATAGTTTGAGGCAACAATCAAGCGAAAAAAAGCTACACTCTCTAGAATACTCTAAGTATGGATTTGTACCTCCCCTAGGTAGGAGATCAGTACCCATCCCTAACCCAAGATAAGAGAGCGAATTGTGTCACTATAGTAATGAACAATATCAACTAACAGATTAACTCAACTAGAATCGATGAATATCTCTAAACATGAAGGCAACTATACAGACAACCTTGGAAGCATGAAGCTAGCATAAAGAGGGTCCCACACAATTGATCGTTTGCTGCCATATGGCTTCCAAGACCGACCGATGTCGATCGCTTGCCTTTGGGAATAAGGTCTCAAAATTTTCTATGTGACCTCGTCTACATCTGGAGATTCTGTCGGTGAATTTTCAAGAAAATATTCGGTCGTCTACCCTTATTAATACTATGTTTATTATTCAATTTAAGGATTTTTACGCTGTTATTTTTCTTGTACCCCATTATATTTACGGATTCCTATCCGATCCCTCTAGTACTCAGAAATTAAAGTGATTAATAAAGATATTTCATCAAAGTTGATGTAGGCATTCAACGTTGAACCACTATAAATCTTTTTGTCATTATTATTCACTTGTTTCCTCTATTTTAATTTTGATTTCTTCATTTATTTCTCTACATATTATCTATTCGGTGTTTATGCCAACTTTTGGTGCAAACAGTATGGTTGCATGTTCTAAGGCATGGAAGGAGCAAGGGTTATGGATGGTCATTTGCCACATTTCCTAAGTTTATAAATAGATGGGGAGGGCTCTCTTTATTGTTCATTGATTCACTTCTAAATCATTGTCTTCATCTTCTTCTTCCTCCTCTCTAACTTTCTAAAACTCTATTCAAACCAACTCCTTTCTCCCTCGAACTTTCACAAAGTTCTTATATCATAATTACAACATGATTTAGCATCTAAGAAGTGATGAAATGATGGAGAAAGGGGGAAGATCCCTTCATGGCCGTGAGCATGATGAGCGGAGAGGAATGCTAGGGCGTGGTCAAAGGTGGGAGGAGGAGGCTATGGATGTGAGTTTTGGTTGGAGTATGAAATGTTTTATTTCTCTTTTGAATGTTGGTAGGAAGTTGGAAATGTTCGGTTTGAATAAATGTGAATAATTCACTCCCTAAATGAAAATAGAACTTAATAATTTGCTTGTTGAAAACTTGTTGATTTTGTTTGCTATTATTAATAATAACAGACCCTAACTAAGTAAAGTTATAAACCCTTATTTCATGCTTTAAATAGCATATTAATCGTGTGGTTGTTGTGCCTTGAAAGGCCTTGGTTTATAAGATTTCATGATATCGAATATGTAATTATCCGTATAGCGATAGTCGCTATAAATGCACTTTGAATCCCTTCAGTTTATTGGTGATTTGTAAACATATCTTAATATAACTTGTTTTGGTTGTTATATACACTTCTATAAGTGTTTTGGAAAGCAAAGGATATGTTTGGAAAGTTATACAAAATGTAACCAAAGTTGTAAAAGTTAATAGCAAAATAGTCATTATAACGAAGTTTTAAATAGCTTTTTTTGAGCAATAATATTTATTTTTGTGTAAACTTTCTTATGGTTTTCTTCAACATTTTAACAAATAAATAATATTGTATTTTTATTGAAAAAAAATTGAAGCTTAAACCATTTGATAACAAGTTGAACGAAGCAGCAAAAGTTATAGCGAAATAGTCGATATGCAAGAACATCGAAAAAATACCTTATTTTCTGAAATATCTTTAAGATAATTAAAAGTTATTCTTTCGTATTTTTCTTCATAGTTTTTAAGCACCCAAAGTATACTCTACAGTAAAAGGGATGTATCAAAAAACATTTGTTAAGGCATCAAAAACTAGGTGCAATTTGTAGCAAATTCACCTTAAAAGAACAATCCTTTTTAGATAGCACTCCAGAACTGCTTGCTCTGCTTCTGCAACACCTCTTTCCTTTGGCGTATTGTTTTGGTAGCATTATATTAAATGCAATCTCTACTATTTGAAACTATAATTGTGTATAAATGATTTCTAAATTAAGTATATTTCTCTAATATTTTTAGAGTTATTTTCTAACTTATGTTAGAGTGTTTTAGAATTGGTTTCAAGTTATAATTTATTTTTAACAACTAATTATAATTTTTTAAAGAAAGTGGCTTTTAAAATAAAATATGTTTATTTTGTTTTTTCTATTTATTTCAAAATTCTTTATTTTTACATAATATTTTATGTAGTTAATTATAATACATTTTTAGTGGTTTAAAAGTGTTTTAACATTATAGCAAGTATTTTAAAGGTATTTCTATCTATATATAAGGTTTTGGTATAATAGAGAAAGTTTGGATTTTAACACTTAAGTCAAAGTAAATGGTTTTGAGAAATTTATTAAAAGTGTATTACCTTAATTAGTAAGTGTAGATATGCTTTGATTTTTAAATAAATGTTTTAATGTGAATGATAAGTATAAGTAAATGGTTTTGGGCTGTAGTAAACAATGCTTTAGTAATATTTGTTTTTAACCCTTATTATTAATTATACTTAGAAATATAATTAGATATTTACTAATGAATATTTAGTAGATAACTATAAGTAAATGGTTTTGGGTTTGTTGTGACAAATGTTTATGTAACAATTATCTTTAAACCTCAAATGTCATTAAATCTTTAAAAAACAAGTATTAAAGAAAATGGTTAAGTATAGAAATGGTTTTGTGTTTGTGGTAAACAATGTTTTAGTAACATTTGTTTTAAAACCCTTAACTTAAATTTTAAAGTGGAAAAATATTATAAATATAATTAGATCTTTAATAAAGGAATTTTAAAGATAATAACAAGTATTGAAATCTTTTATTAAAAGATAGAAAAAGGTTCTATGTTTAATTTATAAAATTAAAGGACTTCATAGTAACAATGTTTTAAAAACATTTTTTTAACCTCTTTGATTATATCTTAAGTAAGAAAAAAATTATTAAGTGATTTGGAAATATACTTATACCATTGGGAAAATATATGAATGCTTTTGAAGTATTGAAAAGAGTATAAGTAAATAGTGAAATAATAGAGTACAAGTATATATCTTTTATAAAGAAAAATTAAATATATATACACAAGTATATCAAGGAAGTTTTAATTAATAATGGAAGTTTTAATTGATAAAGGAATATTAGTTAATAAAGGAAGTTTAGATAATGAAAGAAGTTTTATTAGATGAAAAGGAGTTTTACTAATAAAAAAGGGTTTTAATTAATAAAGGAAAAATTAATTAAAAAGGGATTAAAAGTCATTTATATGACTTGATCCTGCTTATGTGTTTAACCATGTTTGGTTTCTTAAGAAATTAAACTCTGATTTGATTGATTGTTTATTGGTAGTTAAATAATTGATTATTAAATCTTAACCAAATATACTCTGAAATTATCTAGAAGAAACATGTGGATTATATGGTACAATTATCTTTAGTGATGCTATACTATATATATAAATTCATTCTTCCCTTCTGAGACAAATGATAAGGAAATATGTCCGCTTAAATGGGTAGGAGGTGATCTCCGCTCATATGCATTGTCTGTTTATTTACCACATAACCATAGCTGAGATTATCAAAAACGATCGATTGGTTTTGGAGCGGCCAGTAAGCCCAGGAGTGCACTTGTTATACCACCCTTTGACCAGGCAGTATATCATAAAAGTTGGTTAAATAGCTTTTGTGATCATCAAAACAGGTGTAACGACCGCTCTATACCTAGAGTGCAAAATGGAAGTTAAAGGAAAGGAAAGAAATAAGATGAAGAATAGAAGAGAAAAGAATGAAAAAGAAGAAAAAGGTAACATCAAATAACCAAATTACCTATTGCATATCCCACATCGCATCAGAGTAAATATAATGATCAATAAATGTATAAAACAAGAGAGATAATAATAACCATGTGAAATAATCATCTAAATAAAAATCCATAAAGTTAAACAACACCATAATAGAGTTTATATAACAGGAAAGTAAACTCAACTGGTACACTGTCTCATAATAGTAAATCAACACTGTCAAGGCTCCACAGTGTCACACAGTGGAAATGTACCAACAAATGCACATATAAGTATAGATAACCATCACCTCTTGTTTGTCCACCTATAGAACTCCATAATCATCGACCTGTTCTCGATCTACTCTTTTAAGAGTACCCGAGATAACAGGAAGCAAAGCACTCAAGTCAGACAACAGTCTAGTGTGAGCGATATCAAATCTCATAATACTATAAAAATCGATAATACATGGAACATAGGATATGTAAGCCATACCTGGCCTGTCCTGCAACCACAGAGTCAGCACATAAACATAAGTAATATGCTACTCCATAATATTGTAAAATGGGTATACCATACTCAGTATCTGTCAGGGTGCCTAGGTATCTCCACCGACAATCCCTACTCCATACTAAGTAAACTTTGGGTATTTGGGTATCTCCATCCAAACCTACTCCACACTAAGTCAATTCGGGGTATCTACGTATTCCTACCACAATCCCTAGGGTGACAGGTGACTACTGATCAACCATAACAAACATAACATTCATCAAACAATACTAACTATCACCCAATGTGCTAGATATATGATGACTCATATGACCCTTGGTGATGGTCAAGGACCAGTGGAAATCCCAGTTCTTGATTGTGCTCACCATACTCACTAGTTAGAAAACCCCGCACGGTTATCTCTTATGATACCTCTGTATCACCTGACTAAGACCCCAACTAACCAAGACCCTACCAGTAAAGGGTGAAGACTGGTGCCACCAGCCCTCGGGTGCCCCCACATACAGTACCCTTGCTTTGAATAGAACCAGAACACTTTGAATCATCAACGATCCATAGGTACAAACATATCCATCGAGCCCTACTCACTTGATATGGATCTGAACCCAATTGGTTCACTGCTGTTTTCTAGGCACGAGACCTAACACTCACCCCAGTCCACTGTCTGCAGCATCACTCCAATTCAAGCTGCCATCCTCGATCCTACTCACTGCCTGAGCTCTTGATCGAAGAACACTGCTATGCTGCCGTCCGAAGTCCGATGTCCAGCATGATCCATATATTCCTGATACTATCATCCCATAACCTACTCCGTACATCATCGAGTCACTATCCGCAGTACCAGACTACCAGGTCGAAGCACCACATCCCTACCTCACCATCAAAATGACTAGGTCAAAGCACCACATCCTTGCCTCACCATCAATATCACCAGTGCGAAGCACCACATCTCTGCTTCATCATCAATATCATTCGTCGTAGAGTAATAACATCCAATCTCTAAACCGATTGGATGAATAAACCATCATGTCGCGCACCATGATATCTCATCGACGTCCAAGCCACATATCCGCCAAATCGCCAATCAAAAATGGTGATGGACATTGACCACTCTAACATGATCAATACCAGCCACCTTGGTATTGTACTTAACCGAACAGTTTGGTATATACCAAATGGAAATTTTCGGCATCATCCACTCTAAAATCCAAATCCGTTGGCATGTATCCTAAACCCTCTTCTATATCTCATCTTGTTCATTAGATTTTAGTAGTGTGTGGAACTCCAATGTACAAGATGCTATCTAAAATCAAATCATTGGTAATTGGCGTTTTTAACCAAAACAACCAAATAATAAACATGCATCCGTACGTCCATACATCCAAACAATCATACATCCATCCAAAACGTCATATAAACAACATAATAATCCATCCTTATCTATTAATGTGGGAAATAACATCAATAATAGATCTAATCAAACAATTCCCTAACTATGGCAGGACGATGGAAAATAAGTGATATTCTTTATAAATCATTTAAAAGTAACTATATATTCTTTGATAAAAATATCATTGCTGCATATATAAATAATATTGCGTTTAAAAACCAAAAATCATTCTCGAGCTTCACTATAACAATAAACAATCAAACTATCGCCATAGTGTAGACCACACCAATATGATCCCAGTGCAAGAAACCGTGTCCAAAACGGATCTTGTATGCAAAAGATATAGCCAATATAAGAATCATCATTAGCGAAATCATTAATTAATAAAATAAAATAACTAATTACCTAGTCAACTCATTAATATTTCTTCCTCCCTCGACCTGTACATACGCTACAGTGATCATGTACATCCATGCCGTTGCGATTCCCTTTTTCACCCAATACTCGCTCTCTTGTTCATGAAATCGCCTGTCGTCACCTCCGACATACTTCATTTCACAATCTCTTTGCAACACACCCAAGCACCATACCTCTGCATCCTTGGATCCAACTGCGACATACATGGCCTTGGCTCGGCTCCAAAAATGTCGCTCACAGCAAGAAACGATTGGACTAGCCTAAATTTCAAGGAAAAGTGCGCCTCATCAAGGGAAACGTGAACATGGTCTCCAATCCGCAACCACGCCTAAGCCAAACCTTATCTCACGACCAACATATGGATCTTGACCAATCATCAAAAAAATCCTAGATCTAGGGTGTAGGATTGAAGCTTTCTTCGATACGAAATCGATACAATCCGTTTCTTGATTTTTAGTTGAGTATTTAGTGAGATATGAATTTTTAAACGCCAAGATAAATGTTCGACCATAGATTTTCTTTCCAAGCTATGAACAGTAAAGAGAGAAATAGAATTGGAGGGAGATTCAATTTGGTCTTTATTTATATTATTATTAAATTACTTGTTTATTCAATTCTCAAACAAATGTTTCCGCATTTCGAGTCCATACAATCATACGACGCGTCAGATCACTATGAAACTCGTCGGCGTACATCACCTCATTTTTTCGGATCCAACGGAACTAATAGCGTCTCCATTTGAGACTTCGCCCTAGAAGTCTAATTTCACGTATTTCGAGATTGTTTCGAGCATCAGATTGTCCGATCTTGAAATGTTAGGATCGTTATACTCATTTGAATTCGCTGCATCACTCCAAACTCAACAGAAGTGGTCTCAAGTCCTGATTCGACTGTATGCGAAAAATCATATTTTCGGGCCTTCATTTGATTAACGATTAAATATTTAAATATCCGATTGTTAAAAATATGGGTCAATACATTCTCCTCTCCTTAAAGGATTTCGTCCCCGAATTCACAAAGCAAAAAGAATGTCCCCTAACCCATCGGCCCTCAAATATCTGTCAGATTCAAGAAAAATTCGGTAGAACCTCTTTTGGATGACTAAGTTCGAAAAACTCTACTACAACAAAGGTATGTATGTAACTCATACCTTTAACAATACTAGATCATCTATAGCACCATCTAAACAAAATGCTATACCAAATAATAATTATCCTGCATGCCTAACAACCATACAAACATAAATTATCAACTCCAATGCTAACAATAAAATCAAACATGCATAAATAAGATCTAACATCCAAAAGTAACATCCATGCCTATCTTAGCATGCGGAATACTAAACCATCTAGTATAAACATCCAATATGATTTCTACTATGAAAGCTGACGATGAAACAAAATCTCATGGTCTAAAGAGAATCATACTAATGCTTCTCATACTCCCCACAGTCTATAATATATAATCGCCACCTAATTTGTATTACATTTACCAGCATGAAAAGGCTTATGAGGTGTCCAAGTTTATGGTTCAGTCTCGATATCATATAATCCATGTTGTGCTAAATATCCAAACTTCTCTTGTAAGTTCTCCCAAAACCCATTATCGAACGACGGGTCACTGCTACTTGCAATGCTCTTGGCACACAGCGGAATCATACCAACCATCCCACAAACAACACAACACAACGAAAATGGATGCCGTACTACTAGACTTAAGAATCTAGCATCATACGTTCACCAATCTACTGTGACTCAAATTGTGAAGCCCCACCTCTATACTCACACTAGCCAAGGACATTACGGAGTAATATTGTCAATTAGCATGAAGAACAAGGCTGTTGAGGAGCGACTATCTGTGTAATTGCTTTGTGCGAGTACCGATATATCAGATATTATTACATGCATTTCATTTCAAGAGGAAATCTGGCACATCAATCACAAATTCAAAACTACTACACAGTGGCAATGTGATCTTCAGAAACAAATATAAAATAAACATAACATAAATCAGTCATCGATATTCATATCACTACGGCGGAAATAGATATGAATATAACACATAAAAGTGTACATAAAAGTAGTGGTCATATAAGTTCCACTACATCAAGAAAGAATACGTACAAGTGCTAGACAAAAGAATATGTATACATCTAGGAGTCTCTATCTCGAATGTATAAAACAAAAACTACTAAGTTTAGCAGTTAACCAAAAGTAGGATGACAGACCCTGATAAGAAGTCAAGTAGAAGCACCTGAAATACCTCGGTTTGACCCGAGTATTATTTAAGAATAAAATATTAAACGGATCAGTCTAGCTATAAATATCATATAAAATGAGATAGGATAAGAGATATGACAAAAATGTATGATAATAATAATGCCATATTGTGACAAGTCTACATTAAATAATAACAAAAATCATAGTATATCTCAGGAATCTCATAACACCAAAAAGAACATCATACTCTTTTGCTTATTCACCAAACCACAAATATTGATAAAGCTTATCAATATAAATCACAAAAATTGGTGAAACACAAATCCTAGGAATCATCAATTAGAAATCCAAAAATCACAAAGGGGGAGGCTTATCACAAACGGGAGCGTGAAAACTCACCAACACGTGCATCACAAATGGGTCGCTATCCCATGGTCTCTAACCATAGAGCCGGTGCAATGACGTTGCACAATAACGGTACACCCGAGGAACCTGAAACTCAAATAATCCGGAACAACGATGTAGTACAATAACGGTACGTCCGGTGAACCAAAAGCTCAAATAATTCAGAACAACAACGTAGTACAACAATGGTACGTCCGATGAACCTGATAAGCCGAAACAACGACGTCGGTATGTCCAATGAACCAAACTCCATAAAAGAACATGGGTCGCTAGCCCGTAAAAAGAGTCGAAACTTTAAAGAACCCATATGTCGTTAGCCTATAAAAGAAATGAAACAAAGCTCAATAAAATGAGGTACAGTCCCCTACGTGGACAAAGAGACATCGCATATCGCTAGTCTAAACCATAAAATGATCACCATTGATCAATAAAAAGTGTGAATTACTCTAATCTAGTAAATAAATGAGTTTAGCTTCATGTCCCATCACTGCTAGCTTAACTTAAATATTTACGAGCAAATTGTAGATTTCCACTCGAATATTTTCACGAGATTTCAATCGAACAAGTCCAAAAATTAACCGATGAAGTAAACATAAGAGTTTCATACCACTTGTTTTGCTAAGTCATTTAATTATATTTTTCATACGAATGAGGTAAAGGTTTGTATATGCTAATAGATTGGAAAACGGTTTTAAAAACGAGCTTTGTATTAAAAGTAACGTTGAAATCATTTTGTGAAAGATTTTGGATATTTACTACTAGTATAGAAACTTTTGTATTTTAAAGTGACAAATCATAGAAAACGATTGTAAAAACAATCGACCACCAAAAATTCACATTCGATGACGTGAATTAAATCCATAGAAATCGATATCAAATCCATCAAATGGATATACCCAAAAATCCAGAAAAAGAAGTCATCAAAGTCGATAATAGTGATAACAACTAATCGAATCAACAAAAATCGATAAAAATTGGAAATTCACTCAAAAAATAGGCAAACAGGCAAAACCGAACAGTTCCAAATGTCTAGGGGTTAATCCAGACATCTGGATTTGGGTTTTGGAAGTACTTCAGAACCCTCCCTGATGTCTGAACTGTAACCAGACGTTTGAAAACTAACCAGATGTCTGTTAGGTTTGGACCAGACGTTTGGTCCAAGTCTCTGCCATGTTTATTTTATGCCGGGACCATAACTAGACATCTGGACTTGATCGACCAGACGTCTGTTTGCCTGATCTGGGCAACATTTTGCCCAGGCCAATGATGGCCAAATTGATTCGGAAGCGATCGGACGAGCGACGGAGGCCAGGGATTTGAAACGACCCTAAATTTTAAACAGTTTAAATTGAAAATATTTAATTAATTTTAAATATTTGAATGATGATTTAGTTGAATTTTCAATATAACTATGAATTTGGCGATTAAATTTTAGAATTTAATCTATTGAAAGTTGAATAAAAATTTGAATTTGACTTTGGGGTTTGAAATTGAACGTTAAATTTGTATTTAAAATTCGAACTAATGACTTAGAAAAGTAGTTTGGATTTATGAATTTTTATTTATGTAAATTAATATAAATTGATGTTTGATAGTTGAGTTTCAAAACGTTTATATATCTATGAAGCTTACTAAAGAAAATTTAGACAAAACAAAATTGAATTCAAAATAAATAAAAAAAATAAAATAAATATAATTAGTACATCTGCCTTACTTTTATCAGCTAAAACACGCCATTACTTACGCCTTCAACCATGCCCTAAATCGTGCCCAAAATCACGTCTCCCCTTCTCTTATATTCATTCGAAACCTTCTTCATTTCAGAGAAAAAAAATGAAATGATAATGGCGGCCATGAATCCTCTTTCGTCCCTCTAAATCAAATTAGGGTTTTCGCTTGTCTTTGCTTCGTTCGATCGATCCTTGGGCCTCGTCGACGTAAGGTGAGTAATTAAATTTACTCACATCTAAATTTAAACTGTCTAGCTATTTTAATTTTTCAATTTAGTGATTTCCTCTGCTTGTTTGGATTTTGATGTTGATTTCGTTCTCGTTCTTGTATCATCGGCTTATGTTTCGATTGAAGTGGTGTTATTCACTCACTTCTAATTCACTTTACTGCTTGTATATAATTCGATGCCCTTGAATTTTGTTGTACCCACTTGATTGAATTTTTCACTTGAGCATTCTCGGCCATTTGATTTTGTTTTATTTTAACTTTGCTTCGATTTTGGATTTGTTGGCCACCACGATGTCGATTTATGACTTGTTCAACTTCGACTTCGATTTTATAATGGTATTTTGACTTCGGCCTTAACATTGATTCTTAAATTACTGATGTATCTGTTCGAACTTGCAGCTACGTTTGGATTTAAACCTTGGGTATTTTTGATACTGGAATTTGGCACTGTTATGCATTTGTACCCCTGTCATTTGTTTACTTCGGTCATTTGTTGGCCACTTAGATTTTTCTTCTTGCTTCTTGATTTTGTAAGTTTTATCGGCCTTGCTCTGTCACCTGTTTCTGCATATATTGGTGGATTGGCTTAAAATTGCAATCGAGTCTGGCACATTTGTTTGTAGACTTGATTTTCCTCACTGTGTAAATGAACTTGTTTCATTAGTGATGTATTGTACATTCACTGTCCTCATGAACTTGTTTCGATTAGCGATGTACTGTACAATCACTATTCTCTCTTGATGTTGTTGTTTGCATTACACTTGAGTTTGATTGCTGCTGTTTTTTTTGTAGTAGCCTTACATGTGCACTTGTTGTAGCAGTTGCAATGTTGCATTCATGAGTACATCATTTGTCGGCTGTGTCTTTGATGCTGGCTTGCATTGTCATTTGATCTATTTGCTTTTGAATTCCTATGTGTACTACCTAGCTGCAGTCATATATGCATCCTTGGATTTCTCTGGTGTATATTTGCTTGATTTTATTCACTGCTTCATTGTAAGTTGTTGATGAATCACTGTCTATATGTGGTACATCAATGTACGTATATATTACTTGATTTTGTACCTAGAATATTGGTATTCATCCCTTGCCTGTTGCATTTGCAGTGTCTTCATTTGTGCACTGCTGTGTATTGGTTTCATGATATATTAGTTTTAGCTTGCTTCTGATATCACCGAACTTTGATAGTCTCGACTAGTTTGTTTCGAGACAGCTTTTGTTGCGTTGTGATATTGTGGTGGCTGCAGCATTCGTTGCAGTTTACCCTTGTATCCTTGTGTGGCGGCAGTTCCATTTTGTTGCACCTACTTACTTGATTGGTCTGTAGTTCCAAGTTGTCATCTCTGATCTTTGGTGGGTGACTGCTGTAGTACCATAAAGTTGGTTGAATAAATTAAGTCTGGCCTTTATCTCACTGGTTGCCAGATCTTGTTGCTTCATTGTGGTTGAACTTCATGTTGAGCCCAATGAACAGTTTTTTTTACAAGTCTGTACGTTGTTTCATTTGAAAGTATTCAACTTTGATGTGAACCTATTACCTAATTGGTGTTGTAGTTTCATCATGTTGTCACTATTTATTTTTGCGAGTCAGTTGCACGGTGTTGGTTTCATTGGGGCTGTGTCACTGAAAATGGCTTCAGGTACATTTGAGCAGTGATGTGAATTTAGTGGTCATTATTGTTGCCCAGCCCGACCTTTTTGGATTTCTTGATGTTACTGTTGCATGGATATTACTGCAGCATATATACAGTAGCCTTGCATGTGCATTTATGTTTTGTGATGACACCGACCAGTCGAGTTTGAATCGTATAATTCAAACTTGATTTTGTGTTAGTATTAGTTGCTTTTGATTCACTGAGCTTTTGTGTAATTTATACGGTAGTAGCGAGGCAGTGCACGCAAGCGTGAACTGCAGCCAGACAGTATCCACATTTTGAATCGATATTTGAACCTTCATTGATTTTGGTTCGTTGATCTTTTGAGTACATCATCACTATAGTGGCAAGGCAGTGCACACAAGCGTGAACTGCAGCCACACGGAGTTAACATTTTAAAAATGTGGCGAGGCCGTACATGAGTGCGTGTACTGCAGCCCTACTAGATCTGATGTTTTAATTGATGTTTTCTATTGATGGAAATTTATTTTATGTTGCCAATTCAATATATTTTGAATCGCATTTTGATGATTTTGTAGTTAATTGCCATTTTGGCAATTCTGTTGTTTTCTAAATTATCTTCAATAATAATCCTTCTATCTATCTATGTTGGAAATTTGAATCTACTGATTTGTTGTTTTAACACTGTTAAGTGTTATATTTACCGTTATCCGATTTCTTTGTTAAAAGGGTCGGATAAGTGAATTTATCTTTGACTGTCGTCTAATTGTTATTTAATTATTATTGCCTCTATGCACTAATAACTGAGTTTGAATTAGACTGACCCGTGTATTATTTTCTTTTGAATGTAATACTCGGGTCAGACCGAGTATTTTACAGCTTGAAGATTTTCGGGCAGCGAAGTTAGAGAGAGAGGGGGGAAACGCTTCACTTTAGCTTTTCGGGGATTTATTTTTTGTACTTAAAGAAATATTCCGCTGTATAAATTAATGCATTGTACAAACTCTGATATATGCAAGAAAATTCGTTATGTGAAATATAATTATTCTGTGTTTCTGTGGCTGATTCTGTTTAAACTCTATAAACTGAATAACAATCCGTCATTTTGAACGTTTCAAGTTGGTTTAACTACCGACTAGGGGCGGTCAGAAGGGCGGGTCGTTACAGGATTTATGCTAAGCGATAACCTAGTCTTACAGGCTCTTCGATACACCCCAAATAACATGGCCAAATATCTATGATAGGATCTTTAAAGATTTAGACTTTAGAACACCAAAATTTGGAAAATTCATCAAATCGATTCAAATCAAAAGCAAATGAACATGAGTAGATGTTAGGAATTCATATCTAACAACAGTGAAAGTTACAGATGCAGATGTGATTTCAAGAACTCACCTTTAAAACTCAAAGACAATGAATGAGAGGCTTTAAAACAAAGCAAGACCAATTCCTCTTCCATACCCCTCTACAATCTTCAATCTATTATCAAAGATGAAGTTTTTTCTAAGTTAGGGTTTAGGAATTTCTGAGAATTGAAGAGAGATTGAGATGGAGAAGATGAAGAGGATGCTTACGTAAGCTTCTCTTTGATTTTTGAGCTAGAACTTGAATTTCCTAAGAGAACTAGGGCCTAGGAATTTTGATTTTCCTTTCTTTCCCCCATTTTTACTTTAGCTTGAAAGTATTAGGAAATGAAGATGAATGAAGAGAAGAGAGGGTGGAGTTAGGGTATTATGTTGGGTTAATGGGTTGAAACCCAAAGCCCAATAGAAAAATAGAAAATTTCTAGTCAACTCCAAACATATCGATGTTTATACTCAAAAAGGTTGCAAACGCCGTTTTGGACTCAATGCAAGTGGTCTCGAGCCCTAATTCGACTGTTTACAAAAAGTAGCATTTCAGACTTTAATCCGACTAACGATGCTATATTTAAATATACAATCGTAAAATATACGGGTTGTTACAAACTTTCCTCCTTAAAGAAATTGCATCCTCGCAATACTTAAGAAGAAAACAAGGAGTAACAATCATAAAAGCATATCAACAAAAAAGAAAATTTGAAGTAAGAAGTTCACCTCAGAGAGCACGAGAGAGTAAATCCGGATGTGTTTGCTCGATGAATTCTCTAGATTCCTAAGAGCAATCCTTAGGATTTGAGGACCTTTGAACTTTCACAAGTGGGACATCTTTATTTCGAAGGCATTTAACCACCGTAGCAATGATACGAGTAGGACGTTTCTCATAAGTCAAATCTGGTGAAATTTCAATTTCTTCAACAACATCGGGCTCAAGAATATAATCATAATCTATAAAACAGTTCCATAGTTGAGAGACATGGAATACATCATGAATAGCAGAAAATCGAGCCGGTAATAAAAGGTGATGAGCCACAGAACCAATGCGTTCGGTGATGGGAAATAGACCAATATATCGAGGTGCTAATTTTCCCGATCGACTGTAACGCACAACACCCTTCATAGGTAAAACACGAATAAACACCAAATCTCCCACAGAAAATTCCAAATTGCTTCTTCAGGTATCGGCATAGGATTTTTGTCTGCTTTGAGCTTCTCTCATTCTATGACGAATATGGTTAATCTTTTTTGTGGAATCACGAATAAAATCTGGACCTAAAACCAGCTTCTCACCGGCCTCAAGCCAACAAGAAGGAGATCGGCATGACCTTCCATAGAGTGCCTCGAAAGGTGTCATACCAATACTAGACTGGAAGCTATTATTATAAAAAAACTCAACAAAGGAAATATGATCTTCCCAACTTCTACCAAAATCAAGAACACATGCATGAAGAAGATCTTCAGGAGTTTGATTCATGTAATATCCCGGAATTTCTAGGAGTTTAAAATGCTGATAATCTCTTAATTTGGATTATTTGAATTGATAAATTGTTATTTTCAAAGATAATTAACCAAGTAATAATAATATAATGTTTTAATTATGGATATAAATTGATTTTAAAATAGGATATATTATTGTAAGTAAGAATAAGCTTAATTAAAAATAGATGTTTATATTCATTTAAGAATTTATTTTTAGATTTGAATTTTTAAACTTGACTTTGAAATGGATATAAATTTGAATTCAAAGGAATATACATATATCTTAAAATAAAATGATAATATAGTTTGAATTTTAAATATATAGATAATGTTTTTAATTAAAAATAAGATTTGTTTTATTTTTATAGAAATTTATCTATGAAGATTTGGATTTGTATTTGTTTAATAAAAATGAATACAAGTTTTTGAAATAGCATTTAAAAATTAAGTTTGCAATGCTATGTATAATTTTATTTAAATCATATTTGGTTTCATTTCTTTCAAAGTTTGTATTTTATATAAATTTAGCAAACATTTATAAATGTATAAATATATTTGTTTATTTGATTAGAAAAGTATTTTTAAAATTAAGAAGAAAAACATGTTTGTTCATTAGAAAATAATTTTAAAAGTCTTTTGAATTTTTCTTTTAAAAACAAATACATAAGAGTAACAAATGTTTAATCTTAAAACACATTGTTTACAAGTGTTGCAACATTTATGTGGATATGAGACAAGTGTCCATTGTCTTTAAATTTTCTTTTTAATTTATTAAATCTGAAAATTTCTTGTATAAAACATCTTATTTCTTCATCTTCTTTTCTTTTAAACATTTTGTTCATTTCTAAAAAGAAAACTAAAAACCATCAATGCACCTTCTTTCAACATCCAAAACCAGAAATCTTCAACATCCATCCTCAAACAAAAATCTGAAAAAAATATAACTCATTGTTTAAATCAAAATCCCCTTTCAACAAAATCTGCATTTAAACTCCTCAAAACAGATGTCTGCATTTGAATATCTACATTAATCTCTGTTACAAATCAAGCATGTAACCATCTTTCATATGCATGCAAGCTAGAAATATTAAATCTGCAAATTTTGTTTCCTGTAAAACATTTTCCAAAACCTGCATAATTCCTCAATTCAAAACAAATGCTCAGATCATAAACCAGAATTTATATCAAATGCCTGCAAATTTTCAAACCTGAATTCACCCCTCAAAAACACACCTGCATCTATTCCTCTAATTCAAATACCAATCCCTGTTACCAAAACCTGAAAGTATTTAAGAGCCTGAAAACCATTTGGTTTACAAATCAAAACATATAAATCATTTTCTCAAATCTTGGAAACACTCTCCAAAATTGCAAGCCTGCAACCTGTTTCAAAATGTTCAAACAAGTATCTGCACAAAATTCAAATGCATGCAAGTTTTTAGGAGGCAATCTGAAGCAATTCAGTTAAAACAAGATGTTTTCAAAGCTTTTCAAAGATTTTAAGCAAGCACTTCAGTTTTGTCATCAAAGCTTTGCAGTTTAAACAAAGTCTTTTGCAAGTTCAAGTTCAGGCATTTTGCAAACTTCCAGTTCAATAGCTCTCTGCATATAAATAAGGTGAGTAAACATTTTTATTAAAGCTTAATTAGTTAATTAGCTGTCGCTATGAATTTGTGATGATGTTTATATACATATAAGTTTGCCTTTAGATATAAATGTTAATATGATTTGTATGCTTTGAAACTGTGCATACTTGATTGCATTGAACTTCTCTGTTTACTTACTGCAGAGTGTAAGTTGAAATTAGAACTTCAAGCTACTTATATTTAAACAACAGCTAAGACGTTGTTTCAAGTTAAATAAGGTAGTTTAGGTATAAATTAGGAATTAAAAATAAAATCAGAGTTTCTGGTATTTGATGTTATCTGGAAGCAAATAGTACATTAACAAATTAACATCAATGTTTGAAATCAAGTGTTGAATTTGATTAAAATAATTATACAAACCAAAGTATCACTGAGAATTATGAATTTTAGAAAGAAAATCACAATTTTAAAAATTGTATTTAGTGAGGATTTGGGGATTTACTGCAAATTGGGTTTTGATCTATAACTGATGATCTATGCATATGGATTGCTTGAAATTCTTCATGAAGTTAGTGTAAACATCAGAGAGTATAGGAAAAATAGTTGATGGATTTTTAAATCACTGAGAAGTTTGAATTAGTTCGAGATTTGTTTAAACCCTAGTTTTGGGTTCTCACTGTAAATTGATCACCAAGTCTGCATCGGGCTTGAAGAAATTCCTGGTGAAGGAAGCATGGTAGATAAGCAAGCAATGGCCGGAGTTGTAGTGGATATCATCAACTAGAGGTGATGGTTTTGGGAAGTGCAGATGATAGTATTGGGTTCTGTTTCAACTGGAATGTTAAATTCTGGAACAGGGGTTGTGATGTGATTTGAAGGATTGGGGGTGGTTGCTGCATTGAAGTTCGAGATGCTGGAGAGTTCATCGGAGGTGGGAGGTGGCTCTGGTGATGGTGCATGTGCACAGAGGGGAGGAAGTGTGTCAGTAGCAGTGAGGGTTTTGTTTTGGGTTGCTTGATTACTCGAAGCAAGTCTCGGGGCTATTGGGAAGATGACTCGGGGGAAACTCGTGTGGGTCTGGGTGTTTATACATCTGGGTTAAACTGTGTTTAACAGTTTTTAGGTTGTAACCAAAATAGTTTTTAAAAGATTTTAAAGATAGGTTGTTAAAAAAAAAAAAAAAAAAAAAGAAGAAGATGATGCACTTTGTTTTCTTAGATTCCTGTAAGGGTTAAACCCAAACTAAAATGTGAACAAAAATTTCTAATTTAAATAAATAAGTTTTAAACTTTAAATAGTTTACTTAAAGTAAAAATGCTTGTTTTGAATTGAGTTGTTTTTATAAACAAAGTTGTGTAATGTTTTAAAAATCTTGAGTAACAATCTTAATATTATTTCAAATCTTATTTTGAAATATAAAAGAATTTATAAGTAAATGTTTTATTTAATTAAGAAGTGAATGATAATTTATTAATTAACAATGAAGTTTTAAATAATTGATTAACTTGAAATTAAGATTGTTAATTAATAATTAAGGGAAGAAATAAATAATTACTTTATGTTTAAACTTAATTAAGGATTTAATTAAGTTAAGTTAGTTGTTAAGATAAAATGTTTTAAAGATAATTATGTGTTAATGATTTGTAATTAATTAAATTGGTTAAGAATTTCAAGTTTAGTTAATTAATTTAATTAATTTCTTTAAGGATTAATTAAGCAACTAATTAAGTATGATTATTAAATTAATTAACTTTATGACTAATGATTAATTAAATTATAATTACTTATTAATTAAGTAATTAAGGGTAAATTTAATAAGTAATTAATTAATACTTAATAAAGGTTTTATTGAATAATTAAGTTTTAATTTGGGTTTCTTAATTAATAATTAAGAAATTATTAATCTAATGCAAGTTAATTAAGGACTAATTAACTATTATTAAAGGGTTTATTAATTATAATTAAGGATTAATTAATGGATAATTATGGATTAATTAATTTGTAATTAAGGTTGTAAATAAATAATTAAGTTTATTAATTAATGATTAAGAGATAATTGATTGGTTAATTAAGTTTAATTAATTAATTATAAAAAGTAATTAGTGATTAATTACTTTGTAATTAAGAATTGATTAATAATTAAGGTTTATTAATTAATAATTGAAGATTAATTTGGTTAAAGAGTAATTAAGGAATGAATTACTCAATTTTGTTTATGAGATAAATGTGATCAAGTAAGTTAATTAATTTGATTAATTAATTAAATGAAGTCACTTGATAAAGGATTAAGTATGGTTACTTAATAAGTTTTGATAAGAGAAATTACTTAGGATAAGTAATTGATAAAATTACAAGGGTAATTGAGATAGATAAATTACTTAGTGGGAAGTAATTTTAAAATGAGTAATTACTTGTTAAAGTAATTAAGAGTTTATTACTTGGTGTAATAAATCAAAGAATTCATAAGAGTAATTAAAAGTAATTAAGAAGTAATTAAGAATAATTAATTACTATTTATATTTAATTAAGTTGATTAATTAAGAATAATGTAATTAATTAATGGAAGTAATTAATAAGGTTCATTAATTAATATGATTAATGAGAATAATTAAGGATTGATTAATTAAGATTAATTAATCTATAATAAGTTATTAATTGTAATTAATTAAGGATTAATGCAATTAATTATAATTAATTAATAAAGTAATTAAGGTTATTTACTTAATGGTTTAATTAATTTGTGAAATTAATTAAGGTAATTACTTAATGTAATTAAGGGTAATTAATCAAGGTTAATTAAGATGATGATTAATTAATTGGTTTAATTAATGAATAAGTAAGCAAGATTTATTTTTGATGAAGGTAATTAATTTAATTAATTTTAAATTAATTAAGAGATGAAGTAATTAATTTAATTCACTTTAAATTAATTAGAGATAGAGATAGTTAATTTAATTCATTTTAAATTAATTATGTTATGATTAAGTAAATCGTTGCTTATGTATGGATGGATGACATTGATTGTTTTGAATGGATGTAATCTCAGAAATGAGATAAATAATGTTGTTTGGTATGAATGATTGGATTGAATTGTGATGATAGTATAGATTATCTATTGTGATAATGATATGGATTACCTATTGGGTTATGGATCATCTGTTTATTTGATAATGTAGTTATCAATTATGGCTTGTGAATTATCTATTCTGTGTGTATATAGATAGTTGAATTGAATTGTTTAAACTTAAACAAACTTGGCCTTAAAAGACACGCTTTGGATTTCGATGAGACCGGGATCGGGTTTCCATATTTGGATATCCGAAAACCACATCGATTCCAAATAACGTTAGGTCGTGAGTCAAAGTGGAGCTTTGTGAAGACTCGAGGTGTAAGGGCTATACGTCAGTATAACTCTGTGGGTGATTCCGTAATGAGTTGACGGAATAGACCTTATAGATTCGAGATGGTGGTTTAGAGTGCAAGGGTTATTGTCGTTAACTCTGAGGGTGATTCCAAAATGAGTGTAACGAGATAATGCCTTCGGTTTCGTTCGAACCCGGAACGAACTTGTATGGATTGAATGCTTTCAGCACATCGTCAGGTGGACGATGAGCATTCTAAGTGATATGTCCTATAAAGGTAATCGTAGCCTCAAGCCTCATCAACCGGGAATGGCTAAAACAGGGGAGGTGCGCCAAAGCTTCGTGGGTAGCCCCCACTTGAGAGTAAGATTTACCCCTGTCTAGAGTCCCTTTTATTTCGGCTGTGTGGGACGGTTGAATAGCTACAACCGTCGGGGTTGTCTTATTTGGAACCATTCAGTAAGGAATGGGTCCGGCTTTGTGTAGCAGGGGAGTTAGGGTGGCTCCTCGGTACGGTGATCTAGGCCACGTACTGTGACGGGCGGTACCCCAGTAGCCCTGCCATTGTATGGAATCCAAAATCCAATAAGTGCCAACGGTTTTGATTGTATTACCCACTTTTGTGGCTAGTAGCTGGAATTTAATAGATGTAACAATTTCGGCTATTTCATATTTATTTGAAAACCCTAGACACTATTATAATATCACAGAATTTCTTATCAAATGTTTTGGTTAGCGTAAGGTAAAAACTTTTCCATGTTTATGTGTGGGAAGTCTTACGTGATACCTTTTCTTTCAAAAGGTTTTTAAAGTTAAGCAACTTTAACCGTTTACTCACACCAGACCCATGTCTGACCCGGAGTTTATTCTGTTTTTCTTAAACTCTTGGGTACTCAAATTTTTACGAGTAGCCAAGGGATTCAGGTTAGGTTTTTTAAGTTGGCTTGACGAATTCTGAAGGAGCAATGGAGCAGGAGGCTTCTGCGTATAGCTATAGAGTATTCCGCTGTGTGTTCTCTGATATGTTGATGTTTTTGAGTTGTATTGAGTTGTATAACTAAACAGGTGTTATAACTGTCTAGTATGAGTTGATTATGCTGTGTAACTCTGATGTATATGATACTATGTAAAGTATTATGTGATTAATATAATTTATTCGTTCCGCTGTTTAGATTCTGATGTGTTGTTTCTTTCTTCTTCTCTATCTTTTCTCTTTTCTATCCCTTTCTTTCTTAAAAATGATGCGATTTTCCGGGAGTGGAAAGTCGGGTCGTCACACTTGGTATCAGAGCGTTAGGTTGAGCGAATACCTAGGCTCTGTAGTGGTGTCTTCTTGAGAGAGCGTATTTGTAATTTTAAATATATAACTATATATATATATATATTTCTACCTATCTGTTGGGTTACCTGTTCGGGTATTCCAATATTAGTTATAAAGGTAGAGATGAGGTAGTAGTGTGTGTAACACGATTACTACCATTGGTTGGAGTTTGAATGTTTGAGGTTGGAAGTGTATTTGTCGAGACGGTATTAGGTTGGTCTCGAGTAATCTTTGCAGTTTGGTGTAAGGATTTCATTTGATCTCTGAAGGAAACCTGTTAAGGTTCGGAGTCTATTTCTGAAGTTCGATGAGTAGAATTTGGATCTGTCGGTTAGGCAGAAGCAAGTGATGATACCTCAGGAAATAGTAGCTGCGTGATGAGATGCAGTGACTATGGATGTCTCCGAAGGTGTTTTCTTTCAGAGCGAGTTAAGGAAATGTGTCTGCTTCGGTGTTGTGGCAGTTTTTCTGAAGTGGAGTTCAGAAGCAGCATTGAGGATCTGTTTCTTCGATAGATTGGTTTGTCAAGGATAAACTGTTCTGATTAGTGGAGAGAGAACAGTATCTTGGATATTGGATTGGGTTGTTCGCAAAAGTGACTTGCGATGGTTTAGTGATTATCTTAAATAGTCTTTTGCTTGGATTAGTGGCATTTCTAGAGGATGTAGAAGTTAGAGATTTGCCCGCATTGGAGATTGAGTTCTGAATCAACTTGATGTCAGGAGTGATACCGGTGATTCAGCTGGGATGTGCTGTTTAGTCGGCATTTTCATCTGCTCCAAATCAGAGTTGTGCAGCGGAAGCTAGGTGGCTGTTGTTTTAGAGTAGAAGCAACTGGAAGTTGCAGTGTTTTGGATTTGAGAGTCTCTACTGAATTTATTTTTCAGAATCCAAGGCTAGTTGACGAGTGATTCTGTTCTGTTCTTTTCTGGATAGGAGAAGTTGTTTTCCACTGTTGATAGTAGAGTTTGATTTTGATTTTGGATTGATTTTGTGAGGATCAGTTTGTTGAGTTGATCCAATTAGTTTGTAGAAGCATCAGCGAAGGTTGAGCTGATCAGGAAGTGTCTGTAGGCAGCCCGGATCATTTGGAAAGTTTTTGAGGTTTAGAAACGGAAGAATTTGGAATTCGAAGTTGGAGACTTCGATGTTGTTGAGTTTTCTCTGGTAAAAGGAAGCAATAAGATTTGGTGAGACTATGAGGTGATCTCCGTAGTATATTGGATTTTTCTGAGTTTTTGTAAAGATCGGTGCCTTGGTTTGAAGAGTTGAATTGTCAGTTTGGAAGACTGGAATTCAAATATTTCACGTGTCTCTGAGGGAGTACGTGTTTTGGTCCATCTCTGTTTTGAGACTAGTTGTTCTGTGAAGGATTAGTTGCTGATCAGACTTGTCTGTGGTTTGGTATCTTGTATAGATTATAGATCTAGCTGAGTGGTAGACTCAGTAGCTTAGCAGTATAGCTAGTTGGATTTAGTAGAGCGAGTATCCCTGTGCCTTTACCTGGGAAACTCGAGATAATTTTAGGAAGCTTATCCGGGTCTGTGTCCGGATAGCTAGTGTTAATTATTTGTTTGAATTGGTTGTTTGCTTGATTAGGTTTGGCTGTTATGTATGTTTGAATTGGTTAAAATAAATGAAACTGTGGATTATCTTTGTTTTAAATTTCGAGGACGAAATTCTGTTAAGGGGGGAGGATTGTAATATCCCGGAATTTCTAGGAGTTTAAAATGCTGATAATCTCTTAATTTGGATTATTTGAATTGATAAATTGTTATTTTCAAAGATAATTAACCAAGTAATAATAATATAATGTTTTAATTATGGATATAAATTGATTTTAAAATAGGATATATTATTGTAAGTAAGAATAAGCTTAATTAAAAATAGATGTTTATATTCATTTAAGAATTTATTTTTAGATTTGAATTTTTAAACTTGACTTTGAAATGGATATAAATTTGAATTCAAAGGAATATACATATATCTTAAAATAAAATGATAATATAGTTTGAATTTTAAATATATAGATAATGTTTTTAATTAAAAATAAGATTTGTTTTATTTTTATAGAAATTTATCTATGAAGATTTGGATTTGTATTTGTTTAATAAAAATGAATACAAGTTTTTGAAATAGCATTTAAAAATTAAGTTTGCAATGCTATGTATAATTTTATTTAAATCATATTTGGTTTCATTTCTTTCAAAGTTTGTATTTTATATAAATTTAGCAAACATTTATAAATGTATAAATATATTTGTTTATTTGATTAGAAAAGTATTTTTAAAATTAAGAAGAAAAACATGTTTGTTCATTAGAAAATAATTTTAAAAGTCTTTTGAATTTTTCTTTTAAAAACAAATACATAAGAGTAACAAATGTTTAATCTTAAAACACATTGTTTACAAGTGTTGCAACATTTATGTGGATATGAGACAAGTGTCCATTGTCTTTAAATTTTCTTTTTAATTTATTAAATCTGAAAATTTCTTGTATAAAACATCTTATTTCTTCATCTTCTTTTCTTTTAAACATTTTGTTCATTTCTAAAAAGAAAACTAAAAACCATCAATGCACCTTCTTTCAACATCCAAAACCAGAAATCTTCAACATCCATCCTCAAACAAAAATCTGAAAAAAATATAACTCATTGTTTAAATCAAAATCCCCTTTCAACAAAATCTGCATTTAAACTCCTCAAAACAGATGTCTGCATTTGAATATCTACATTAATCTCTGTTACAAATCAAGCATGTAACCATCTTTCATATGCATGCAAGCTAGAAATATTAAATCTGCAAATTTTGTTTCCTGTAAAACATTTTCCAAAACCTGCATAATTCCTCAATTCAAAACAAATGCTCAGATCATAAACCAGAATTTATATCAAATGCCTGCAAATTTTCAAACCTGAATTCACCCCTCAAAAACACACCTGCATCTATTCCTCTAATTCAAATACCAATCCCTGTTACCAAAACCTGAAAGTATTTAAGAGCCTGAAAACCATTTGGTTTACAAATCAAAACATATAAATCATTTTCTCAAATCTTGGAAACACTCTCCAAAATTGCAAGCCTGCAACCTGTTTCAAAATGTTCAAACAAGTATCTGCACAAAATTCAAATGCATGCAAGTTTTTAGGAGGCAATCTGAAGCAATTCAGTTAAAACAAGATGTTTTCAAAGCTTTTCAAAGATTTTAAGCAAGCACTTCAGTTTTGTCATCAAAGCTTTGCAGTTTAAACAAAGTCTTTTGCAAGTTCAAGTTCAGGCATTTTGCAAACTTCCAGTTCAATAGCTCTCTGCATATAAATAAGGTGAGTAAACATTTTTATTAAAGCTTAATTAGTTAATTAGCTGTCGCTATGAATTTGTGATGATGTTTATATACATATAAGTTTGCCTTTAGATATAAATGTTAATATGATTTGTATGCTTTGAAACTGTGCATACTTGATTGCATTGAACTTCTCTGTTTACTTACTGCAGAGTGTAAGTTGAAATTAGAACTTCAAGCTACTTATATTTAAACAACAGCTAAGACGTTGTTTCAAGTTAAATAAGGTAGTTTAGGTATAAATTAGGAATTAAAAATAAAATCAGAGTTTCTGGTATTTGATGTTATCTGGAAGCAAATAGTACATTAACAAATTAACATCAATGTTTGAAATCAAGTGTTGAATTTGATTAAAATAATTATACAAACCAAAGTATCACTGAGAATTATGAATTTTAGAAAGAAAATCACAATTTTAAAAATTGTATTTAGTGAGGATTTGGGGATTTACTGCAAATTGGGTTTTGATCTATAACTGATGATCTATGCATATGGATTGCTTGAAATTCTTCATGAAGTTAGTGTAAACATCAGAGAGTATAGGAAAAATAGTTGATGGATTTTTAAATCACTGAGAAGTTTGAATTAGTTCGAGATTTGTTTAAACCCTAGTTTTGGGTTCTCACTGTAAATTGATCACCAAGTCTGCATCGGGCTTGAAGAAATTCCTGGTGAAGGAAGCATGGTAGATAAGCAAGCAATGGCCGGAGTTGTAGTGGATATCATCAACTAGAGGTGATGGTTTTGGGAAGTGCAGATGATAGTATTGGGTTCTGTTTCAACTGGAATGTTAAATTCTGGAACAGGGGTTGTGATGTGATTTGAAGGATTGGGGGTGGTTGCTGCATTGAAGTTCGAGATGCTGGAGAGTTCATCGGAGGTGGGAGGTGGCTCTGGTGATGGTGCATGTGCACAGAGGGGAGGAAGTGTGTCAGTAGCAGTGAGGGTTTTGTTTTGGGTTGCTTGATTACTCGAAGCAAGTCTCGGGGCTATTGGGAAGATGACTCGGGGGAAACTCGTGTGGGTCTGGGTGTTTATACATCTGGGTTAAACTGTGTTTAACAGTTTTTAGGTTGTAACCAAAATAGTTTTTAAAAGATTTTAAAGATAGGTTGTTAAAAAAAAAAAAAAAAAAAAGAAGAAGATGATGCACTTTGTTTTCTTAGATTCCTGTAAGGGTTAAACCCAAACTAAAATGTGAACAAAAATTTCTAATTTAAATAAATAAGTTTTAAACTTTAAATAGTTTACTTAAAGTAAAAATGCTTGTTTTGAATTGAGTTGTTTTTATAAACAAAGTTGTGTAATGTTTTAAAAATCTTGAGTAACAATCTTAATATTATTTCAAATCTTATTTTGAAATATAAAAGAATTTATAAGTAAATGTTTTATTTAATTAAGAAGTGAATGATAATTTATTAATTAACAATGAAGTTTTAAATAATTGATTAACTTGAAATTAAGATTGTTAATTAATAATTAAGGGAAGAAATAAATAATTACTTTATGTTTAAACTTAATTAAGGATTTAATTAAGTTAAGTTAGTTGTTAAGATAAAATGTTTTAAAGATAATTATGTGTTAATGATTTGTAATTAATTAAATTGGTTAAGAATTTCAAGTTTAGTTAATTAATTTAATTAATTTCTTTAAGGATTAATTAAGCAACTAATTAAGTATGATTATTAAATTAATTAACTTTATGACTAATGATTAATTAAATTATAATTACTTATTAATTAAGTAATTAAGGGTAAATTTAATAAGTAATTAATTAATACTTAATAAAGGTTTTATTGAATAATTAAGTTTTAATTTGGGTTTCTTAATTAATAATTAAGAAATTATTAATCTAATGCAAGTTAATTAAGGACTAATTAACTATTATTAAAGGGTTGATTAATTATAATTAAGGATTAATTAATGGATAATTATGGATTAATTAATTTGTAATTAAGGTTGTAAATAAATAATTAAGTTTATTAATTAATGATTAAGAGATAATTGATTGGTTAATTAAGTTTAATTAATTAATTATAAAAAGTAATTAGTGATTAATTACTTTGTAATTAAGAATTGATTAATAATTAAGGTTTATTAATTAATAATTGAAGATTAATTTGGTTAAAGAGTAATTAAGGAATGAATTACTCAATTTTGTTTATGAGATAAATGTGATCAAGTAAGTTAATTAATTTGATTAATTAATTAAATGAAGTCACTTGATAAAGGATTAAGTATGGTTACTTAATAAGTTTTGATAAGAGAAATTACTTAGGATAAGTAATTGATAAAATTACAAGGGTAATTGAGATAGATAAATTACTTAGTGGGAAGTAATTTTAAAATGAGTAATTACTTGTTAAAGTAATTAAGAGTTTATTACTTGGTGTAATAAATCAAAGAATTCATAAGAGTAATTAAAAGTAATTAAGAAGTAATTAAGAATAATTAATTACTATTTATATTTAATTAAGTTGATTAATTAAGAATAATGTAATTAATTAATGGAAGTAATTAATAAGGTTCATTAATTAATATGATTAATGAGAATAATTAAGGATTGATTAATTAAGATTAATTAATCTATAATAAGTTATTAATTGTAATTAATTAAGGATTAATGCAATTAATTATAATTAATTAATAAAGTAATTAAGGTTATTTACTTAATGGTTTAATTAATTTGTGAAATTAATTAAGGTAATTACTTAATGTAATTAAGGGTAATTAATCAAGGTTAATTAAGATGATGATTAATTAATTGGTTTAATTAATGAATAAGTAAGCAAGATTTATTTTTGATGAAGGTAATTAATTTAATTAATTTTAAATTAATTAAGAGATGAAGTAATTAATTTAATTCACTTTAAATTAATTAGAGATAGAGATAGTTAATTTAATTCATTTTAAATTAATTATGTTATGATTAAGTAAATCGTTGCTTATGTATGGATGGATGACATTGATTGTTTTGAATGGATGTAATCTCAGAAATGAGATAAATAATGTTGTTTGGTATGAATGATTGGATTGAATTGTGATGATAGTATAGATTATCTATTGTGATAATGATATGGATTACCTATTGGGTTATGGATCATCTGTTTATTTGATAATGTAGTTATCAATTATGGCTTGTGAATTATCTATTCTGTGTGTATATAGATAGTTGAATTGAATTGTTTAAACTTAAACAAACTTGGCCTTAAAAGACACGCTTTGGATTTCGATGAGACCGGGATCGGGTTTCCATATTTGGATATCCGAAAACCACATCGATTCCAAATAACGTTAGGTCGTGAGTCAAAGTGGAGCTTTGTGAAGACTCGAGGTGTAAGGGCTATACGTCAGTATAACTCTGTGGGTGATTCCGTAATGAGTTGACGGAATAGACCTTATAGATTCGAGATGGTGGTTTAGAGTGCAAGGGTTATTGTCGTTAACTCTGAGGGTGATTCCAAAATGAGTGTAACGAGATAATGCCTTCGGTTTCGTTCGAACCCGGAACGAACTTGTATGGATTGAATGCTTTCAGCACATCGTCAGGTGGACGATGAGCATTCTAAGTGATATGTCCTATAAAGGTAATCGTAGCCTCAAGCCTCATCAACCGGGAATGGCTAAAACAGGGGAGGTGCGCCAAAGCTTCGTGGGTAGCCCCCACTTGAGAGTAAGATTTACCCCTGTCTAGAGTCCCTTTTATTTCGGCTGTGTGGGACGGTTGAATAGCTACAACCGTCGGGGTTGTCTTATTTGGAACCATTCAGTAAGGAATGGGTCCGGCTTTGTGTAGCAGGGGAGTTAGGGTGGCTCCTCGGTACGGTGATCTAGGCCACGTACTGTGACGGGCGGTACCCCAGTAGCCCTGCCATTGTATGGAATCCAAAATCCAATAAGTGCCAACGGTTTTGATTGTATTACCCACTTTTGTGGCTAGTAGCTGGAATTTAATAGATGTAACAATTTCGGCTATTTCATATTTATTTGAAAACCCTAGACACTATTATAATATCACAGAATTTCTTATCAAATGTTTTGGTTAGCGTAAGGTAAAAACTTTTCCATGTTTATGTGTGGGAAGTCTTACGTGATACCTTTTCTTTCAAAAGGTTTTTAAAGTTAAGCAACTTTAACCGTTTACTCACACCAGACCCATGTCTGACCCGGAGTTTATTCTGTTTTTCTTAAACTCTTGGGTACTCAAATTTTTACGAGTAGCCAAGGGATTCAGGTTAGGTTTTTTAAGTTGGCTTGACGAATTCTGAAGGAGCAATGGAGCAGGAGGCTTCTGCGTATAGCTATAGAGTATTCCGCTGTGTGTTCTCTGATATGTTGATGTTTTTGAGTTGTATTGAGTTGTATAACTAAATAGGTGTTATAACTGTCTAGTATGAGTTGATTATGCTGTGTAACTCTGATGTATATGATACTATGTAAAGTATTATGTGATTAATATAATTTATTCGTTCCGCTGTTTAGATTCTGATGTGTTGTTTCTTTCTTCTTCTCTATATTTTCTCTTTTCTATCCCTTTCTTTCTTAAAAATGATGCGATTTTCCGGGAGTGGAAAGTCGGGTCGTCACAATTCACATGCTCTATTTGTCCATCGGACTGAGGATGATAAGCGGTGCTAACATTAAGCTTCGTTTCTAAAGCTTTTTAAAGACTTTTCCAAAATCCACTAGTAAATAATGGATCACGATCACTAACAATAGAAGTAGAAACTCCATGAAATTTAACAATTCTTTAAAATAAAGTTTGGCCAAAAGAGGTACGGTCCAATTAGAATGAATGGGAATAAAATGGTTGGATTTTGTAAGCGTATCAACAGTCACCCATAAACTGTCATGACCCGAATGAGAACGGGGAAGACCGTCAATAAAGTCCATGGAGACTTGATCCCACTTTCAAACGAGAATGTCTAATGGTTGCAATAAACCACCAAGCCTTTGATGCTTGGCCTTTATGAGTTGGAAAGTCATGCAACACTTAATAAAGTTAGCAATATCAGATTTCATTCCATCCCAATAATAAAGTCGCTTCACATCCTCGTACATTTTACTACTACCGGGATGAATGGTAAATTTATAACGATGAGAATCTTCTAAAATGTCTTTACGAAGATCACTAATATTTGGCACGATAAGCCTACCAAATTTTCGAATTCCACCACGAGCATCGATTTCAAAGTCTTTCGAACCATCACTATTTCTATCCCGACAACTTTGGCTAAGATAAGCCAATTCAAGATCATGCTTTTGAGCGTTAAGAATGCGGTCAAAAAGAGATGGATGAGCCTCAAGGCTACATAAAACAAGAGACCAACATGAATCGGATTTAAGATCTCGAATCTCACAAGTAGACAAAGTCTCAAGATCATTCCATTTGGATATCATTACAGAAATAACCACTTGTTGCTTACGACTAAGGGCATCGGCAACACGATTCCCCTTTCCGGGAGTATAAAGAATATCAAGATCATAAGACGCAAGGAACTCAAGCCAACATTGTTGACGCAAATTAAGTTCCTTTTGAGAAAATAAGTACTTATAGATTTATGATCGGTATAGAGAACAAATTTCTCTCCCAAAAGATAATGATTCCAAATTCTGAGGGCGAAAACAACAGCTGCGAGCTCTAAATCATGAGTGGCATATCTGGTATCGACAGGCTTTAATTGCCTAGAAGCATAAGTGATAACACGTTCTCTTTGCATGAAAACGGCTCTCAAACCAACACGACTAACATCGGTATAAACAATAAAGTCTTGGTTCCCCTCAGGAATCACAAGAATAGGAGCATCGAAAAGGAGTTCTTTTAATTTTTGGAAAGCAGTTTCACATTTGTTTGACCAAATGTACTTAACTCCCTTCTTTGTCAAACTAGTAAGAGGATGGAAATTTTAGAAAATTGTTGTATGAAACGATGGTAATAACCCGCCAATCCAAGAAAGCTATGAATTTTCATCACACTCTCTGATTTCTTCCAATTTTGAATCGCTTCGATCTTTGAAGGATCCATGGAAATTTCGGATTCAGAAATGATATGTCCGAGAAATTTCACACGAGATTGCCAAAAGTGGCATTTAGAAAATTTTGCTTTCAATTGATTGCTCCTAAGAGTTTCCAACAAAATCCGAAGATGTTTTTCATGCTCTTCCTCGGTTTTAGAATAAGCAAGAATATCATCTATAAAGACGAGAACAAATCGATCGAGGATGTCTTTGAAAACTCGATTCATAAGGTTAACAAAATAAGCAAGAGCTTATGTTAAACCAAATGGAATAACAAGCCATTCATAAGATCCATAACGAGTATGGAACGATGTCAAAGGAATGCTATCCTCTACAATACGAAGCTGATGAAAACCGGTTGCTGAGTCTAACTATGAAAAGACTCTAGCACCTCTAAGTTGATCAAATAGATCATCAATCTGAGATAAGGGATATTTATTCTTGATGGTGAGATCACTAAGCTTGCGGTAGTCAACGCAAAGCCTAAGTGTACCATCGGAATTCTTCACAAAAATAGCTGAAGCTCTCCTAGGAAAGGAACTAGAACGATTAAACTGCTTCGCTTCCAATTCGAATAATTGCTTATGCATCTCCTCATTTTCCTTATTGGACATATGATAAGGAGGACGAGTGATAGGTAGAGATCCAGGAATTAGATTTATTCTAAACTCGATTACTCGCTTAGGTGGTAATCCTATAACGGGCTTAAATATATCAAGAAATTCATGAACAACGTGAATGAGGGAAATGACATCTTCCTCATCATCATTATCGTCATCATGTGAATTAGAGAATATAAGAATGCCACCGAATTGGAATTTGAATCTTTAAGAATAATAGAAATCTGCTTAGCAGATTAAGAATGTCGAAGATATATAGTCCTCTTAGGACATTGGATGTGGGCTTCATAACGATTAAGTCAATGCATTCCCAAAATCATTCCAAGCCTAAGTAACGCATAACATGCAAATCGGCTCGTAAAGCATAATCACATAAAATAATCTCGACAACTTTACAAAATAAATTGAGTGTTGTGGATCCACCAACCGAATTTACAATTTTCAGTGAAGTCATCAAGCACATAACATTTAGAGACAAAGCATCAACAAGTTCTTTTGATATAAAAGAGTGGGATGCACCCATATCAAAAAGAAATCGAATAGGATGATCACGAAACATAATAATGCCATTAAGGATAGAACGAGAAATACCTTGACCAAGAGAAGTGTTACTAGGCACTTGCACAACATTTAGTTTTCCTTCTTTCTTGCTTGGAAGTTTGGGACATGAAGATAGAAGATGACCCGCTTTTGCAATAACGACAAAAGAGAGGCTTCGGACACCCATTAGCATAATGGTCCTTAGAGCCATAATTGTAGCATTGTCAACGACTAGAGGTAGGAGTCTTTACTACAGAAGTTGCTTACTTCCCTTTCTTATTTGGATTAGGGTTGAACTTAATAGGCCTCTTCTTATTGATGTTGAAGTTTTATTTGGCACCCACAACTTCAACATCGCTTTCTTTATCGGCCTCTTCAAGTCGAAGAGCGATATCAACAAGCTGATCAAAAGAAACTTCTAGTTTCAGAAATAAAGGCTTTTTGAGGTTCTTATTCAACCCATAGACAAACCTATGATTTTTCTTCAATGGGGTATTAATATACTCGACCCCATATTTAGAGAGAGATTCAAAAGATGCAACATAGTCTATCACGGAAAATTCACCTTGAATAAGGTCAATAAACCGTCGAGCTAAAGTTACTTTTCAGCTTCCAGTACAAACTTCAACTCGAACCTTTCCCGAAATTGCTCCCAAGTAAGATCCGCTTCAATAAGCTTCGAAATCAAAGCTCATACCAATCTAATACCCTCTCTTGAAGCATACTAGAAGCCACTTGGACTCGATGTAGATCCACAAGGTTCATGCGAGAAAAGATGCAGTCGCATGTTCTAAGCCAAGCTTGGACTTCTATAACGCTTTCGGAACCCTTGATTGGCCATCCACCCAAATTGGTATAATTATTGCATAGGCATGCAAACCTAGATTTAGGATGAGTAGGCTCTGGAATGGGTCCGATGGCTTGAGCATTCTTTACGAGATATAAAAGCTGCTAGGCAGACATAAATACTCCATCCTAAGGAGTAGCACTGGATTGACCGGCGCTGGGATGGCCATGTCTAACCATTTCTCTTCTTTAAGAAAGAAAGAAAGAAAAGGAAAAGGTTATTCTCAGAATGAATATCAAATAAACTTGATTGATAAAACAAGGCATCATAAAAGAAAATAGGATAGAACAGGTACAATGACTCGAATTAGATCCTAAGGCACGATTCCTAAGAAAGACTTAGGACAAAAATCCTTGCTAGATTATTCTATATTGTTCCGAAGTTTGGCTTTGATACCAAGCTTTAGCCCCCCACCTCTATACTCACACTAGCCAAGGACACACGGAGTAATGCCATCAACTAGCACGAAGAATAAAGCTGTTGAGAAGCGACCATCTGTGTAATTGCTTTGTGCGAGTACCGATATGTCAAATTGTATTACATGCATTTCGTTTCAAGAGGAAATCTGACATATCAATTACAAACTCAAAACTACTTCAAGTGGCTATGTAATCTTTGAAAACAAATATAAAATAAACATAACATAAATCAGTTACAGATATTCATATCACTAAGGCCGATACAGATATGAATATAACACATAAAAGTGTACGTAAAAGTAGTGGTCATATAAGTTCCGCTACATCACAAAAGAATAGATACAAGTGCTAGACAAAAGAATATGTATACATCAAGGAGTGTCTATCTCAAATGTATAAAGCAAAAACTACTAAGCTAAACAGTTAGCCAAAAGTCTGATAACGGACCCTGATAAGAAGTCAAGTAGAAGCACCTGAAATACCTCATTCTGACCCGAGTATTATGTAAGAAGAAAATAATAAACGGATCAGTCTAGCTGTAAATATCATATAAAATGAGATATGATAAGAGATATGACAAAAATGTATGATAACAATAATGCCATACTGTGACAAGCATACATTAAATAACAACAAGAATCATACTATATCTCAGGAATCTCAAAACACCAAAAAGAACATCATATTCTTTTGCTTATTCACCAAACCATAAATATTGATAAAGCTTATCAATATAAATCACAAAAATGGATGAAACAAAAATTCTAGAAATCATCAATCAAAAATCCAGAAATCACAAAGGGGGAGGCCTATCACAAACGAAAGCATGAAAACTCACCAACACGTGCATCACAAACGGGTCGCTATCCTTGATCACTAACCATAGAGCCAATGCAACGACATAGTATAATAACGGTACGCCCAAGGAACCTGAGACTCGAATAATTCGAAACAACCACGTAGTACAATAACGATAAGTCCGGTGAACCAGAAAATCAAATAATTCGGAAAAACGACGTAGTACAATAACGGTACGTCCGATGAACCTGATAAGCTGGAATAATGACGTAGTACAACAACGGTACATCCAATAAACCGAACTCCATAAAAGAACATGGGTCGCTAGCCTATAAAAATGAGTCCAAACTCCAAAGAACCCATAGGTCGTTAGCCTATAAAAGAAATGAGACGAAGCTCAATAAAACGAGGTGCAGTCCCCCACGTGACAAAGAGACAACGCATACGCATATCGCTAGTCTAAACCATAAAATAATCACCATTGATCACTAAAAGTGTAAATTACACTAAGCTCGTAAATAAATGAGTTTAGCTTCATGTCCCATAACCACTAGCTTAGCTTAAGTATTTACGAACAAATTGTAGATTTCCATTCAAAAATTGTCACGGGATTTCAATCGAACAAGTCCAAAAATTAACCGAAAAAGTAAATACAAGCGTTTCATACCACTTGTTTTGCTAAGTCGTTTAATTAGATTTCTCGTGCGAATGAGGTAAAGGTTTGTGTATACTAATAGATTGAAAAACAATTTTAAAAACGAGCTTTGTATTAAAAGTAACGTTGAAATCATTTTTGTGAAAGAGTTTGGATATTTACTACTAGTATAGAAACCTTTGTATTTTAAAGTGACAAATCATAGAAAACGATTGTAAAAACAATCGATCAACAAAATTCACATTCGACAACTTGAATTAAATCCGTAAAAATCGATAACAAATCCATCAAATGGATATTCCCAAAAATCAAGAAAAAGAAGTCATCAAACTCGAAAAAAGTGATAACAACTAATTGGTTCAACAAAAATTGATAAACATTATAAATTCACTCAAAAATAGACAAATGGCAAAACTGAAAAGTTCCAGACGTATGAGGGTTAATCCAGATGTCTGGATTTTGGTTGTGGAAGTACTTTAGAGCCCTCCCAGACGTCTGAAAACTAACCAGACATCTGGTAGGTTTGGACCAGACATTTGGTCCAAGTCTTTGCCATTTTTATTTTATGCCAGGACCATAACCAGACGTCTGGACTTGATCAACCAGACGTCTGGTTGCCTAATCTGGGCAACATTTTGCCTAGGCCAATGATGGCCACATTGATTCGAAAGCGATCAGACGAGCAATGGAGGCTTGGGATTTATGCCAAGCGACAACCCAGTCCTGTAGGCTCTTCGATACACCCCAAATAATATATCTAAATATGCAAGATAGGATCTTTAAAGATTTTGACTTCAAAACACCAAAATTTAGAAAATTCACCAAATCGATTCAAATCAAAAGCAAATGAACATGAATAGATGTTAGGAATTCATACATAACAACAGTGAAAGTTATAGACATAGATGTGAGTTTAAAAACTCACCTTTAAAAATCAAAGACAATGAATGAGAGGCTTTAAAACAAAGCAAGACCAATTCCTCTTCAATACACCTTTAGAATCTTCAATCTATTATCAAAGGTGAAATTTTTCCTAAGTTAGGGTTTAGGAATTTCTAAGAATTAAAGAGAGATTGAGATGGAGAATATGAAGAGGATGCTTAACTAAGCTTCTCTTTGATTTTGGAGCTAGAACTTGAATTTCCTAAGAGAATTAGGGCTTAGGAATTTTGATTTCCCTTTCTTTCCCTCATTTTTACTTTAATTTGAAAGTGTTAGGAAATGAAGATGAATGAAGAGAAGAAGGGGTGGGGTTAAACGCCGTCTTGGACTCGATGGAAGTAGTCTCGAGTCCTAATTCGACTGTTTATAAAAAGTAGCATTTCGAACTTTAATTAGATTGAAGATGCTCTATTTAAATAAAATATTTAAATATACAGTTGTAAAATATGCGGGTTGTTACACAAGTGCTATCTCTCTATCCTTAGTCATTGGCAATACATTAATGCAGTCCCAAGCATTTGTTCCCATTATTCGGAAACGAATAGCCACACACCATTATCGTCAGTCGGGTCTATACTACATCACCTCTCCAGACACTACCCACTTCTAATTTAGCTACGATCTCTACTAGCCTACTTTGACGCCTCCGACTAGTTCCAATCTACTAAATCAAAGTAGGTCTAACGGTCAAACTAGCCATCACACTCGGCCAAAGCTCATCGAGTCCTGAAGTCATAACTAATGATAAGCTCGAGCAATAACCACTCTAGGAATATTGCTCCAAAACTGGTATGTCTACCAATCGAATACCAACAACCACATTTCCCTTCAAACGTCTAAGAAATGTCAAATCCATAGGAGGCTAAGAACTTCAACCATCGCTACTAGTGAAGGTAAATATCCTTCTCGGAGAAGAGATACTACAATGACAAGGGATCATGGAAGAACTCAAACTCCTCTCCTAGCAAACAGTGCTTCCAAATTCCTAAAGTGAACTATAACACCTCCAACTCCAACTCCAACTCCAAATCAAGAGTCAGATACTACCTCTCGGTATCACTACTGCATGCATTTATGTACCATAGGCAAGTGCGTACTATCATCTCTTCATTTTCGCTTGGAATGAATACCATCAATGTACTCATCGACCTCTCGGTCAGACTTACTAATGCATGTCTATACCTCACTTTTTAAACGAAAGCCTGACCCTCTCCTAAACAATAGGTCAACGATACTGCTATCTTGGGTCCATCCAGATTCTAGACTGCCGTAACTAAAGGAATTACAGCGATGTCCTACCTTGAAACAACATGACCCAAGCATCTCACTCCCTTCCTTAGGAGTGATACCATCAAAATCTCAGCACTAATCATGTCTTTTGCTCTTCTTTCGTCCAGGGGTGGACGAAAGTATCATCAATGAACACAAGCACAACCTACTCAAGCGACTTCTCTAAACATGGTCCTTGTGATCCACAACATATGCCAATACATTGGTTAACCCGAACTACCTAACCAACCTAAAATCAAGGTAGTGTATGAAACATTATAATCAGCACACTCATCCTATTTACTCTCAGATGGTGCAACCTCACCGTAGGGTCCAACTAAGAGAACATTATCGCGCTATAGAGTGATCGAACAAGTCATCAACAAATGGGAGTACAACTTGTTCATCATCTCATTTAGCCCACAACATTTAACAAACAACTCCAAAGAGGCATCCGTCCTACTGACGAACACAACAGGTGCATCCTACCTAAACATACATCCATGGATAACCCATCACCTAACTTGGTCACCCACTTGCACCTCTAATCTCCTAAGCTCTTTGCACACTCTATGCCTTAAAGGCTTAACTACTGGTCCAATCCCTCTAACCAGATCGATACAAAATACTATCCCTATATGGTGGTAATCTATTCACCTCCTCGAGTATATCCGGACACTCCCCAACTACAGGCACAAATGACATCCTATCATGTGGAATATCGAGCGAATATAAAAGGTTCCCCTGTTGGTAGCTAATCACTATCATCCGCTCGTCTACATCCCTGATCATCATCAATGACCTCTCACAGTCCACCACTATTCTATATCCCCATCAGCCAATTCATTCTTAAACTATAATACCAACCTAAATAAACCCCAAACAATCAATGCCTACACAAACAACCATGACTCGATAGGGAAAGGTCTCGACAAACCACATATTGGCTGGTTGAGCCCCTAGTTAGGTCTGTCATGATCAAAGATCAGTAACTATCTCGAGTCTCTATCCCAATATCTGATCATCGGATCTAGATACAAAGGAATACAAAACCTCGACGTCAAATAAAAAACGTATGGAACCATCATATGCGGAAAGCTTATTTCCAACGATGACGCCATTTCCCTTTTCTTTCCTCGATGGAGCAATCGACGAAACCGAAAAGGCAATCAATACATATGCTTCTCGACTATCCTTGCACAACTGGTATGGGATAACTCTTCAATATTGAGTACTTCTGAATCATGCTAACGAAACCTTCATCAATGTGATGAATTAATCAACCTCGAAAATGATCTCTCTACCTAATGTTAAACTTAGCCCTTTCTGTGTGGAGTACCAGCGGGAACAGGCCGTACCTTGATATCATATGGAATCTGACCATACACTCCAACACAGATATCACCGCACTTCAAATCAGCGGACTCTCTAGCCATCCTCGACTTTAGAAAAGTCGAGACAAATCTTCTTTGAAGCGAACTATGAACTAGTCCTAAGAAAATTGGTCCTAGAAAATCAAAGCTACAGAAACACTCCACTGGTTCATCATCCATCCTTGGAGTCATCCTAAGTTTAACTTCTATCTCATGCATCATCTAAGTCCAAGCCATTGAAGATCCTTCTGCAAGCAACAAAACAAACTTTCCTCCCTATAGCTGACTCCATAATATCATAAAAAAGGTATACCATACTCAGTATCTCTCGAGGTTCCTAGGTATCACCACCTACAGTCCCTACTCCATACTAAGTAAACTTCAATTATCTAGGTATCTCCATCCATACCTACTCCAAACTAAGTCAAGTCAGGGTATCTAGGTATCCCTACCACAATACCTACCTAATGTGACATTCGTAGGGCGATATGTGACTAATGAGCAACCATAACAAACATAGCATCCATCAAACAATACTAATTGTCACCTAATGTGGCAGATATATGATGACTCATATGACCCTCGGAGACTATCAAGAACTAGTAGAAATCTCGATTCTCGATTGTGCTCACCATACTCATTGGTTAGAAAACCTCGCATGGTTTTCTCTTGTGATACCTCTGTACCACCTGACCTAGGCCCTACCGATCAAGGGTACAGACTGGTGCTACCAGCTCTCGGGTGCCCCTGCATATAGTACCCCTGCTTTGAACACAACCAGAACACTCTGAGTCATCAACGATCCCTAGGCACAAACATATCCATCGAGCCTATGATAGCCTGGATTTTTGGACAGCTGTTAATTTGTAAGTAACAGGACTTAATTTATTAAACACTAATTTATTAATTTGAACAAATAAACCTGATTATATATATATATATATGGATGTGTATATAGATAAATTAGAACTAATAAATGCTAGACTAAATATCTGAATAAATATTCATTTCATAATCTCCAAATATAATTGTTTAAATTGGGCAAACTTATTATCTTCAAACAGATTAAATATGTGTTTGTTAATATATGATTATTATTAATGTAAGATTAATATTTTTAAATCTTCTCTTTTAAAGGTTATATTTGTGTAAATATCAAGGAGGTATGAATATAGGTAATAAAATATAAATTGAGAAAAAGGAATGTATTTATCTAGAATATAATTAAAAAGACAGGGTAGATATAGACCTTAATAAGATTTAAGGAAGGTTTAATACATTTTAGAAAATAAATAAATAATAATAATAAAAATAAATATCATGTGATAAAAGGAAATTTGTATGTATGTGCAACATTTATATACAAGATAAAATGCATTCAAATAAATATGAGGCAAATATATTATAAGATTAACAAATGTAATCATCTTATCAAATTTAACACTTGTTGAAGTAATGACATGATATGTAACAAGTGGCATACTAATCTTCCTGTTGTAATTAAAAATGTAAATAATAAAAAAAAGGGAAAAGAATAAGCTGTAGACAGAAGACATTTTTCTTCTTTAAATCTAAGATTTAAAAGAAAATCCAAACTGAAAACCAGAACAAAATAAAGAATGATTCAAGAAAAAGCTAGCAGAAAAAATCAAACTCAACCTGGAATTAAAAACTTCAAGATCAAAAGCAAAGAGAATCAACTGTAAAACATTTTACAGTCCACATGAAGATCTAATCAAAGCCTGTAATATATTGCAACCCAAATGATCAAACAAATCCTCTCAGATTTAAAGGCAAATAAAGCATCATCACTTTCAGATTTCGAAAACAGGACAAGGATCTCTGTCTCCATAAATTAAGGTGAGTAAATCTCTAAATTAAAAGTTTAAGTTGATAATTTATTTTGCTTATGAGATCTCTATGTTTATGATGCCTGCATGTGGAATAAAAGTATTGAATCTGTATGTAAGTAAACATTGATATTTATAAACAGTTTAAAGATCTGTGGATCAACCTGAATATATGTGATAGATTGAAGCGTGATGATGCATAAATGCTTAAATTAATGATATTTGTGAATGAAGATTAAATTGTGAATATCAGGTTCCTGTATACACATTTTATGTTCCCTGTTGTTTTCACAGGCCATGTTTTGGCTTCAAAAATTCAAATCCTTAAATTTAATCAACATTTGACTTTGAGTTTCAAATGGAAGTTGTTTGCTAATGAAAAATGATGGTTTTACAAATAATTTCAGGATTTTTAATCCATCAAATAATTTTTAAAATAGGAATAACAGTGAAATATTTATTTGTGATAAAAATCAACAAATCTTAAAATCTAATTTGGGTTGCATGAATGAATTCGTGCTTGAAAATCACGAATTTTAACATGCAATTCATGATTTTTAGTGTGTTAATTCATGGGAATTTTGGAGTTGAGTGTTTTCGACATTTTCGTCGATTTGAGGTGATTGGCGGCGTCGGGTTGTTCGCGTTTGGGCTGAAGTAGGTTTGGGTGTTGAGGCGTATGGGAAAAATTATTTGATAAGTTACCTCTTGCCGTGGTGGCACGGTGAGGCTACATTAGGGTTTAAGGTCAGGGAGGAACGTCGAATACTTGAGTGGGAATTTCGTCGACGTTTGTGAATCTGAGTGGATCGGACCAAGTGAATTAGGGGACGGATGGGCTAGCGAGCTTTTATGGGTAGTTGCGTGAATTCAGGTGATCGGTGATGGCAGTAGGAGGTGATTGAGGGTGAATTAACTTTTCCTGATGGGTTTCTGTATAGCTCGTTTTCGTTTTCGCGTTTGAATGGAAGCTCTGGTGGTCATAATTGAGTGGGAAGGTCAGGTTTGACTCGCCGGCAGGGGTGACGATGACCGGAGTGGCGGCCATGGTGCGTGCACGTGCACGTATATCCGGAGTATCTGGAACTAGTTGTGAGATTTGCTCGGGGATGCAGTTGTTTTGCTCGTGAAGTACTTCGGGTTTTCTGGTGAGACATTTCCAGTTTTAAACTTTCAACTAAACTGTGTTTTTCTTTTGGAAAGGAAAGCAAGAAAAAAAGGAGAGATTTCTCGAGCCAAATCTAGAGTACCTTGCGGGTTGGACCCGAAGCAGAACCTTTGTGCAACTTTAAGCTAAATACAAATAAATTAAAAATTTAAATGAATTCGGTTTAACTGTTAATTGATAAGAGTTTTAAATATTTGATCTAAGGAAGTTACGAAATTTGTTTAACTTAAATTATTAAGTTAAATGCGTATGTTATTTAAACTTAAATTAAATACTTTGATTAAGTAAGTAAAATTTAAAGATAAATGATTCAAAACATGAGTATGATTTTGATAGTTAAGAAATTGAATTAAGATAAATGGTTTATCTTAAGACCCCGGATGATTATGAATTGATTAAATTTAATGAAGTTATTAAGGAAAAGGGAAGATAATTTAACTAATTATGAATTAAATTAATTAGAGATTAATTATTCAAAATTAAGGATAAATTAATGTAAGTAATTAGTGATTAATTAATTTAATAATAATTACTTAATGTAAAGAATGAATTTGTCAAGGGTTAATATGATTAATAATTAAAGATTAATTAAGAGAGGGCAATTAACCAATGGAAATTACTTAATGAAAGTAATTAAGGATTAATTGCTTAGTATAATTAATTAAAGGGATTAATTACTCAGTGTAATTAATTAATATGATTAATTTAAGTTAATTAATTGGTTTAATTAATTTGAATAATCACTTAATGTGGGGATTGAGTATAATTACTTAATGAGATTTATAAAGTGTAATTACTAGTGAAGTAATTAGAAATGGTAATTACAGTGTGGGACTAATTGAAGATTGAAAGTTGGATTAATTATCTGGTATAATTAATTTGAGGAATAATTACTTAGTAGAAGTAATGAATAATCAATTACTTAGCGTAATTAATTTAAGAATTGACTTATAAGAGTTATGGGAAGTTAATTAAGTGATGTAATTAATTAAGAGTAATTAATTACAGAATGAGATTAGTCAAGGTGATTAATAAATATAATTAATTAAAGATCAAGTATAATTACTTAAGGTAAATAATGAGGTATAACTCTTTAGTGAAGTAATGAATGAATAATTACTGGATGTAATTAATTATACGAAATTACTTGATTGGAAGTAATTTACGGATGATTACTTGGTGGAAGGAATTAAATGATTAATTAATATAATTAATCATGGAGTTGGATTGATTGATGGAGTGACTTAGGAAAGTTAATTTCTGATTGTGATAATCAAGGTTGATTAATGATTGTAATCTAGTCAAAGGTTAATTACTAAATGAAGGTTAAGAGTAATTAACGAGTGAAAGAAATTAGAGGATCATGAATTGATATAATTTACGAAAGTGATCAATCATGCTTATGAATGATTAAATTATGATAAGTGCTTTGGATTGGTTAATATCTCTGATATGAATTAATTTGAGATATGATGGATAGTGATAATGCGATTATCTATCAATGATAAGTTACCGTGTATAAGTGACATATGATAATTAAAGTTGAGTTATATTTAATTGAATAGCTTAGGACTAGAAGACATTGAGTTCGAAGAGACCGGAGTCGGGTATTAGTAAATACCAGAAACCACTTCGACTTGTTATCTATGTTTAGAATTGATATGTAAAATCTATTTACTACAATGGAATGATTTAAGTAGATTGGATCATTTAATCTAAGTTTTGGCACTTAGAATTGATGTGTGTGATATCTATAACAACTTGGGAAGATTGAAAATTGATATACGTTGCCTGGGTTATATATATGTTATATGCTCTTGTAATTCATGTTAGATGGGTTTACTCATGCTGGTTTCCAGCCTGACCCGGGTGTTACTTTGATGTAATGCTCGGGTCATACCGAGTATTACAAATTTTTAGGTAAGGACGCTCTGGAGCTCAGGAGGCAAGCTGGATAGCAGGAACGTATGGAGCGTACCCGCGGTATATATTATAGTTGTATAACTAGGACATGTTGTTTTAAACTGTCCAGTGAATGATAATGGTTGTAACTCTGATGTATAATAATATAAATGTACTGATACAGTTCTTCTTTGTAAAACTATTATTTATGTGATATTACAATTTATCCGCTGCGATTGTGAGATGTTGGTATTTCTGATCTTCTTTTCTTCTATCTCTTTTCATCCTTTCTCTAGCTATCTGGAATTTTCGGGATCGAAATTACCGGGTCGTTATAGAGCTCTACTCACTCGATATTAATTTGAAACCTATTGATTCACTACACTTTTTTGGGAACCAGCCCTAAAACTCACCCTAGTCCACTATCCACATCATCACTCCAATCCGAACATCCATCCTCGACCTTCTCACTACTTGAGCTCTTGATCGAAGAACCCTACTATCCTACCATCCGAAGTCCAAGGTCCAGTATGATCCATATAGTCTTGATGCAATCATCCCGGAGCCTACTCCATAAATCATTGAGTCACTATCCACAGTATCAGACTACCAGGTCGAAGCACCACATCCCTGCCTCACCATCAAAATTACTAGGTCAAAGCACTGCCACATCCCTTCCTCACCATCAATATCACCGGGTCGAAGCACCACATCTCTACCTGACCATCCATATCATTCGTCGTAGGGTAATAACATCCAATCTCTAAACCGATCGGACGAACGAACCATCACATCGTGCACCATGATATGTCATCCACGTCCAAGCCATACATCGGCCAAATCGCCAATCGATAACGGTGATAGACATTGACTACTCTACTATGGTCAATACCACACACCTTTGTCTTGTACTTAACCGAATAGTTAAGTACAGATCAAAAAGAAATGGCAATCATCATCTGCTCTGAAATCCAGATCCGTCATCACGTATCCCAACCCTCTTCTACAGCTCATCTTGTTCATTAGATTTCTACGTGTGCGGAACTCCAACGTACAAGATGCTACCTAAAATCAAATCACTGCTAATCGGCATTTTCAACCAAAATAGCCAAATAATACACAATTCAAACAATCGAACATGCATCCATACATCCAAACAACCATACATCCATCCAAAACATTATATATACAACATAATAATCCTTCTATATCGATTAATGTGGGAAATAACATCAATAATAAATCTAATCTAATAATTCCCTAACTATGGCACAACGATGAAAAATAAGTGATATTCCTTCTAAATAATTTAAAAGTAATTATATATTCTTTTATAAAAATATCGCTGCTGCATATATATAATAATACCGCATTTGAAAACCAAAAATTATTCCTAAGCATCACTTTAACAATAAATAATCAACCATAGTAAAGTGAGAGACAATATCTCTCACCTTATCCAAATCTATCTAAACTAGCACCATAGTGTACATCTCGCCAATACGATCCCAATGTAAGAAACGACATCCAAAACGGATCTTGTATGCAAAAGATATAACCAATATAAGAATTATCATTAGCGGAATCATTAATTAATAAAATAAAATAACTAATTACCCAATCAACTCATTAATCTTTCTTCCTTGCTCAACTTGTACATACACGCTATAATAATCATGTACATCCATGCCATTACCGTTCCCTTTTTCACCTATAATACTCACTCTCTAGTTCATGAAATCGCTTACCATAACCTCCAATAAACTTTATTTCACAATCTCTTCGCGACGCACCCAAGCACTATGCCTCTGGCTCCTTGGGTCCAATCGCGACGTACACGGCCTGGGCACGGCTCCAAAATTGTCAATCATAGCAAGAAACGATCGGACGGGCCCAAATTTCATGGAAAGGTGTGCCTCCTCAAGGGAAACATGAACATGGTCTCCATCTTGCTACCAATTACAACCACGCTTGTGCAGTTAAAGCGCTCGGTAGATTCAATGCGGCGGAGATGCAAAAAGTTATAGCGAGGATACAACAGGATATAACGGATGATTCTAAAATAGCATATTAAACTCATACTTAATGTTTTTACAAATATATAAATTGTAATTAAATGAAAAATTAATATTCAATTGAATTATAATTAATACATAAATAATTTTAAATTAAAACATGTGTGAATGTACGTAATTTTTTTTAATACTTTTATATAACATGATTGAATTTAATAGAATATTAGACAATATTTTTTTCTGAAAATATGTTAAATAATTCAATTAAATAAATTAATTTCATAATTTTGATAATGTATAAATGTCATTTTTCCATCCATTTCTTTTAAAGAAGATATAGCAGGAAAAGCGGAATATAGTAGGAATAACGGAATATAGCGGAAATAGCAGGACTTAAAGCGGATAAGCTATATTTGAGGTTATATGGAAAAATCGTAGCGATAGATATCCACTATGTGATATAGCAGCGTTATAGCGGGGTATTAGCGAGGCATTAACTACACAGAACCATGCCTAAGCCAAACCTTATCTCATGGCCAACATATGGATCTCGACCGATCATCACAAAATCCTATATCTAGGGTATAAAATCAAAGCCCTCTTCAATACAAATCCGATGCAATTCGTTTTGTGATTTTTTGTTGAGTATTTAGGGAGATATGGATTTTTGAACACCAATATAAATGTTCGGCTATGGATTTTCTTTCCAAACTATCAGCAGTAAAGGGAGAAATGGAATTGGAGGGAGATTCAATTTGTGCTTAATTTATATTACTTGTTTATTTAATTTTCAAATAAACGGTTGTTCATTTAGATTCCATACAATCTTGCGACGCATCTGATCGCTACGAAACTCGTCTGCGCACATCACCTCATTTTTTCAGATCCAATGGTACTAACCACATTTCCATCCGAGAGTGCACCCCGAAAGGCTAATTTCGTGTATTTTGAGACTATTTCGGGCGTCGGATCGTCCAATATAAAAATATAGCGATCTTACATTCATCTGAATTCACACCGTCAATCCGAACTCAACGGAAATAGTCTCGAGTCCTCATTCGGCTGTATTTGAAAAATCACATTTTCGGACCTTCACTTAATTAATAATTAAACATTTAAATAAACTATTTAAATATTCGATTGTTAAAATACGAGTCATTTCAGTAGGAAGCCCGAAGAGACGGCTATCAGTCTCGAAAATCGATAATATTTGGAAGTATGGAAAATAGTTTGGTGGATTTGGACCAGGTCCTAAACAAGGTGCAATCAATATGAAGTAACAAGAAAGGCCACGTGAGGCCACATCTCAAATTTCAATTCGATCCTGTTCGTATATTCGAGTTATGGACCAAAGAAGATGGATCGGTATCGATGGATCAGTGGTAATTTTCTTGAGGTCGTACCTGGGAAAATTTTCTACTTACTTGGAGCCGGCGCATGGTTCGCTTGGATTCGTAGGAATATAAAGTGTTGGATCGTGCTTGGTGCCAAACAAATGATTGCTTAGAGTTAGAACGATCAGTGCTTGGAGAAAAATGATCGGCCCCGATCGTTTTTCGTGCTTGGAGTCAGAATCACATTTGCTTTGGTTTCAATTTCACCCGAGTCTAAGCCTAGGCCAGAATTTTCAACACTTACTTCAAGTCATGAAGGTGATTACTTCGGGTCTCCCTTCGAATCAACCCTGAACTGGGTTTTTCGAACATCGTTTTGGCGATAATCGACAATGATCGATCAATAACTCTAGGTCTACAGCTCCATTACCCAGGAAACTTTGGGAACATCAATATATTGAAGAAGGACTACCCAAAATCGATCGCATGTCAAAACTCACAAATATCAGAAAAACATACTGATCGTTCCAATAATGATCGTACAAAATCAGCATAACGGTCCATAGTTATGGAAAATGCGATATCTCACAAACGGTCTATCGAAATTGCATGAAATTTGGACGGCAAGTTGCTACATGAAGGGAAACCCACATGATTGATTGATCTCAAAAGGATGAAGCATGGAAGGATCGCTTATGATCCAATTTCTAGTCAAAATAGCGAAGATCGATCGATATCTCACAAACGGTAAGTCAGAATGGCGTGAAACTTTGGTAGTATGGACTAAAGGCATGAAGGACCCCATAAAACCGATAGCAGCCCCATTGGAGTTAGTATAGAATGATCGACCTAAATTATTTTTAGTGTCCGATCGATTCCATGTTTTGTGGGTCGAGTCATATGGGCTTGGAGGTTCTTCTATCGAAATTTTAGGCCGATCCATGCACGTCTTCAACTATAAATACAGCGGACCGAGCTCATTACATGGGACATTTCAGCTAGCTCTCCTTCATTACTTCTCATCTCCTCCTCTACTAATTTTCAAGGACAAAAATAATTGTACTTGTAATCTTACAGTATAAATAAAAGATTATTGGAGTGGACGTAGGCCAGAGTTTGTCAAACCACTGTAAAACTCATGTTTTGCTTTACTTTTTCTGCTATTTATTCCGTGATCTATGTGCTTATCTTTCTATTTGGATATTATTTTTGAAAGTTGGTGCTTTCACATACAACTGGGTGTTTGTGACCATTTTTGGTGCAAATAGTACTTATATGAGATGACTTAAATCCATATAAAACCATATACATGTTCTACACTTTGAAAGAGGTTCGTGATTGGTTTAAAATGAAGGAATCTATATGGATATTCAAGAATTGTTTAAGATGCTCAAACACACATAGTTATTCATGATCAATTGAGATGCTACGATCCATGTGTGATTCTAAAACCTGTTGAGGTATGGGAATCCATGTGTGGTTCCGAGATTTGTTCAAGTTGTGACTCATATGCTGGAATGTTGGAACCTCATCATCAATATTGAAAAAAACCAGAGTAAGGATGCATAATCCCAGGTTTAACTAACACTTTAGGGTACATCAACTCCATATCCATTAATGCTTTTGATTGTTGGGCCCGGAGTCATTAGCATTTGGTTGCCGCATAGTTCACAAAAGTGTTCTGGTGTTGGGACTAGTTATGCTAACCTTATGATACATCACTAAAGATGTATGCTGCTTGAAAGGATATCCCGATCCTTATACATGAGATCCACCTCGTAGCATCAAGGGCGTCTCCGTGGAATCCTATACAATTAGTGAACATGCCTTAGCAATTGTGTATACCTATTATTGTTGTGATGTAAACTCACATGCGTCATAACTACTTGATTATTTATTTTAAACCATAGACATTATTTTAATATCAATAGATTTTCTTATGGAGTGGTTTGGTTATCATGAGGTAAAAACCCATCCATGTTTACTATGGCATGGTCCTACTAGATTCCTTTATTTTGAAAAGGTTTTATAACATTAAATAATTCAGATGACTTGAGTTTCTCATACTAGTTTACCAGACTGATCCGGGTGTTATTTTCTTATATTCTCGCTTCAGCCCTGTGTATATTTCTAGATTTTTTAATGTTCATTGGAGCTCATGAAGAGGAGATGGATGATTACCTAACGTAGTTTTTTATTTCCGTTGCATTACTTTGTTTATATACATCAGCAATTGTGAGAATATGCAGTTATAACTGTCCTGACTGATGATAGGTTAGTTTGCTTTGATTATTGTATCCATAAAGTTTTCTTTTGTAAATATCATTATGATATTATGTGTTATCATTTCATTGTAAGATTATAATATTTTTATTCTCCTCTTCTTTTTCTTTTTTTTCCTTTTCTTCCTTTTGTTTTATCTTAACATTCTATCTTTCCGACACTTTGTTGCTCGGCATGTGAATACCGTGGATGTACTAGTGTCAACATTCGGGGATCATAAAGGCAATCGTTACAAATATCATAAGAATTAGGAAAGTGGACAACGGTACACCTGAATGATTTTCAATACATAAATCCTATAAAAAAAGTTATGTTCAAAAATCAATTTTGTATCTATGTTGAAAGGATTCGGGTTTTTAATTTTTAAACATTTAAAGAAGTATTGAGAGAAAAATAATTTCTAGTATAACTGAAGCTTTAAATGATTAAAATATTTGCGATAGCTGGTTATATTAGATTCAAATGAGAAATGGTAATTTTTTCTTTAAATAACTTAAGCTAAAATATTTTCCTTTCTTAATTATAAACACAATATTACAAATGGAAAGAAAATTAATTTACTAAGCATTAATGTACATTTCCCAAGTATTCGCCTCATTTTGTTGATGGCAAAAAGAGATAAAAATGCAAGACAGTGGAGCATACTGATAGAGGGAGTATATAGATACATGTGAGTAATAATTTATAGGGAGTGTTATTTAGCTTTATATCATATAAGTCGTACTGGTTTCATTATCCAAAATTGGAGAATGTTAGGAAAATTATTCTGGGTTTTTGATGATAGTAGTCATATAACAATACTACTAACTAATTTATTGAGTATTTAAGGTACAGTAGCACCTATATAGAAGTAATATGATAACGAACGATAGAAACTCAACAGAGTCGAATATGTGAAAATATCAATATAAATTATATAGAAACATCTACAATGGAGAATAATCATTCAATAATGGAGTTAAAAAATTTAGTGCAACATAACGACCCTAAAGAAATACTCAAATATGGAAAAATAGGTGCACAAGTCAAATATGTTATTTAACGACGTAGGATCGATTTCACCCTAGAGAGGGGGTGAATGGGGTGATAATAATAATTACAAAATTTAATGTGGAAGTATATAAAATAATTGCGGCTCAGATAATAGTAGAATAATAGCAACATACATAATAGCAAAATAATAAAAGCAGAAATGGAACAACACAAATTTACCCAGCTTCCGCAAAACCCTACCTACGTGATATCCCCAAGTTTCTACTAGAAATTAAGTAGTTAGACGATTACATACGTAAACTCGCGACACCCGCTTACGATTAACCTAACTCTACGCTCAAAGCCCTGCAGCAACTCGGCCACTAAGTTGCGAATTCTCGAACTACAACCACCGTAGTTCATTTTCTAGTAACATGACTAGAATTTACTAAAGTTTAAAAGCGAAATAAAAAATAAAAAAAATCTAAAATAAGAAACCCTATTTAATAATGGAAGTCCAAAGTAATAATTATTTACTGACCCAAGTAAGTAAAGTGATAAAAAATATCCCCTTCTCTTTTATATTATTATTTGGTATCCTTTCTTTGTCAAAATGGCTGCTTCCTTTTTCATTTGTTCTTCTTTACGAATTTAGGGCTTCTGGAAATTGAAATGCGCCCACTTCAGTTGCTCGATCGAATAGATGATTTAGCATTCCTTGCTTTATCGATCGATTGTTTCTTTGAATTGCAAATGGCTGCTTCAATTTTGGCGAGTTCGATAAATTTGGTATGTGATTTCCGTTGATACTCTCATTGATATGCTTTGAACTTGATGATTAATTTTACATGCCAATGATGATTGGGTTGAAATATGGTTCGATTCCCTTTATTTTTGTTCGTATGAATTCGTTTGATAATTTTTTCTTCCATTCGATTTTTCTTGAGTGCATACGATTTGATTAGACTAGTTTAATTCATATATCCGTTTGCTTGATTATCATGTCTTGAGTTTTGACTTGTTTGATTCTTTGCCATAGTCACCACGGCTTTGATTTTGGCTTAACAATGACTTTGTTTGAAGCATGGCTATCCTGATTTTTGTAGTTGCAAATTGACTTCGTTTATTTTGACTGTTGTTTCATGATAATTTTGTTCGAATTGTACCTTATTCACACCAGTTTTGATTCTCTAGCATTTTGGCTTGACTTCGTTATTTTGAAAACAATCATGTTATCGCCTGGCTTTGACTTGATTTGAAACTTGTAAAACCTGCTTGACTTGTTCATCGTATTGCGGTTTGGTTGCCTTTGAACTTCTAGGTTGCATCGAGATGCATTTAGTCCAAACAATTCTGTGCACTTAATATATGTTTTTATTTGATGTTGAGGCTTTGCTCATTTTATTCATGTTACCAGTTTCACTTATGTTCTGGTTATGTTCATTTGCTCTTTGAATGCTGGTCATCTCTATTTGTACATATACATGTATGTATATGTGTATGTGATGTCTCGGCTGTGTTTTGTGCCTTTATGCCATGCCACTGAACTTTTTTTTCATGTTTCATTTGTTTTGAGCCAGTGCATATGATATTTGAGTCTGCTTGGAGTTGCCTTTGGTCATTGCATTTTTCTACGATGATTTACTTGAGTCTGATGTTATTTCAAATGTACGCACTGTGTATATACATGTGTGCAGTCACACTGAAGTCTTTGTACATCTATGTTCATGTTGTGTGCACTTGTTTGCATATAGTCTAGTTGCCTTGAGTACATATGTATGTATGATGTTGTGTTCATTTGTTTAGGATTATTTGAAGCTTCATGAAGTCACAATTGTGTAGTCTACACTTGTTTCATACATATCACTGTCTGGTATATGCTTTTGGATCTAGTTCATTATGCTTTCCACTTGTAGTCTTGTTTCATGTGGTAGCTTGGCTTGTTTGACTTGTTGCCAATTGAGCTTCTTTGGTTGTCTGGTTCTTGTCTGATTTTAATTTTCATGTCCAACTTGGTTGCATATATGTATATGTTGTTTGTTGCACCATGTAGTTGTATATACATATGTCTGTGTGTTTGAAACTGTTTGCACATTTCCTTTGTTATTCTTTTTGGTATGCTTGAGTCTTGTTGCAGGTGAAACTTTGAACTATTACACATATGTGTCCATGCTTGTACATGGTTTCATATGAATGTTGAAGTCATTTTTTTGTGTCATCTTGAAGTCTGGTCTGAACATTTCATTACTCTGATGCATTGTGTTCTGACTCGAATGCTCATTGCTGTAGCACACACGCGCGCACACGCACACACATGTTGCCGTCTTGGTTGCATATAGTTGGGTTCCTTTTGAATTCTTGTACTCAACAATTTTGTGGTGTTTTTGTATTGCACCTGAGTTGAACCTAGCTTTGCCTCGGGTTTGACCTTGTGCTCATGTCGTGACTTTATTTGCATTGCACTTGAGTTGAAACTTGCTTTTGGTTGAGTTCGACCTTGTGCTCACCTGTCCCTGCAGTTTTATCAAGTGTATATCGGTGTGCACGGCCTTGTGGCATGTACAATGATACACTGTGCATGTCATAGGTTGTTCGTGTATGATGAATTCAAAATAAATATGATGACGAATATCCTAAATAACTGAGGCATATAATATTTTCAAAAACAAATTTTATTTTACACTGCAAAAATATTTCTTTTTCAATTTTACCACGTCAGTGTTTACTTTGCAGATAATTTAGATGTCGGATTCAGTCTGGAATAGTGTTGAAGATAAATACGAGTGAATGAGTGATATGTAGTGAGGTGCAAATGTAAATGATAATTGTATAGTGAAAAATTGAGATATAATCGAAATTGTATTGTAATTTAAAATTGTATATATATAGTGAGAGTTCAAATTTGTACTATTCAAAATTGTAATAAAATATTTGTTCGAATTTAACTTCTGTGTTATTTACTTTATTAAGCAAATATTTATTTAATTATGTAAAAAATAAAATAGTACAATTACAAATACACTTAAATGAATATATATATATATATATATATGTTTATTATCATCAAACAAAAATTGTATACTTGCATATTCAACAATCTTCCCCTTTTGATGATAACAAACATATATTTAAGATTTTGAATTTGTTAAATGTATTTGATCATTCTATTTGCTCCCCTTATTTGAAATGCTCCCTTTCTACAACAATGCACCCCCTTCATATATGCATGAAAATAAATAAAAATATGCAAATGAACCTAGATGCAAGTAGAAAATACAAAATAAAATATTTGACCTTTATTTGCTAAAATCATAACTTTTCTCTCCCCCTTTTGTTATTAGCAAAAGAGCAATAGTGTTAGAAAAATAGAGATAAAGTGATAGACATTGATACAATGTTAATACTCAATCGAGTATAAATATTAAATTTCAATAAAAAAAGTCAAACAAAAATCCTAAATACTCTGTTAGGCGCATATTCCATTTTAGAATGATAGGGATGATGTAAAACCATATAGCTGTGTCTATTTGTAGTATATTTATATCAGGAATTTGAATATCTACTAACCATGCATAACCGTTAGGACTTTTAAATGAGGTTAGTAGTATTCCCCAATTTTAAAAAAAATAGAATTCAAGCATCTTCTAACCACGCATAACCGTGAGGACTTTTAAATGGGAATAGAATCAACTTGTCTATTTAATAATCAATTTTGATATGTGTTCCATACATGCATAACCGCGAGGACTTTTAAATGAGCATGAAAGCACATAATCAAAAATTCCAAGTAATTCACGCATGCATAACCGTGAGGACTTTTAAATGGGAGTGAATACTTTGGATGTTTTTATTGCCAAAAATATAATAAAATAAAAAATGAATAATTTCTCGTTTTAAATACCACATATTGATATACTATATTGGATTTGATGAGTGATAGTCATTACAAATATGATAACAATAGAGATGGTCATAGAATTTTACCCATCAAAAGTTATAATAAATCTTGTTTAAATTTTTAAAGAAATTTACTAAATATACTGTCTCAATTTATAATATATGAACACTTATCACTTTTTCAATCACTATTTATCTTTTCGATAATTAGTAGGGAGTCAGATTAGTTAATGTAGTTATCTAGAATCAAATCCAAAAATAATCAAATTTTCTAAAATGACTAATCTGAAACAAGGTTAAAAAAACTATTTTCTGGAAGGGGTTTTATAAGAAAAATGTTTGCTAATTTGAAAATTAGTTGAAATGAAAAATATGCAGATATTTTCTTTGAAAACGTGATGCAACTAATGAATGTCTTTTCATAAAACTCATTCTACTAGTAATTTTTCTATCAATTAGATTACTAGTGTAATCTGCATCCGAATTTCTTTTTGACTCAAGATTATCATTAGTTGGATGTTATAGACCAGACTGCGATGTGTGCAACATATACCTTGAGATCATTTTTACAAAATTTAAAATGAATTTGAATTTGAATTAATAATGTGAAAATATAAAAATAGTGAACATAATGACAGGTCTAGAATCAGTAAGATAAACAAAGATATCCATGTTTATCTAGAATAATCAAAAATCAATACAAGACAATATCTCTCATCATCTAAAGTTGCAACATTGCTAGTCCAAACAAATCTATATGAACTAGTTCAGATACTCTAGAGGTGAATATATTATTCTCGGCGTAAAAAGATAATTGGCCAATAATTTTGAATATGTCAGAATCAAAATCAACATTCATTTCTTCATCATATAACTACAGATTATGGTGCAGATTATCACATTTAATATATCGTTCCAAATAAATATACCATTACCTATTTTACCTTTACGATAATTTTTCGTTGTTGCCCATTGCGATTCTGCCACCTTTATACTAGGCTAAGAAACTTTGATTTGACACCCATTGTGTGCCTGGAACAGTCAGAATCCAGGTAACGCTGTTGTTGTTGTTCCATAGCCTGGCACCACACCTACATGAGAAAAGATTTTTGTGACCTATTTGTTTTTATAGGTCCATGGTTGTTAGTGGCAAAAGATTTTGAAAAATATGTTTGAGTAGACCCAAGACTATTTATATTTGTTCCTTTTGGCACCCATATTTTCTTAGCTTTAAGGGATTTTATATTCCTACTTTTTGGAACCCAAGTTGGTATGGTTTTTACATTTTTGGGTATCACACTTTTCCCTTTGACAGTGTTGTTAGTTGTTTGTTCATATTTTGATGGTTTTACAGATCCAAATGCATTCCTTTTATTCTCGAAGAGTTGATTTTCTAAGAGTGTATTAAATGATTTATCTCTAGCGAAAATTTTCGAGTAACCAACTCAAGTTTATTAACTTTGGATTTTGAAAGTTTATTTTCATTTATTAGCTTCATAGAAAAAGTAATGGCACTATCTCTCTTTTCAAAATTATTCATTTTTAATCGCATATTTTCATTTTGAAGCTCTTTAATTTAATTCTCAATTTCTAGCATCTCGGTTTCAAAAAGTTGGAGTTTTTCAGATTCAATTTTTTCAAAATCCTTGACTTTTTCAATCTCCTTTTCAACCTCATGATTTAATCGAATAATTTCAGATTTGCTCAAAATCACGTTTTCTTTTTCAAGGGTTTTGAAATTTTTGTTGATTTTATTTAATTTCTTTGCAAAAATTGCACATTTAGAAATTTCTGACTTCTTAAAGCTATCCAACTCTTTTTGCAAAATATTATTTTTAAAAATCAACTCAGTTTTGTTTTTCTCTCGAATTAATTTTTTCTTTCTAAATTATGAAGGTTTTCATGAAAATGGGCACATTATTTTTCATCGTTCAAACGCCTTTTGCAATTAGAATTTTTATTTTTCTTAATATTCTTAAGCTCATTTTCCAAATCATTAATTTTCAGATGAAGTTTAGCTTGTTCCTTTTCCAACTTATTATTTTTCAACTCAAGAGCTTTGTTATTTTCAATTAATTTTTGGCACAAGAAAACTAAATCATTAAATGGAAAATCACTTATCTCATCGGCTATTGAATATTCATCACTGCTGCCTTTTGCCAATCCTATTAGGCACGTTTCTTTAACTCAGTCAATTGTGGAGAATTTCTCATCTTTCTTGACTTTGCACTACATATTGCATCAAAAGTATTCCATATTTCCTGTGCACTTACACAACGAGAGATAATAAAACTTTCTTGATTAATACGAGAATATAGTGTATGCAAAGCAAGAGCATTATCGAAGTATTTTTCTCGTCTATTATATCACACCCATTTTCGATAATATCCCAACATTTAAAATTAACAGATTTTAAATAAAATTCCATTTTAAATTTCCAATTTAAAAGATCCGTTCCATTAAAAATAGGAGGAATAATACTGGACCGATCCTCAGCAAAAGTATTATTAAAAGAAGCCATTTTAAAAATTCAAATTTGTAAAAAAAAAATTGGTCTTTCAAAAATCAAAATTTTTAAAACAAAAACGGCTTTTTTTCCTAGCTCTGATACTACATGCAGAATCGATTTCACCCAAGAAGGGGGTGACTAGAGTGATACTAATAATTATAAAATTTAATGCGGAAGTACATAAAATAATTGCAGCATAGATAATAGCAAAATAATAGCAGCATAGATAATAGCAGAATAATAAAAGCAGGAATAGAACAACACAGATTTACCAAGCTTCGACAAAACTCTGCCTATGTTATGCCCTCCAAGGTTTCTATTATATCGACTAATCAAACTCTATGCTCAAAACCCTGCCACAACTCAGCCACTGAGTTACGAATTCTCGAATTACACCATCGTTGTTCGTCCCCTAGTCACACGATTAGAATTTACTGAAGTTTAAAAAAGAAATACAAAATAAAAACAAACTCTAAAATAAGAAACCCTATTTAAAAATGAAAGCCCAAAGTAATAATTATTTGTCGGCCCAAGTAAGTAAAGTGAAAAAATATCTCTTTCATATTATTTGACCGTTATCCTTTCTTTATCAAAATGTCTGCTTCCTTTTTTGTTCGTTCGCTTTACGAATTTAGGGCTTCTGGAAATTGAAAGGTGCCGACTTCAGTTGCTCAATCGAATAGATGATTTAGCGTTCCTTGCTATGTCGGTCGATTGTTTCTTTGAATTGCAAATGGTTGCTTCAATTTTGGCGAGTTCGATAAATCTGGTATGTGATTTCCTTTGACTCTTTCGTTGATATGCTTTGTACTCGATTATTAATTTTGCATGCCGATGATGATTGGGTTTAAATAGGTTTGATTCCCTTTATTTTAGTTTGTATGAATTTGTTTGATAAATTTTTTTGCCATTCAATTTTGCTTGAGTGCATACGATTTGATCAGAATAGTTCAATTCCTATATACCTTTGCTTGATTATCATGGCTTGAGTTTTGACTTGTTCGATTCTTTTCCTTGTTCAGTACGGCTTTGATTTTGGCTTGACATTGACTTTGTTTGAAGCACGACTACTCGGATTTTTGTAACTGCAAATTGACTTAGCTTATTTTGACTGCCGTTTCATGATAATTTTGTTCGAACTGTACCTCATTCACACTGGTTTTGATTCTCTGGCATTTAGGCTTGACTTGATTATTTTGAAAACAATGAGTGTTATCGCCTGGCTTTGACTTTTGTAAAACATGCTTGACTTGTTCACTATATTGTCATTTGGTTGCCTTTGAGCACCTAGGTTGCATCGAGTACATTCCATATGCATTTAGTCCAGACAATTTTTGCACTTGATATATGTTATTTTATGTTGAGGATTTACTTCACTTGTGTTCTGGTTATGTTCATTCGCTCTTTGAATGCTGGTCATCTCCTTTTGTACACATACATGTATGTATATGTATATGTGATGCCTCGGTTGTATTTTTTGCCTTTGTGCCATGCCACTGAACTTTGTTTTCATGTTGCATTTGTTTTGAGTTAGTGCATATGATATTTGAGTCTGCTTGGAGTTGCCTCTGCATTGCATTTTTCTATGATGATTTACATGAGTCTGATGTTATTTGGTATGTATGCACTATGTATATACATATGTGTAGCCTCGCTGAAGTCTTTGTACATCTATGTTCATATTGTCTGCACTTGTTTGCATATAGTCTGGTTTCCTTGAGTACATATGTATATATGATGTTGTATTCATTTGTTTGGGATTATTTGAAGCTTCATAAAGTCAAAACTATGTAGTCTGCACTTATTTCATACATATCACTGTCTGGTATATGCTTTGGATCTGGTTCCATTGTGCTTTCCACTTGTAGTCTTGTTTCAGATGGTAGCTGGACTTGTTTCACTTGTTGCCAGTTGGGCTTCCTTGGTTTTCTTGGTTCTGGTCTGGTTTTAATTTTCATATCCAACTTGGTTGCATATATGTATATGTTGTTCATTGCACCATGTAGTTGTATATACATATGTCTATGCATTCGAAACTGTTTGCACATTTCCTTTGTTATTCTCTTTGGTATGCTTGAGTCTTGTTGCAGTTGAAACTTTGAACTGTTACATATATATGTGTGTACTTGTCCATGGTTTCATATGAATGTTGAAGTCGCTGTTTTGTGTCATCTTGAAGTCTTGTCTGGACATTTCATTACTCTGATGCATCGTGGTTTGACTCGCATGCTCATTGTTGTAACATATATATATGTATGTATGTATGTTATCGTCTTGGTTGCATACAGTTGGGTTCCTTTTGAATTCTTGTACTCGACAATTTTGTGGTGTTTTTGTATTGCACTAGAGTTGAACCTAGCTTTGCCTTAGGTTTGACCTTGTGCTCGTGTCGTGACTTTATTTTCTTTGCACTTGAGTTGAACCTACCTTATGTTTGGGTTTGATCTTGTGCTCACCTATCCCTGCAGTTTTATCAAGTGTATATCGGTGTGCATGGCCTTGTGGCATGTACGGTGATACACCGTGCATGTGACAGGTTGTTCATGTATGATGAATTAAAACTAAATATGATGACGAAAAACCCAAATAACCGAGGCATATAATATTTTCAAAAACACATTTTATTTTACACTGCAAACATATTTCCTTTTCAATTCTACTACGTCGGTGTTTATTTTGCAGATAATTCAAATTTTGGATTCAATCTGGTATAGAGTTGAAGATAAATAAGAGTGAATGAGTGATATGTATGAAATGCAAATGTAAATGATAATTGTATAGTGAAAAATCGAGATGTAATCGAAATTGTATTGTAATTGAAATTATATGTATACTGAGAGCTCAAATTTGTACTATTTAAAGTTGTAATAAAATATTTGTTTGAATAAAATATTTGTTTGAATTCAAATTCTGTGTTATTTATTATATTCATAAAATATTTATCTAATTTTATGAAAAATAAAATAGTACAATTACAAATATATTTATGAATATATATATATATATATATATATGTTTATTATCATCAAACAAAAATCTATACTTGCATATTCAACAATTATGTTTGCACCAAAATTGGTCACTAACCCCAAATATCATAAATGCACCAGTGTATGAACACAGAGCAGCAGTATGTGATCACAAATCACATATCTAAGTAATGTAGAGGATAAAATGAAGAATAATAAACTTAAAAATGTAAAGAAGTAGACAGAGACACAAGATTTATAGTGGCTCCGCTATCTTCGGCCTACGTCCACTTCAGAAGTTAATCTTTTGTTGACTTAGCCCATTGGTTACAACTGATTACAGCGGATTACAGTGGTAAATTTTGAGTACAACGGTGAACTTGGAATGCAAGAATGTTTTCGGCAAAATCTGTATGTCGGAGAACCAAAAGATCCTTTTTCTATAGGTCTAGGGTGCTATTCATAGGCGTAAGATGCAAATATCTCTCTCAGATCACGGGAGACCTCTTTTGGCACATGTGTGGGCCCACGTGATCGATCCTATGTGATTTGCGATCGACCCATGATTGATACGAACCAATTTCATATCGATCAAAATTTGGCCCGATCTAGTCGAAACTTGGCATGAACATTCCTTAGGTTGTACGTAAGGTCTTGTAAAAATTTCGTAGCATTTGGACTTGTAGATTGTGAGATATGATCGATGCAAGTTTGGACGTATCGATTGTTGTTCTCTCCGCATCGGTGCTATTTCGTATCGATCGGTGCATATCGATCTTCGGTCATATGCTTGCAAGTTGACGTGGAGGTAACCCCTCGGATTGATCCATTTTCATGCCGAGTGACTAAGTCTTTGTTTGAGTGTATCTTGTTCGTATCGATCATTTCGGCTTCGTTCGTATCGATCGTCATTGCGTTCTTCGTATCGATCGACTGCATTTCGATTCGTATCAATCGCTTGCATGTCAACTTTGTATCGAAGAGAGATGTTGGTTTCGTATCGATGAAAGGTCGATCAGTACGAAGTGTATGTGATGCTTGGCCGATATGAAATGGACACTCACGCTACAATCAGTGGATACAAAGTGCTGCATTTCCATGGATGTTGATCAGTGGACCTGTTGGATACGAACTGCCGATAATTCGATGGATAAGAATAAGGTTTTGCTGGATCGATACAGACACGATGGATATGAGGCGAAGTCAATCTGATCGATACGAACATGGTGGATTCGAACAGCGCGATCATGGATGGTATCTAACAGATCGACTCGATCATGACTCTTTGATGGATATGGCTTGTTTACATGAGTTACGTCGATCATATTTCAAGCATACGAACTCTGATCGCCTTGAAATTGGAATGTCGGCTTTTACGGCTTTGCTTGTCATGTTTTGCCAATTGTAGCTCAATCCGAACTCGGACAAAATTCATCGATATCCATAATAGACTTGTGTATTAACGATCTCCAGGACGAACCATCCTTGGTTTCCAATCAAGTTCTTGGTGTCACGGCCTTGCCAAAAGGCGGGATAACAAATTGAGTCCCTTCAAATAGATTTGTTAAAAATGCATAATTGATTAGCAAAAATTCACACATTTCAAGTTGAATTAACTTACTATGCAAGACATACTTGCATAGGTCAACATATGCCTGATGCACAAGTCAACCTATGATATGCCAAAGACGACATGCGCCTCAAACATAGGTCAACATGTGCTTGAATATGTTGCATATTGAATAATAGCATAGAATCATTTGTCTTTGCATTTCTTCGTCTCTTTAGCTATTCCCTTTTATTCTAGAGCCATTTTCAATCGTTGCAGCTCTTCAAATATATCCCCATATACAATATTTATGAAATCCAGTAGCCTTATCCATATCAAATACGGCACGGTAATTCGAATCTATACTCTGATTCTTATTCCATAGCTCACTTACAAGCTGTGAATTTAAATCAATATTCTAATTACTGTACATTCTCCAACCAACGGTTATTCAACTCCACATCCACTGGTTCTAGTTAAGTAACTTGATAGACCTATACACCTCCAAAAAAATATCATTTATGCGTGTGATAGGAATTATGTGTTAAAGTGTTGATATATTAGTTGAAACACCCCTACCTCTGTACCCATAATATTCAAGAGTGCTATTAAGTAATACTGTCAGATAGTACAAAGAATGAGCTGATATGAGGTATACACGTGAATATTCCCTTGGACTAACACCAGTACGTATAATATATCATATGCTACCCATCGTAAATGTACAAGGTCTCAGTACAAAGCAATAACACATAATGCTACTAGGACAGAACAACACATAATCACATGTTATAAATAGAGAACACGAAGTCAAAATACAACAGATAAAATATAATATACATAATATAATATACAGTCCAAAGGGCTGCAAAATGATAGTCTTTAGCCCACTATATTACACATCATCAAATACAATTAATATCACATCAATGAGACAAAAAAATGTATAGCATATGTATCATCCTATAACTATTATTAGCTTCCCAAAAAAGCCAAAGCATATCCCGCTATCTACATGATCTGCAAGGTCTCAGACTGACTCGAGTATAAAACACATAGGTTGGACTATGTCTGAATCCAATTTAAGTGTGATATAATGACCATAATATAATCTATAGAGATATATGTAAGTAACTTTAATACCATACATATGTATATTATCAAACCATACTTTTATAGTATAGAAAATATCATACCTAAAGGACGAGTATGGATATATAGGGACTAACTCTACTTTACTCGAGGAATATAATAGTACAAGTTTATCCACCATACACACCTAAACTAGATGGAAGACTGACAGCATGTCTGCTTGCTCTAGGAACCACCCATGTGTCCATTTGACACAAGTCCTATAGTCATTCGTTACCTCCCCTCGGTATCATGACCAGATCCACCTATATGCATGTCTACACGAGGACTCTACTCAATCACGATCCGACACATGCCCCTATATGTAACTGGTTGCTAGCCTAGGTGACGTATGGGTAAATGCACATAGCAACATACGTACATACATACATACATACATACATACATACATACATACATACATACATACATACATACATATAAGGGTGTCACGGAGCTAAGGCACGACTCCACGATCAGCTGGCTAGAGTGGATACTGGCCAATATGGTTCACTCTCGAAACATAAAGGAAGTTGGAAAAAGATAGACATACACATCATATCTATATTCTATGCTAACACACAATTCTACATAAATGCCAACACACTATATATTGGCATACACGATGCTCTATAACATTGCCAACACATGGGTATACAGATGACTCACCGCAACAAGCCCTAACTAAACATCTAATCCCCATTTGAGTTATATTTACTTGTGATAAATAACCAAATATACAACATTACGGCATCCCATAACATTATGCTCTATTATGATGTTTATTCAATGCTCATAAAATAAACTCGATCCACACCACATATTTCTATGTAGTAAGTTCGATGAATAACCGAAAAAGTGTTACCGAAAGTCTCATATTAGACAGTATCACTAATCTGGTTATTCAAATTCCACATTACACGGAAATGAAAACACATGTATATAACAATCAAAGTAATTTAGACACACACACACACACACACATATATGAAAGCAAAACAATATTTTCTATTATAAAATACTATATTAACTTTAGATAGTTTAAAATAATATCCAAGTAAACATTCAAAAACTATTGAATTCCTTTATAATATATAATATAAATTTTAGAGTCACTGACAAATATTATAAAAATAATTTATAAGTACTATATTTAGGATTTACTAAATTAAAAACTCCTTAATATAGTGTTATTAAATCACTTGATTAAATTATAAAATATCTTATATTATATCTATATTAAGTATAACAAAGTATTATTGTATGTTTATTATATATATATATAATTTTAATTTTGTTATCATTATTAATTGTAAAAACATTATATACTAACCAATCGCAACAACCAATCGACCGCTATTAACAAATACTATAAAAATAATTTATAAGTATCATATTAAGGATTTACTCAATTATTATAATAACTCCTTAATATAGTGTAATTAAACCACATGATTGAATTATAGAATATCTTATATTATATCTATATTAAGTATAATATAGTATTATTTTTATGTTTGTTTTATACATACTTTATTTAATTATAATTATAATAATTATTATTAAAAACATTTTATGCTAACCAGTCGTAACCACCAGTTTACCGCCAACGGTCGATCGGCCCAATGACCGATATCACGAATTCTATCATCCAAATTAGCTTGTTACATAAAATTCTCCTCTCTTACACATCCTTCTATTTCTATAATTCATTACATACTTTCCTACTGTTTCCTATCATTCATACAGATATATTCTATATCATCAATTGATCCTAAAATAAAATCTAAACTTATCAGATATAGAGAATTATGTTACTGCAGGTGGATATACACGGATGCACAACCACCGTAAACGCCATCATGATTCATACATCATAACATTAATACAGACATAGATTTGTGAGTAAACTACTCACCTTGATTTGAAAAATCCATAAACATTTACTAACTCGAGCTTGCCTTTCTTCGTCCCTTAACTGTAAGTTTACTATCTTAAAGATTAGTGAACAAAGCTCGAATTCAACATACTATCTTGATAAGAGACAGCAAAAGGCTGGAATTTGGGTTATATAAATTTTATGGAATTTAATTTGTTTTTATTTCTATTATCCCGCCTTTTGGCAAAGCCATGACACGAAGAACTTGACTAAAAAATGAGGATAGTTCGTCCTGGAGATCATTACTACACAGATCTACTATGGATATCGGTAAATTTTATCTAAGTCTGGATCGAGCTACAATTGATATGACGGGACCAGCAAAACTATGAAAGCCAAAATTTCAAATTTCAAGTCAATCGGAGTTCATATGCTCATGATATGATCGATGCAAACCAAGGGAATCAACTCACTCGCATCCATCATTTCGCATCGATCAGGTCGCATCCATCATTTCGCCTCGATCGGTTTCGCATGCATCAAACATCCATCGATTTGTATCCATCACGTACACTCTACTTCGTATGCACCTGGCCTGGTTCTACTTCTTGTCCATCAAATTGGTTCGACTTCATATCCATCAATTGGAGTCAAATTCGTATCGATTCCAATTGCACAATTCATATCGATCGATCAACGATCGATACGAATGAAACATCGAACATTGATACAAAGTAACATCTTCCATCGATATGAAATAATCTCTAGCTATCAATACGAAGTAGCCCTCAGCCATCGATATGAAATGACCCGTGAGCATCGATACGAACAGATCCTCAAATGATCGATACGAAGAGAACACGTAAAAATGGTTGACTCGGTCACTCGGCATAAAAATTGGATCGATCCAAGAATTTGGCGCCACGTCAACTTGCAGGTATGTGCTTAGATCAATATGAATAGGTCGATGTGAACAGAAGCGATGCGAATTTAGCAGCCTTCAATGAATCCAAACTTGCTGCTCGCGCCAAAATTGGTCACTAACACCCAAATCCAGATGAAAGCATCAAATCACAGTCACAGATCACAGGTAGAATGTACGTAGAGGATATTAATATGAAGAACAACAAAAATTAAAATGAAAGCAGTAGAGAACAAGAGATATTTATAGTGGTCTGGCTAACTCCGGCCTACGTCCACTCTAGAAGTTTCCCTTTTATTGTTGTTAGAATCAATTACAGATACAATCCATAGTTTTTAGAGCAACAATGGTAGAGTAGCCTTTGTGTAGAAGACAAAGGGAGACAGAATCCAGATCCCTTTTCTGAAGCCTCGAATGCTGTATTTATAGGAAAAACCTAAGGTGATGGGCTTTCTGAGTGGTATTGGCCCATCAAGACCTTTTCTGAACCTACACCCTTCATTGCAACTAACCTTGAGTTCTGTACATGCTGACCCGAGCCTTCGTAGGTGATGACTCGAAGTAGTCCTATGCTTGACCCGAAGTAGTTCATGTTAGAACTCGAAGCATATTCCGACCCCCTTCAACCAAACAAGTATAGCCGACCCACACATGCCAAATGACCTACACCGAGCCACATCATTCTGACTGACATATACCCCTACATCGAACTACACCGTCCTGACCGAGCCATACCTCTTCTCTACTCCTCGACCGATCCGCACTTTCCAAACCGAACGACACCATCTCGACTGACCCATACCTCCTCTCCACTCCCCGACCGAACCACAATATCGAGCCACCCTGACCTCACCACATTCCGAGCGACCCTGATCGATCACAATGCCGAGCTACCTTAACCTCACCACAATGTCGAGCGGCCCTGACCGAACCACAATGCCGAGCCACCCTGACCTCACTACGATGCCTAGCGACCCTAACAAACCACAATGTCAAGCCACCTTGGCCTCAACATAATGCCGAGCGACCCTGACCAACCCACAATGCCGAACAACCATCAAGGCCAATCATCTAAAGCCGAACCACCAAAAATGACTCGAAGAAACCATCTACGAGACTAGAAGCTCGACCAACCATGACTTAAAGAAAATCTAGGATAACTCGAGGCATGTCGAAACCTAAGCTTCAAGTATTCGATAACCTTCGTCCATAGACCATGTCGAATCCCGGCTTTTTAACTATGTTTGTTATTCATGATTGATCATCCATCAATCGAGTTGATTAAATGCACCGTAACCCAGCCTCGACGAACAAGTAGTCGATTTTGTTGAATCCGCCTGTCTGCGGCCTTACCAAAAGGCGGGTTAACACTTGCATCGATCATGACTCAAAATCTACAAGCCCAAATGCTTTTAAATTTCCATAGGAGCGCATCCCAAAGAATGTTCATAATCGATCTCGACCTGATTGGGTAAGATTTTTGATGGATACAAAATTCGTTCATGTCGATCACGGACCGAGTGCAAATGTCATAAGATCGATCGTGTAGGTCCACCCATGTTGGAGTGTTTGTTAGATAATCCTCTTTTACATTTATTTTCTTTATTTTAATCTCTTCAAACACTTCCGAAGAGTTTTGTACCTAATTTTGGTACAAACACTTTGGTGCTTTCATTGAGAGAACATAGTTTTTCTCCTGCTCGTTGGATCTACTATCAATATCGGATTGCACAAATCTAAGAAGAAGAGCCAGATTTTAAAGTTTAACGTTCTTCCATCCTATTCAGATTTGCATCAAGTCTAGGAAAGAGCTTCACTATCCATCATGTTAAAAAATGACTACTTCAACTGCCGTAGATCCGGAAGGTCAGGACAGACAGAATTCCATACACCTACCTACTACCGATCAGAACGCTGCCGGACCATCAGATCCACAAGGCCTTATCACCAGGGAAGAGTTTAAAATACTACTGAAAGAGCTGACATAAAGTCGGCAACCCTTACTCAACAACTCCGTGCTAATGAAGAATTGACTAACCAATTGAATCATCAAAGATGAAGGAGATCCAAGAGAGATCAGGCTTCTTACTCATCCACAGAGAGTTTAGCCTCTTCCGACTACCATCGTAGATCCATGCACCTACAGCTTGATAGAAGTTATACTCAAGCTATAGGACATCGGCATACTTTGAATATTGGGAAACCGAGAGTTGGCCCGTCAACCAGCTATCAGACTGGACCATCCTCCTAGGGAGGCACTATTACTCACCCTGTTACAGACAACCACACTACCACCACTGTTGCTGGATTGGGAGTTGATGCCCAAAATCAGACAAATTTGAACAATCGCCAACATGAGCACACTTCCGAACTATATGTTCCAGAGAACTTAGATCCAAGAAGGCGGGACATGGACCGTCGATCGCGTTCGGCCCAACCTCGCATTGTGGAATCCGACCATACCTTGGCTCAATGATTCCAGAACGTCCGGATGCCGGACTTCCCGACAATGATCCGTCAGATGATCCGAGAGAGTCAAGGCCTCTCCAATGACGACTGGAGAATCTCCCGGAGTCAAACTCCTTTTACTAATGAGATACTCTATGTTGAACCACCTTGGCGATTCAGGATGCCGACTTTACCGGTTTATGAAGGGAGTTCCGATCCCAATCACCATATCTTAAAGTATGAATGGTTAATGAATGCTACATGAGCCGATGATGCAGTTAAGTGCCGAAGTTTCCCAATTTCTCTGGAGGGAATAGCGACTATGTGGTTCACTCGTTTACCACCTCGATCTATCTCGTGTTTTGATCGGTTGGCGATGAAGTTTGATGAGCAGTTTCGCATGCATGTAACTAGGCCGAAGGATATTAGTACTTTGTCTAGTGTCACTCAAGCTCCTAGAGAGACACTAGGAGGTTATTTGGAGAGATTTCATGCTGCATGCGCTGAGATTAGAAATCCCAATGATAACTCCATTCTGATGGCACTGACTAAGTGGATTGATCCCCATTTTGAGTTCGGCAACTGTTTGGCCGAAAAACCTCCTGCATCATTGGACCATTTCTATTCCAAGGCAGCCTAATTCTTGAGAAGGGAGGATGCGAAACAGTCTAGGAAAAAGGATGACGCAGGGCCTAATGTGGAAGGAATTTAGAGCAATGTTGTTGTTAAAAAAACCAGGCAGAGTTTCAAAAAAGTGCAACTGAACATACAGAATAAGCAAAATCAGCAGAAAGGCGATGGTAATCAAAATAGGAAGCGGGATCAGAATCGCGGTCCACGGCGTAGGGCTCTTATGTTTGATAATTATACTCCTTTGAATACATCACTGGAAAATGTATATTTACAGACCTGCAATACTATTTAGTATAAGAAACCCGCTCTGAAACAGTCATCGGAGAGACTGATTCAAACAGGGAAGTTTTGTAGATTCCACGAAGGCTATGACCATAACCTGAACGAGTGCCATCATTTCCAAGACATCATTGAAAAATTGATACGTGAGAGAAAATTGGAGCAGTTTGTGTAGGCGCCGCAGTCTGGAGGTGTGGGCCCATCAAATCAGAACCGTGTGCCGAATCAGGTGAGATCGGAGGTACCCGCTCGTACGGCGGGAGGTTGGTGAAAAATACTGTTAGTGGTAGTCTCATCCAGCAGACTAAAGCTGGGAGGAAATGGAGTCGTATGCATGTTCTATAAGGCATGCGAGCTTCGAATGTCGTAGTAGTTTGGAAGATGGGGATCCAACCAAGCAACAGAAGATGATGACTGACGGCATCGTCTTTCGAGACAGAGACGCCGACCGGGCCGAAGCCCCGACCATCGATCCACTTGTCATATCAGCTCAAGTAGGTCCTGCTTGGATGAAGAGGATCTTGGTAGATAGTGCAAGTTCTGTGAATATATTGTTCAAGCGAGCCTATGACCAGATGAAAATGGAGAATAAAGATTTAAAGCCTTGTCAGTCTCATATTCATGGTTTCAACGGGAGTAAAACTATACCCGTTGGAGTGGTGGAATTGCTAGCGGAGTTAGGAATTGGAGAACGCCGGAGAGTCCAGATGTTATAATTTGTGGGGTTGGATATAGACTCTCCATATAATGCTTTCTTGGGCCGACCGGCCCTAGCTGAGTTCAGGGCTGCTATTGCCCCATGGTGTCTGACTCTAAAGTTCCCCATCGACATGGGGTTGGAGTCGTTGAAGGAGATCAGGCTGTTGGACGAGCCTGTTATGTTGCTGAGCTGGGAGATGCGCAGCGAAGAGAAAAATGAAAGGGCGAAGAGGAATATCTCTGTGTCCACTTTGTTGAAAAATGACAATTCGTGCCTGGACCCAGTCCTGGGCACCCTAACCAATTCCAAAGAGATCTTGACCCAAGAGATACCGAAAGCGAAGATGAAAGTAAAGACTGTCAAGCTTCTCCGGCCGAACTGGCAATCAATGTCTCGATCGATGATAGCGATGATTCTAAGATCTCAGTTAAGCCAACAAATGCAAGAGGAATTGGTTGAATTTCTCTGGGAAAACTTCGACATGTTTTCCTGGACACATTTTGACATGTATGGAATCTCCCCAGACATCGCGAGCCAAACATTGAACATTGACCCGTGGCACGTCCCGGTCAAACAAAGAAGGCATGGTATGGATCCAAAGAGATCTGCCGCCCTTATGGAAAAAGTAGATAAGCATAAATCAAATGGATTTATTCAAGATGCATTGTACCCGAAATGGTTATCCAACCCTATACTTGTCCGAAAGCCAAACGGGAAATGGAGGCCGTGTGTCGACTACTCAGACTTGAATAAAGCTTGCCCCAAATAACCACTCATCAACGGATGCTGCTTCCCGGGACAGTTTTCCACTTTCTCGAATCGATCAGCTCGTACATTCAACGGCTGGACATGAACTCCTATCCTTCATGGACGCGTATTCAGGCTACCACTAGATACCCATGCACTTGCCGGACCAGGAACATACCAGCTTTGTAACTGATCTGGGACTTTACTACTTCATGGTTATTCCTTACGGACTCAAGAACGCTGGGGCAACTTACCAACGGTTAGTTAACCAAATGTTCGCTAACCAGATCGGAAAAACCATGGAAGTGTATGTTGACGATATGCTGGTAAAGTCTCGATTCTCCACTAATCATATCAAAAACCTGGAATCAATGTTTAGTATCCTACGAGAATATAGAATGAAGCTCAAACCACTAAAATGCTACTTTGGGGTCGCATCCGGAAAATTCCTTGGGTTTATTTTCAACGTTGAAGGAATTGATGCCAATCCCGAAAAGATTTGGGCGATTTGAAATCTTGAGACTCCAAGAACTATAATGCAAGTCCAGAGCCTCAATGGGAAAGTAACAACACTGAGTAGGTTCATTTCAAAATCCATTGATAAGTGCATTCCCTTCTTCGATCTGATCCGAAAAGGGAAACGAAACTTTGAATGGACTACAGAATGTTAGGGCGCATTCCGAGCACTAATTCAACACCTCTCCACACCGCCTATTTTGTCAAAGCCTATCAATCATGAGAAATTGTACATTTACTTGGCGGAATCTAAAAACGCAATCAGTGCTTCCCTAATTCAGGAGGAAGACCGAATACAAAAACCGGTCTACTACATTAGCAAATGACTTACCGGAGCTGAGAGAAATTATCCAAAGCTAGAGAATTTTGCTTATTGTCTTGTTATAGCCTCAAGGAAGCTCCTTTGTATTTCTAGGCTCATCCTATCACCGTTTACACCAACCAGCCGTTACGATAGGTTCTTACGCGGCCTGAGACATCTGCTAGGTTACTCAAGTGGAATATCGAGCTAAGTCAGTTTGATATTACTTACGCTCCAAGACGAGCCATACAAGGACAAGTCCTAGCAGATTTTATAGCTGAATTTACCCCCAAAGGACCTTCCCATAACCAGTTAATCTTCCAAGTATATCTGAAAGCTGCGTACTGATGGTGCATCAAATGACCATTTCTCAGGTGCTGGAGTTGTACTTAAAACTCCTGAAGGTCGATCCATATGTTATGCTTTAAAGTTTGATTTTCGTGCAACTAACAATGAAGCTGAGTATGAAGCCCTACTTGCCAGATTGAGACTTGCTAGAGATTTAAGAATCATTGCTATAGAGATTTATAATGATTCGCAATTGGTCGTGTGTCAAGTTCGGGGGGAGTACCAGGCCAAGGGCTGAAGATTGTCCGCTTACCTTGCTCGTGTTCAAGAAATATTAAATCAGTTCGATTGTTATCCCATCTACTGCATACCCCAAGAGCGCAATCAAAAAGTCGATTCATTAGCAAAGTTAGCCAGCACAGGTGAAGCAAAACAAATGGGACTCGTTCCTGTGGAAATATTGTCTTCACCAAGCATCGATCAAGTGGAGACGGATTGGGTATTTGAGGTCATCCCCGGTAAGGAGTCATGGATGACTCCATTTAAAAATTATGTTGAGCACGGAACCCTACCAGAGCGTAGGAATGAAAAGAGATAGATTCTTTGAAAAGCTTCGTGTTCACTATTCAGAGTGGAGTCATGTATAGAAGAGGATACTCTGTTCCTCTACTCCGGTGTGACGCTCACGATGAAGTTAAACAAGTATTGCATGATGTACACAAAGAAGAATGCGGCGATCACACTGGAGGGCAAGCTCTTGCACAGAAAGTGCTCCGATATGGATAATATTGGCAGATTGTAAATCATGATGCATCAGATTGCGCCAGAAAATACGACAGGTGTCAGAAGCACGCTCGGATATCCAGGGCACCACCTACCGAGATAACAAAGATGGTCAGTCAGTAGCCATTTTTGGTATGGGGCATCGACATCATTGGCTCTCTACCTCTAGCCAAAGGTGGTGCGAATTTCGCCATCATCATAGTTGATTACTTTACTAAGTGGGCGGAAGCTGAGCCCCTTGCTACAATCACAACGAAGAAGATGATCAACTTTGTAGTCCGCAACATTATCTGTCGATTTGGTCTCTCACACACAATCATCACTGATAACGGAACCCAATTTGATAGTGTTGAATTTAGGAATTTCTGCCAACGATTCCACATTCAGAAGAAATTTCCGCAGTCGCACACCCTAAAGCGAATGGACAGGTTGAAGTTGTGAATAAATTTATAAAGTCTATTCTAAAGAAATGACTGGAAAAGGCCGTGGGCAAGTGGGTCGATGAACTTCCTATGGCTCTATGGGCCTACCGAACAACCCACAAGTCCGCAACTGGCCACATTCCGTTCTCTCTTTCTTATGGTTCAGAAGTCGTTATTCCAATCGAGATGGAAGTACCTTCTCATTGTATGACTTACTATGATCCAAAGATAAATGATATATTATTTACGGAATCCCTGGATTTTTTGGACAAGAAGCGAGAAGAGGCTGACTTGAGGGAAACCGCAAACCGAGGTCGAGTCGCCCGATTGTACAATGCCAAGGTCCGACCTCGAACCTTCGAACTCGGCGCCCTCATCTTCGAAAGAATCTACCCGTTCCCTTCGCACATGAAACCATCATGGGAAGGGCCGTATGTAATCAAACAAAAGCTCGGAGATGGCATATTAAAATTATCGACCGTTAACGGTCTTACTCTCCCAAGAGCATGGAATAGCGAGTGTCTCTGTCGCTACTACACATAACAGGTTTTATTTATTCAATCTACTTTTCGTTTGCAATTTGGTTCTGCATTTCGAAATTTGAATTTGTAATAAGGCAACTGACTTAGCTATATTTTATTATTTTAGCAATAAAATGCAATTTCTTCGAGCCAGAGCTGTAATTTATTGAATTCGTCATACAACTATCACTATGCACGGAGAGCTAAATTCCACTCGACGGTGGGGTTTATCCAAATAGGGAGTAACCGTGATACGACCGATTACTCGCTAAATGAAACCCGAGCTCTGGGGTAAGTCATCACACCGAAGTCAAAACAAATTGATACATGACAACCCTTTAATTAACTCCTGATTTCCTGAGAGCGAACTGGAGTACAAACTTATAAATACAGTCTGGAAGTGGGTCGATCCATCCACCTAACGACTTCGCCCGTATCTTGACCAAGTTTGAGGAGGATGGATCCGTCCATCTAACGACCTTGCTTGTTAACTCAGGGTGGATGTGAATCGATCACCCACGATCTTGATAGATTCATCGTTTCCGGAGTACGAACGAAATCCTAAAGCCTGAACAGATGTGACTGACCATCTGTTGGCCAACTCCAAGTTCCCTGAGTGCGAACTGGGGTATAAACATCAACTAACTCCGGGTTCCCAAAGTGTGAACTGGAATGTCAACATCAACCAACTCCAAGTTCCCAGAGTGCTAACTGGAGTATAAACACCGACTAACTCCGAATTCCCAAAGTTCGAATCGATGTATCAACATCAACTAACTTCAGATTCTCGAAGTGCGAACTGGAGTACAAATATCAGCTAACTTCGGATTCCCACAGTGTGAACCAGAGTATTGACGGAAATTAACTCAAAATCCCCAGAGAGTGGATCGAAATTTAAGCACAAACCGGGTGTGAATCGACCATCCATAACACAACTCTGAGTCCTCAGAGCGCGGTCAGAGTATAAACGTAAATCAGATGTGGTTGACCATCCACGAATCAAAATATACAAAGTCCCCGGAGTATGGACGCATTTAAATGTTAAATAGGCTCGACTGGCCGCCTGCGAAAATAACTTAAGTCCCTGGAGCGTGAACGTAACAAAATCTTAAAGCCGGCATAATTGACCGCCGACAAACAAGCGCAATCCCCAGAGTGTGGATGCGATTACCAATTGAGGAACGAGTGTGGTTCGACTGCTCGAATTCGCCATGATACAACTTTGTTTCATAATGATCGAGATCGATGTGTTGATGGCAAATAGCAATTGCTGACCAATCTTTTCAATGTATCCTCGAATCTGGGGGCAAAACTTAAGTACCAATCACTGACTGCGTTCGATATCAGAGTTCAACTTAACACTCAATCACGATCCGAAACGGTAATCACGGGATGTGGCAACTAAATCCGGGTCCAAGTTAAAGAACTAAAGCTTCACAAGTGTATCAAAGGAAACACTTAAGCAACTGAACACAAGTTTTATAGAAGACAAAATCGAATTTAATTTCGACTATTTGTGGAAGAAAATTAAGTACATGTTTATCCCAAAAATCATACTAGCAAGGGCCAAACCCCCATCTATACACCGCAGATAAAAGCTAAAGAAATTCCTATCTACTCAAAAATGAGTCAGGGAGACGTGTCTACTCTTTTTTCTTTTTCGGTTTTCCCTTCGGTGTGGACCCGCTGGAGCTGCCACATGGTTTTCTCTTTGAAACCTTGCCTTTTGGCGGTCGATCTCCAATCGGGGGCATTATATCAAATTCCTCCTCCGAACTCACGTGTATGGGAATGTTTCCTGAAGGCAGAGTCGGAGGGACCGGATCAACTATGGGAGGCAGGACAGGCATGCTAGTGTCCAAAACCGTACCACCAGGAGATATCATTTTTAACGGAGCTGGGCCGGGTCCCACCATCCTACCTCCAAAACTACAAGCTCGAGCTGTTGCTTCCATTTTTGCATTAATTTTGGCTATTATCTCTTCTTCATGAGTTGTTTGAGCCTCATGTCGAACATTAGTGGTTGGGACTGAGGAGCTGGTCGCTGGCGCTACTCCACCCATAACAAATGTTAAATCGGCAAAGGGGTCGGTGTGATGACCAAGGAGTTCCTCCATCATCTGTTCGTCAAAAGTCAACGTGCTCCCTTGTACCCCATTCGTAGACGCAGTAGCCATCATCGTGGTTGCTTCGGTTATGATGGCCTCTTGCTCTTGGTGTTGTTCTTGAGTTATAGGAGGCACGATTGATTTAGCTTCTATCTTTGGATAGAAGCAAAGGAAAAAATTGTTGGTAATCAATTCAAGTAAAGCTCTCAATTTTGCACAAGTATGAGCAATGTTCGGAGTACCTTCCTTAGTTCGACTCGTTGGCGGAGCAGCTTCGGAGACTTGTTCGCGAGCTGGAGATAACTGCGGCTGATCAGGGTTATAAGTAGGAATGGATTGAGGATCAACTGTAGATACAAATTCAGGCTGGGTTGGCGTAGGAATTTTAAGACTTATATCATGGTGCTCAACGCCTGAACTCTCTCCAACCTCCATGTGCTGGGTGATAATTTTTCTTCCTTTTGTATGAAATCATTGTATCGTGGAGAATTTTTCGTTCATCTTCATTCAGAACTCTATTCTTAAGTTCGAACTCATCAACTGATTCACGCTGATACGCAACCTTTTCATCTTCAACTAATCGGCTCTAGGCGTTGTATAGATGTGTTGAATAATTATCGAGCCAGACTAGGTTTCTATGCTTCAAGAAGTTAGCATTATAAGTAATGAGGAGGTCTTCAATATCAGTCTCTAGCCTGGACTCCTCCATTTTGATTTCCTCCTCAACTTTGGCCTCCACCTCTTGAATTTTGAGTACTGCAGTATCCAGTTTACCCCGAAGCATCACCGCCTGTTCACATGCCTCCTGGGCTACTTTATTTGCATCATCCTTCTCTTTGATGATTTCGAAAATTTTGGCTTTAAGCTCGTTAAGTTCTTTCAGAGCAGCGTCCTTTTCGGCAGTGACGGTGGTGTTTCGGTGGCCCATCTCCTCCACTAAAGCAAAATGTGTTTGCCGCATCCTCTCCATAGCCAGGTTGGCCTCATCAGCTTTTTGGGTGGCCTCTATTTCTGATTTCCGAGAGGATTCAGCTTCATCATTGAGCACTTGAGTAATACGGTTTTTCTGGGCCAGATCAGTTTCCAACTTCTCAATCGTCTTCCCCCGTTCGAAAGCCACCGCAAAGACCTTATTAGTAGTCTTCACCCATTCCCTGCATTGGCTATATACTTCATGAATGTAGTCGTGCATGGTTTTTTCAGCCTCAAAGGGAATTTTCTTCAAGTGTGGGGGAAAAACAAAAATGTCGAAGTAAATATTGGGAAAGTATTTCTTTAGCTGGGCGATTTTGATTGCCCCTTCCCCCATAGGCTTGGTAACAGCCTACTCGGTAACAATAGGAACTGTAACTTTGGTCCTGCGATGTTCAGACTCAAAACTCGAAGTGTAAGAAGATGGGTTTTTGGCGTAGAGGCTTCAGTGGATGTGTGTTGTGAGTATAAGGTTGTGTAGAGACTCGAGGAGGTGGAGAACGCGATCGGGATCGGTATCTATGTTCTCTATCTCTATCTCTATCCTTTCATGACGTTCTTGGTTGGAATAACCACGATCACGGTTTCTTTCATCCTCCATCCGACGGGACTCATAATATGAACTCGATGACTGGCGCGCTGAACGGAGACTTCCAAGCATAAAATCTCGCCTGGTCATTGTATTTGAAAAGTAAAAGAAAAATAGAGTTATTAACCTCCCGAAGCAGACAACCTAAGACCGGAAATCGTGAAGTGCCGTGAAATGTATATGTATATGTATATGCATCCCCCCTACCAACCGGTAATGCCGACCACGCTTGTGGGAGGAGAATCGTTTAAGTCTAAAGCACTTTGAAGCTCCTCCAATCCAGTGTCGTGTTGAAGTGACACAATCTGGAATCGGAATATCAGTAAGTCCTTCGAAAAGATTCTCTACTTGCATGGGAGGAGCCTCTGAAATTCTAATGCTGGAGTAAGGCAGAGACACAATTATAGATTTCCATCTCAGGGACTTATGATGCTTATGCACTACTGCCTTGCCTTTCCACCTTCCCTCAAGATCTTGAAAGCTGTTGGAAGGCCCGACTACAGGTTCATCGTCAGTAGGCGTATTTTCTTCGTCCACCCTCCTTGGCTATTACAGCCCCTATTGCTTTACGCTTCACCTGCCTCGTTGGAGCTGCCCTAAGAGTCCCATCCAGTCTGATACTTTGGTTTTGTTTGATTAGCCTCGATTTCCCTCATTTCACTTGGAACTTCTTGAAGGACACGTGCTATTTCTTTAAAGCGTGCACCTTCAGGTCGTGGAATTGCGGCTGTAAAGGAAAGGAGATATTAATTTCAGTGTCAGTTATGACTAGTCTTCCAATTACCGAAAAAATTGTAGCACTTACATCTGACTAGCCATCGACTAGCAAACCTTGGAGGGCATCGAACATAGAACCAATCAGTTTTGAAGTAGCTCAATCTGGCCCAAGTACCAGTCACAACTTGGCAGTTCCTGACTGCCTCCAAGAACGTAAAAGAAGGGCTATCTCTCCAACATTAAACAGGTATCCGATTTCGATCGGAGTCGGGGGTCGAAAAAGATGCTCCATGAATACAACGAATAAACTATTTAGCAGTGCATATCCTTTGGGTATAGCTGCAAAGAGGCGATTCCAAAGAAAGCCAACGCCTCTCTAATATACTGGTTAAACGAAGGAAGTGTTCTCGCTGTACATGCATGGCGATTAAAGGCAGTAAACCCTTCCGAGGGAGCATGTGGTCTATCATTCGGTCTAATAATACATCGTCCAACGGCAGACCGTGCCTTAGGCATATTTGCCCTAACATATCTTGGAGATGTTGGATGGCATCGAATCTTGTGGGTTCCCGATAAACTTGGTACCAGGCAGCTCATCTGGAGTTGGATCTATAACTTCGGCTGCAATGATCGGTATCTTTATGACTAAGGGAGATGGACTTTGAAGCTCCTGCTGCTGTGAACTTGTGAATTCCATAAATAATCAACTTATCAAAAACCATCATTAGATGATAATAAGCCTTTGTGTTCCCCAGTGTGAAGTGCATGAGTGTATTGTGCAGTGTAACGCTGTATAATATTTAAGAAATTCTACGAAAATTGAAAGGTATTTGAACGGCGAGACTTCAGAAATCAACTGGAGTGACCGTCACAACCGTGCCATTCAGACTTTAGGGACCGATCCAAGTTAAAGGTCATTACATTTCGTCAAGTTACAGTTCCATCAACGAGCTTAGAAAGGCAGTCAAATATGCAATTAACTAGCTATGTAAAATAATGTAAGGCAGAAAATCGTCGGAGTCAAGTGATTAGATGTGCAAAGGTTTAAATGTCCATTAAAAGTTAAACTCGTATCGATCCCTAAAAATATGATTCGTGTTGATCATAAGAGATCGTTCGTAACATTCATAAGGTGTCGTTTCGTATCGATTGGGATTCATCAACTTCGTATCAACTAAGTGACGTTGGATTTCGTATCGCTCCCTGGCATGACGTTCATATCGACCATTTGCTTCTTGAATTCATATCGATCACTTCGAATCGATGCGAAATATTACCAAACCAGAATGATATGAACTTCATTGTTACAAGCGCTTCTGATCGATACAAACTCCCTCACTTCAAATCGATACGAGGTTATCTTTTGACCGTCCCTTCATCGATACGAAATTGAAGCCAATCTATCTTCCACGAATCATTTCGTATCCCTATGCCTTCTTCCCCAATCGACATGATGGCTATCGGCACTCTTCATCAAACTCCGGCCATCCATATCCACCACATCGCAAAAATTAGTCACGGATACATGTCGAATGGCAAAAGAGTTAAAATCCTTTCATCCTAAGTCGATTGTAGTGGATTGATTACCTAATTCAAGCAACGGATTCAAGTAGTTTATGGGTTGGTTAGTTTGGAGATGAGTTATCTTCTTCTCTCAGGAAGTTGAACGATACGAAGGAAGATTGAAAAGTGAAAGCAAATAAAAAAATTTCTAAGTGCAAAACATATTTATATGAATGTATTGCTAGGAAGAAACGGTTCACCTCCCTTTGTCAGTGACCAATAAAAGCAATTTGCACATCACCATTGTGAAACCTTATCTTCATATCCATTTACTGTCAACCTGAAGCCACAGCTGTTCGTATTCATCGCTGCGAAGAAGTCTACTTCGTGTCCATCCCTCATCTATCTAATGCGACAGCCGTTCGTTTTGATTCGATCCATTGATATGAACTCCACTACCAAGTCATGTTTGGACTACCCATCTCCATCGATATGAAATGCCTATTTCGTATCCATCAACTTGAAGACCCTAAGATCTCATACTCATCAATACAAACTACATTAAAATAACAACCAAATTCATGTCGATCGACATCGACACGAACACAATTTTTCGACCTTTTACATCGATCCGGGAAAGTATCGATACGAAGAGACATTATAAAATGACCATCAAGTGTTGTTACAATTCGAAGTCCACATCAATTCAGGAGAGGATCGATAAGAAACTCGATTTAAACAAAAACTAAAGAACTCGGCACGACTCGTGAATGAACAAACGTTGACGAGAGCCAAGTTTACATATATGTTCTATGTGCCATAAATCAACATTTAATTCTTAAAATTTACAGGAATTGAATGCCCACCTGGTGTCAATTACAACAACGAATAGCAAACTACTATCATACAACACTCGGTTGCAACAGTACACGGTACAATAATTGGCAGCCCACAATTTATTATTTATATCATCAAAGGTCATTCAAAGGTTACATCTTTTGACGAAAAGATAACAACTACTCAGCAAATCAGATAGAACTTTTTCAGAATAAAAGGTGCAGGTTTTCAAAGCACGTCGAGTTCACAAAAGGCGAACTTTTGGGGGAAAATGTTATCCTGCCTTCTGGCAAGCCTGTGACACCAAGAATTTGACTAGAAACTGAGGATAGTTCGTCCTGGAGATCGTTACTACACAGATCTACTATGGATACCGGTAAATTTTGTCCAAGTCTGGATCGAGTTACAATTGATATGACAGGACCAACAAAACTATGAAAGCCAACATTTCAAATTTCAAGTTTATGCTCAAGATATGATCAATGCAAACCAAGGAAATCCGCTCACTCTCATCCATCATTTCGCATCGATAAGGTCGCATCCATCATTTCGCATCGATCGGTTTCACATCCATCGATTTGTATCCATCACATACGCTCTAATTCATATCCACTTGGCCTAGTTCTACTTCGTATCCATCAAATTGGCTTGACTTCTATCCATCAACTGGAGTCAAATTCATATCGATTCCAAATTGCACAGTTCGTATCGATCGATCAACGATTGATATGAATGAAAGATCGAGCAATTGATATGAAGTAGCATCTTCCATCGATATGAAATAACCTCTAGCTATTGATACGAAGTGGCCCCCATCCATCAATACGAACTAATGAGCATCGATACGAACAGAGCCTCAAATGATCGATACGAAGAGAACACGTAAAAATGTTTGACTCGGTCAATTGGTATAAAAATTGGATCGATCCAAGAATTTAGTGCCACTTCAACTTACAGGCACGTGCTCAGATCGATACGAACAGAAGCGATGCTAATTCTGCAGCCTTCAATGAATCCAAACTTGCATCGATCGTAACTCAAAATCTACAAATCCAAATGCCTTAAAATTTTCATAGAAGCTTACGTGCAACCCCAATGAAGTTTGTAATTGATCTCGACTTGATTGGACGAGATTTTGATCGATATGAAATTCATTTGTATCGATCACGGACCGAGTGCAAAAGTCATGGGATTGGTCGTGTGGGCCCACCCATGTGAGAGAAGAGGTCTTCCGAGATCTGAGCAAGATATTTGCAGCCTACACCAATAAATAGCATCCCAGGACCTACAGAAAAGGGAACTTTTGGGTCTCCTACGTCCAGACTCTGCCGAAACCATTATTGTGCTTGAAAATCACAGTGGTACTTGAAATTCACTATTGTAATTCATTGTAACCAGCAAGTTAAAGTTAATAAAGACCAACCATTTGATAGTGGACGTGGACAACACCCCGAATCACTCTAAGCCTTTGTGTTTCTCTGCTGTTTTTCTAATTATAATTTGGAGTGTAGTTAGATTATCCTCTTTTATATTTATTTTCTTCATTTTTTCTCTTCAAACACTTCTGAAGAGTGTTGTGCTCAATTTTCGTACAAACAATTTCAATTTCAAAGATGATGGATTTAGGTAGATTTTGATATTTCTAAATCAAAGAAAGTAATAGTATGGGATTATATTTATAAATGAGAAGGAAACGTCAGGAAAAAGAAAAATCTGGAGTGGAGAAATCATGAAACTAGGGTATGGATTCTGGGCTAAGTGATATTGGGCCTTTTGTTTTCTTCTTCTTTCTATCATTTCTTCTCTTTCTTTATATGATAAAATTATTTCCTATAATTTATTTATTTAAAATAAATTATTTCCTATAATTTATTTGTTTAATTAATTAATTATTTTATCTAAATCAATTGCTAATTAAATTCAAAAATTCATCAATAAAATACTTTCTTTTATTACTAATAAATTTATAAATTATAATATTTGTTTAACATTTTATATTAAATAATTAATTTATGTTTAAAATTTAATCCTTAATATTTTAATGTATACTTTTATAAAATTCCTAATTTATTCCTATAATTCTATTTTAATTAACTCAAACCACATTGTTTCATCCATTATTATTGCTTAATTATTAATTAATTACTTCTCGATAGTGGTTTGTTACAAACTTCCTTCTTAAGACAAATTGTATCCTCGCAATTCCTTATAAGGGAAAACCTATAGCTAGCTAGATTAATTCTAGCTCATCTATAACATTAACCAATATAAATAAGTAACAAATCGCATACCTAACTCATGTGCATTACCAACTAATTTAGGATAAGTTCGTTCCATTAGTTCCTAAATCTCTCAAGCACAATCTATCGGATTATCAGACCATTATATCTTAATTAATTAAACTCCCTTGCTTCTGAGTTGTCGGATTTCAGAATCAACTATGCGAACTAGATGTTACACATAAGTAAGATTAGGGATAACTCGAGCTCTTAAATGTCTCTAGGATCGACAACTATCTCTGTACCCTAAAGACACTTCTTCGGTTGTGACACATGAAAGACATTATGAATGCCTGAGAAGTGATCTAGCAATGCAACTCTATATGCAACTCTTCCAATCGTTTAACAATTGGATAAGGACATACATAGCGAGGTGCTAACTACCCTGATATACTAAATCTCAAAACTTCCTTCAACAAAAATATCTTAATATACACCAAATCTTAAACCTCAAATTCTGTTTGTTTCCTTCTTAAATCGACTTATGATTTATGTCGATCCTGGGCCTCTTTCATTCTTCGTATGATCAGGTCAATCTTCTATGACGCGTTCTTAATAGAATCTGGACCTAGTATGAATTTATCTCCAGCTTCCAACCAATAGGATGGTAATCAACAGGGTCTACCGTATAGAGCTTCAAACGTAGCGGTGCCAACGATAGCTTGGTAACTATTATTAAATGCAAACTCGACCAAGGATAAATGACCTTCCTAACTACCACCTAATTCAAGCACACAAGCATGAAGCAAGTCTTTAAGAATCTTGTGCACCAGCTCCATTTAACCATCGGTTTGCGAATGATAAGTTGTGCTAAAATTTAGATTTTTCCCAAAGTTGCCCGAAGACTTCTCCAGAATCTACTAGTAAACAAGGGATCGCGGCTACGTACTATAGAATTGGGAACTCCATGTGATTGATTCTGATACATATTTCTATTGATCAAAAAACGTCGAATTATATTCTAATAAAATACTGCAAGTGCATGGCGTACAATTGTACTATACCGACAAGTATGGGCCGATCCGTTGAAAAAGTGAAAATTTCAAGTTACTCAATCAAACTATCCCAAATGTTTTGAAAATATTTTCAACTAAAAAATTGTAGAAAAACTATAGTAAAGTGGGAATAAAAGTAATGAGATTAAAAGATAATTTAGAGATAAATCGACTCTTATATTCATATAAATCAACATATAATAAATTTATAATCTCTCTTTTTTAACACAAGTAGAATTAGTTGATGTATTTATTTTAAATATGGAATATTTGTGATATTAAATAAAACAACATAAACCGTCAAATTTTAATCTATTAACCAAACCCATTTATCAAATCTAATGAAAACGATTATGAAGTTAGAAATAAAATATATTTTAAGCATGTTCTATTTACCATCTTAATTCAAGTAACATAGAACATCAAATTTTAATTCTACTTTTAACTTCATTATCCAATTCAAATAATTAGACGAAGATGTAACTTGAGTCTACTGTGATTAAGCATAACATGTTTACGGTTAACAAAATACGTTGTCGAATCCATTTATAAATATCAAACTTCCATCTATATCTACATTTATATTAAGCATAAAAATAAGGGATAATAAATAAAATCATTATGTTGAATTTACATGATTCACGAGAGCTTCATTACCCCTAAATTAAAAGGGTTTAACTTCTCGTCATTGAATTCATTTCAAAAAAAGTGAATCTCAACATTAACAAAAAGTAAGGAAATGCTATTTAAAAAGAAAGAGAGCTAATTAATTGCATACAGATAAATCTATAGTAATTTGCATAAAAGAAACCTAATCTACTTGCATGAAATAAAAAAGAGGCATGAGATAAAATAACATAAAACGGAGAAGCATCAAATAAAAAGCATGAAACAAAGTTTAATAAAATAAGAGGCTACAAAGCCATTAAACTAAATAAGGAAAGGACTTTTTATTTCTATTTTATGGCTACAACCATATATATATATATATATCTGTGTGTGTGTGTTTCATGAATCATAAGAGGTATTTATACAAGTTTAAAACCCTAATGTATTTAAGGATTCTACCAAAATTACATTTTACTTTATGTGGCCTCCATGTAAACCATTGTTTAATTAATCCCAACTAAAATGTACTTTTCTTTTAATTGTGGTCCATTTCCAAATGGGTAGGTTGGCTCCTTCACGAAGAGTTAATTCTTTCTTTTCCTCCTCCTTTTGGCTTCCAAAACTTATGCATGCATAAATCCATGAAGCTTCTTCCAATTGGCATGATTTTCTACAAAATAAAATTGAAATGTGCAAACAAAGTTTCTCAAAATTAATGCATACACCAAAAATACATTTTGCCCAAATGTAGATGAATAATGATGATTCGAAAACACTTTTATAAATTGATCAAAACATGTTAAAATATCCTAATATCTCCTTTATTTTATAGAAGAAGATTAAGTATGAGAGTAAAATATAATTTTTACGTGCACCTCAAATTCCTCCACACTTGTCTTTTTATTCATCTTCGAATAAAGTAAAACTATGATAATTCCACTTTCATAGGAAACATGAATGTATTGAATGCAATAAGCAATTAAACTTCAATGTATTCCTGGTAGGACGAGCGTTGTCTTGTGAGGATTTTCAACAGATACTACCAACAAAATTCAAATGTAATATGCAATGTTCCTAATGTAAAAGATATGAATGCAAGTTCTATTTACCAAATTATAAGATAGTAGTATATAAGTCTCGGCCAACATAATGAAATTAAGTTACCACTACATTTGGACTCAACCTTTGCTAGTTGTTTCGATTGATAACATAGTGCAATTATGAAATAATTTCTTTGATTAATTGTCAGAGTTTGTGAAGTGGTATCTTTATTTCTTTTTGTGTAACAAGTTAAATCAGTAAAGTCAAGATCATGCTTGGGTTTCAGTTGCTTACTCTGCCTCTATTTGTAATTTTTTTAGCACTAACATTATTATTATTTGCATACACCTAACTTAGAGTACTAAGACCAAATATATTATTCACGCATTGCCTTGATGGTTTATGTGAGAAGAGTGCAGAGTGTGACGAGTGTCCACACCTAGGTGTGTACACTTGACTCTGGTGTTTATTATTATTATTATTATCATCATCATCATTATAATATATATACATACACCTAACTCGGAATATTGATGCCAGATATACCATTCATGGACGGCCTTGTGTGTTTACATGAGAAGAGTATAGAGCATAGCTACTGTACACACTTATTCGTGGACACCTGACTCTAGGTGTTTATTTTTTATATTTTTTAAGGAGAGAGAGAGAGATGTACAAAATCATCTTAGTACCACTTAAATTTAAAGATTAAAGATGTTAACGCGTACTTTAAATTAACTATTTTTCAAATGAAGTCCATAATTTAGAAAACACCTTATAATCATCACCTATGAATCACCCTACATATTAATTCCACCAAAGTTTCTTGGAATTTAAAATTTTCTTTTTCTTTTTCATCGAGTCAAGTAATTTCTCAAATATTTCAATCTAATAACCGAAAGCGTATGCTTACTTTATTATGGTTATTAAAAAGTAAATCAATATGCATTTTATTTAAAGAGAGTTCGTTTAGAGATAAATATTTTAAAGAGAAGAATGAAAGGTTATACTAAAAAAAATTAAACTCAAAGTCGAATTATGAAAGCTAAGAGAATTTTTTTTGTAAAAAGTAAAATAACATTCAATAAAATTAAATAAACAAAACAATAATACACGTCCATAAAAGTAAAAGCCCAAATAATTTAATAAACAAACCTTTTATATATCTTTTTTTGATTTACTTCTTTAATAGAGAAGACAAATAAGTTTGTTGGACAGTAATAATAATAGTAATAATAAGTTAGCCCATTACAATAATCAAACTATAAAAAAAAGTAACTAAACGCACACAAACACACGCATTAACACAGAATTCAAATCAATCTTGTCAAAACTTTTGCTCAAGATTCCAAAGACTTCTAAAAACAGAAATCAAAATTCCAAGAACTTAGACAGTGTTTGGTTTGTTTTTTTTAGTTTTGAGTTTTTGTCCATATAAAAATGCACATGACATAATTATATTATCAAAAATGACCAATTTAGAAAATGAAGTTAACATACAAAATAGAAAACAATTTTTTTATTTTTCGTGTTTTAGCAAATAACACAGACGGGTGAAACATTCTATTCTTCCGTCGTCCCTCTATCTCCTTCGTCCTCCCATTCGCCTTTCTTTCGCCCCTTCTGCCGCCCCTCCATTCTTATAATATTTGTAATGCATATTGAAAGCTGAAAACACAAAATTCGTTTTTAAAACAAACACCACCTTATTCTCGGCTGTGGTGAGGTTGATCCTCAGGTTTGGACTGCGTTTCTGGTTAGTTTCTGATGGTGAAGGTGGTTGCGGGTTTAGGGTGAAGGCATAGTTGGAGGGTCCCAATGATGGGTTTTGGGTTCATGGATTGTGGATTTGCCAAAGGTGGTTTGATTTGAGTATTGGTGCAGGAGTTGAATGGCATTTGAAGTGTGGGCTTATTTGGTTTGCAATGGTTTGTGACTAATGAAAGGAGGTGTAGGCTGAAGTATAAAAGTTGGAGATGGTGCTGTTGTTGTTGTGGTGGAGTAGTTGCAGTGCAAGAAGAAGTTTTGGGGATGAAGGTGGGTGATTCTAGGAATCACAGGAAGGAAGATGAGGTTTGTTTGGCTAATGTTGGTGTTGGTTTGCTGAAGTGATGGAAGGAGGTGCGTGATGGTGATCGTTTCTGATAATAGAGAATTGTAAGAGATGTAGATGAAATGTAACAGTTAATAGTTTGTGAAATATAAAACCTCAATGTGAAATGAAATGCACAAAATGAAATGATATGTAATGAAACATGGTGAAATGAAATGCGGTGCTATGGAATGTCACAGAGAGTAAAACAGAAAATGAAATGCATGAATGAAAATAAAAACAGCGCACGTGCAATGTGAATTTTTTTTAATAACACAAAATACAATATAAAAATTTAATGTTAACGCTAAAATTTGAACGCTAACACCCCGGTGTATGAAGTGAGATTGTGAAAGCACCACCCGATAGCTCGGGAACAGATTATAAGCAGATAATAGTGAAAAAGCAGTAAACAACAGCAATTTTATAGCGGTTCGGCTTAAGAGAGAGCCTACGTCCACTTTGAATATCTTTATTGACGATTTGATTACAAGTCAATGCAGTTACACTTTGATTACAACACACTTTGAGTTTCAAGTGACTTAGAACAAGTAGCCTAGACTTCAATGTCGATCCAAATCTTTGAACACATGTTAGACATGTTTGATTTCTTCGTGAAGTTCCTTGAAGGTGTTGAAGTGGCTCAGAACGCAGCAGAGTAACGGCGCTTGAAATGAATGAGCCAAAAGTCCTTTGAATGTTGGGGGTGGCCATGTATTTATAGGCAAATCTGGATAGAAATTTTTCGCCCAAGTCCTGAGTCGTGACCGACTCAGGCTAAGCCGTGGCCGAGTCAAGTTGAGTCGTGGCCGGCTTATCTGATTAAGCATTTGGTCTTCTCACTAGCTCATTCTCTTGCTGGATTCTAAGCCAAGTCCTGAGTCGTTGGCGAGTCAATTCTCACTGGGACATGCATTGTGGCAACGGAATACGACTCAGTGGCTTTAAGTCGCGGACGAGTCATCCTGAGTTATGAGTCGTCAAGTCATTTCTTAGGTCGTCAATCCTCTTGAGTCGTTTCTTATGATGAGTCGTGGACTTGTTGAGTCGCTGAGGCAATACCTTTGATGAGTCGGTAATGCATTGAGTCGGTCTGTCTTGTGAGCCGTTAACTAGTTAAGCCACTCTGCTCCTTCAAGTCGTTGAGTCGTTGATCCACTGAGTCGTTGTTAACTCTGAGTCGCTGCTTACCATGAGTCATTGAGACGATAGTCTTGATGAGTCAGTAACTTATTGAGCCGTCCTACCTTGTGAACCGTTAACCCCTTGAGTCGTAACCCTTTAAGTCGCTTTGAGCTTTAGGTCATTAACTTATTGAGTCGGTGAATCGATGAGTCGTGAAGCTTCCTGAGTCGTAGATCCTTCCTGAGCCGTTAAACACCTTAAGTCATGGCTCATCCCAGGCCTTAGCTCGTTGACTCCTTTAACTCGTGGGCCCCTTAACTTGTAGGCTGGAACTGGGTTAACATTTGCCCCTCGAAGCACACGCTTAAGTCGTAAGTCGTGTGCTTCGACTTATCATAACTCGGGCGTGCCGATTCGAGTTCCAGCTCTTCCAGATATAAAACGCTTGACTCGTTCCTCCTATCTCCCACTTCTTATCAGCGATCCTCTAAACCGCATCCGCCATTAACGCATCTCCAAGTTCTCACAGGCGATTCCAACTTGATTCTCCTCTGATCATCTCTGACACCACATTACGTAAGCAATCTTGCTTCCCTTCCGATTGTCGATCATCATTAACCTATGCGCTCCGTCCTTACCTCCAATTTACTCCCTTGAGTCTTGCAAGTTTGGTCACTCTAACCATCAATGGATGTAGGGTTGTCTGATCTGATGATTTGCGTCTTGAGGTGATTTAGTGGCTTGATAAGACTAGGGTTGTTGATTGAGAGTTTTATTGGGTTAATGGGTTAAAAGTTGGAAGATTAACGGGTTAGGAGTGAAATGGTTTATGGGTTAAAAGTTAGAAGGTAAACTGGTTAGGAGTTAGGTGATGAGTTGGCCAGATAGAGTCGAATACTGCCTTAGGTATGACTCGGCCATTTTTGTATGATCCAGCATCCTTTGCGATTTAACCATGATCCGACCCAACATGCTTCACGACCTAAGCCTTGAGTCGTGGCCGAGATAAGACTTAGAGATTTTCTTATTACTTTGAACCAGAGCTTTTCCCTTTTTCTACGACTTACGACTTAGGGCACTGCCGACTCAAAACACCAACAACTCAAAATCGAAGTGACCTGACTTAACTCGCTTCCCAATCCTTAGGTCGTGGACGAGCTAGCCATAGAATCAGCGATCTATCTTAACCCGTAGGAAATTTTTTTGAGCCGTTGACGAGTTAGGACTTGCGTGAATTCTGCTCGAACTTTGAACCATTGCATAAACTTTGAACTGTCGAATTTTATTGCATTCATTCACATGTTATTTTGACTTGCAGGCTAACAATCTGTTCAATACAACATTCACAGAAAATTGGGACGAATATACTGTCATCGACCGCCCATATCAAATGACAGATTAGTTAATAACAGATAATTAACTTAAACAAATCGTGTGAACGAAGTGCTAACGATTTCAAGTAGAATATTAAAGCAACACTGAAATAGTCAATTGAAACTGACCAGCCTGCACTAATATTACGCTTGAACTTTAAATTAACAAGTTCTGAAATTACCGTAGTCGATCAATCGTCGACCAGTTTAATTCCAGTTATATTTACTTTTTATTTTCATTAGTTCTGCACAACACTTCACACTTTTAGGAAACGTGCACCTTCGCATTTGAACATCCAGTTGCTTGTGTAGAATGACATCTCAACAAGAAGAACCGATGGGCCAGGCTGAAGATGTCTTCCCAGTAGCCAACCTGTTGGATAACCCTCCGGAGAGAACTTCCACAACTCTGAATCAGCGGGTGTTTAACCAATTGCTCACCCAGTTTGGCATTGCCGAAGCTGATGCCTTACTACCGGGGCCAAATGATACTGCAGATAGGCCCCCTTCTGGCTTTATTGCTGTCAATCGCCAAATGTGCTTGAGCGGTGCCATACCACCTTTTAATGACTTCCTTCAGCAGTTCCTGCTTCGATTATCTATCTCTCCATTCCAATTGCACCCCAACGGCCATGCCATTCTGATGGGGTTATGTGTTTTATTTAGTAGAGTTCTGGACCGATTACCGAGCTTTGAGGAAATCTGTTACTTCTGCTCATTCAAAAAAATTAAAGATCATCCCTCTATCGTAGGTATAAGGAGTGCTCGGAACCGCAAACTCATCACCGATCTTCCTGAAAGCGTTCATGGATTTCTAAATCAGTATTTCTTTGTTCGCTGCCCTCCAGGGTTTTATGCCATCTGGAGAGTAGGAAGTAAGATTTTTCTGTTTTTATTTCTCCATTCTTGGGCTTTTCGAAATCTGAGTTTCTAAATGCTAACTTTGCTTCTTTTTTCCTGTTTTAGCACTTCCTCCTCCCTCTAGAGATCCATGCTATAAGCAAATTTTTGAGAGATTGAACGCCGTGGCGGCAGAAGAGAGGAGTATAAAGTTTTTGTTAAATGATGGATTTTTACATCAATATGGGCTTCTTCATTCCTCTCGCTTCACTCAGCCTCGTGAAGTCCCAACTGAAATTCCCGATTCTCCGACGAAAACTCCTGATTCCCCGGTCTCTACTAAAGAGCACATGCAGGGGGAACCTCTATACAAACTCCACTAGTGAAGTGTTCAATTCCGAAGGATGTTGCGGGGCCGTCTGACAAGTCTGTACTTGCCCCAGTTATCGAAGAGGAAGAACCTCCATGATCTTTCGGAAGATCTGCTAACGAAGGAATTGAGAAAGCAAGTCCCAAAAAACATGATGGTGATGATGTTTTCGAGGGGTTGAGCGATTTAATTGTGACTTCTCAAGAACTTTTCAAAGATGATGTTTCCAAAACTATCTCTTCTGTAATCGAGGCGACATCTTCTCTACAACAAACGTCAACTCCTCCTACTCAAGTTATCACTACCTCTACTCCACAGAGTGGTCTGTAACTTGATGCGTGTAGTTTACACGTTACACAACACTTAGGATTTTTCAGCACTTCTACGCATTCATCTTCTTATACTTTAAAGATTTCTAAAGCTTATTATTTTTATTCCAGATTCTCCAATGGGGCGCAGCAGCTCATACTACGATGATTTCCAGCGCTACGGGAGGCGTAGCCAATATGATTATAGGCGTTTCCTCCCTTCTTACAGAGAATCTGATGAAGAGAGGGCCATCAGGAAAGCAGACGAGAGACGAGCATATGAAGAACGTCACCGAAGAGAACAAGAAAGACATGACCCTCCCCACAGAGATGATGATATTCAAAAAAGAAAGACTCACGATGAAAGAGGTAAAGGTCACATGGACGATTCTTCTAGCAAGCGGGCTAAACTTACTGAAGAAACAATGCCGACAGTTTCTCAAAATGTTCATGCTCAATCTCCTGCCCCCGTTCGTTCCGACATTCAAACAATCATCAACCGGCCCGCATACCAAGTTGGGCAAGGTCCTCCCACTCTTTAAAGTCGATTCCCTCAGTGGTGCCTGAGAGGGGTTCGATTTGATCTCGACTTGGTTCCTCTCGACAAATCGGCTATGCTGCGAAATCTTGATACTGTCAGGACCGATATTGAAAGAATGTCGAACTGGCAAAAACTTGTCGACGAGCTTCAGAGGGTTAACCGAGCCAATCTCGAGGCCATGCTCACAATGGAGAACGATAAGGCTGAGTGGCAGAAGACTCTCGAACAGCATGACGCCGAAATGAGAAGTATTGCTTCCTATAATGAAAAGCTGGAAGTGGAAGTAGAAAAGCTTAAGGAAGAATTAGCTACTTCATCTACTTTCTATTCTCAAAAGGAGAGCATGCTTCAGCAACAAGTACGAGATGTGCATGCCAGTCAAAGGGCAGTCGAAGATAAGCTTACACACAAGGAGAAGGTCATAGAAGAATATCGCGCTGAAACTTTACAGCTGCGAGAACAGACCGGCTCTCAAAGCTTGGAGATAGAGATGTTAAAAGCTCGACTTGCTATGGCCGAAAAGGAGTGTGACGAGGCTGTTGCTGGTAAACTTGCGGCCGAAGAGGCCCATCAAGCAACCAAAGCTGACATTGGCTCCACATTATTTGATTTTTATCTGCACAGCATTTTGGGGCGTGGCAGTCTTGCCTTTCTAGGCCCTAAGTATGAAATTACACTAGCTGAAGTTTGGGAGGCAGCACTCGATATGCTCGGTGGTAAAGGTGCAGGCTACGCTGAATCAGCTCTTGAAGAGCATTATCTTGATGATGATGCCTGCGCCGCTCTTGCCAAGGGAAAAGAGCAACTCGCCAGAGTGCGGACTGGAATGGCGGAAGGGGAACGTTCTGAAAAAGAAATACCACCTACTACCTCTGAACGTCCTTTAGTTTCTTCTGAAGTTGACATCACAGGTTCCAGTGCTCATTCGCTGCCTCCTACAAGAACCGGGGTAATTACCCCTACTGATGATGAGGCTTTGGAGGATATCGGGGCTCAAAATTATGAGATTGAACTAACGAAGCAAACATCTTCAGGTAATTTTGACATTGGTCCGATTCAGGTGGATCGCCTGCTTGCTCCTCAAAAGTTTGATGAGCTTCTCGATTACTTCTTGAATCTCGACGAACCCATATCTCCCTTCTTTTGGGGAGATACTAATATTTTTAATTTTTCTTCTTCTGCAGTTGAAACACCAAGTGCTGTGCAGACTTCACCTCCTCCGGTTATCCCTCCTCCGTCTCTTCAGGTGACTCCTCCTTCTGCTTCACAGCCCGGGTCACAAGAGGAGCAAATTGAGGCTCTTCATGGCTTGGATGACCCTATCGCTTCGCAAGAGCAGAAAGACGAGGGACTTGAAGGAGGCGAGATCTCTCCGGAGCGGACTCCTTCTGATGACGTAGTTTTGTCCGCTCTTGTTACTCCAGGGAGTGAGTCTTCTTTGAAGAGAAGAAAGAAGCACGGAACATCGAAGAGGAGGGGGAAGAAAATCATTGCTACTGAAGAAGAACCGGAAGTTGCACCGCTTGCACCTCCCTCTCCTTCTTCCCTTATGCCTATAGATAGACCTGAAAAGCTAATCATTCGGCCGGGCAAAGGGTCCAAAGGTGGTAAGAAGAAGTGAAGAGTCGGGCTTTTTGATTCCTTTTTTGTGTAATGGTCGGATGTTGTGCAGGCACCGGCCCCTGCTTTTTTATTTTGAAACCAGTATCTGCAATTGAATAAAATGATCCTTTATTTGTACAGACTCTTGTTTGAATTTGAGAATGCATTTATTATTCATTTTTGCACAAGTTTATTTATATGATATTGCGGTGAACTTGTGGTATGTTGTTTGAGCGTACTTTACCGATGTAGCTATACCATTTTGTATGTAACTATACCATGTTGCCCCCATACCATAAGCTTGCTGCAATATTTTATACTTTGACGGGACTTGCACTCTTATTTTCTGAAGAATAATTACTTCACTCTTGAAGAAATTTTTCGTAGAGTACAACTTCCTTCATATAAGTTTTTACGCTTTGTCCTTCGAAGAAATCACTTTTTTTCTTTTGCTTATGTACGCATTTTGCCAAGTGAATTCTTCTATGTGGTAAAGCGGGCCTCTGAAGGGTACTTTAACTTTGTTCCTTTTTTTTTTGAGGAAGGTTATTTTCTAGAATAGGTAAATCACTCTTCCTTTGAAAGTTAAAGTATGCCCTTGATGAGGATTTTTTTTTTAAAATAGAAATTTGTACCTCTGAGGAGGGATTTTTCACGTTTCAACACTTGGAAGTTTTATTTCAATCTTGGTGAAACGTGTACCTCCAAAGAGTTGTGCCTTTGAAGAAAGCCTTTTCACGTTTCAACACTTGGAAGTTTTATTTCAATCTTGGTGAAACGTGGGTTTCCGAAGAGGTCTTTCTTTTTGATTGTGTCCCCAGGAGGGGGTTGTACCTCTGAGGAGGGATTTTTCACGTTTCAACACTTGGAAGTTTTATTTCAATCTTGGTGAAACGTGTACCTCCAAAGAGTTGTGCCTTTGAAGAAAGCCTTTTCACGTTTCAACACTTGGAAGTTTTATTTCAATCTCGGTGAAACGTGGACTTCCAGAAAGGTCTTTATTTTGTTTTGCATTTCAACTTTGGTGAAGTGAAATTCCGAAGAGCGGCTGTTACACTTCAACTCCTGGTGAAATGTGCCTCCGAAGAGGTCTTTATTTGTTTGCATTTCAACTCTGGTGAAGTGAAATTCCGAAGAGCGGTCGTAACACTTCAACTCCTGGTGAAATGGGCCTCCGAAGAGGTCTTTATTTTGTTTGCATTTCAACTCTGGTGAAGTGAAATTCCGAAGAGCGGACGTAACACTTCAACTCCTGGTGAAATGGGCCTCCGAAGAGGGCTTTTATTTTGTTTGCATTTCAACTCTGGTGAAGTGAAATTCCGAAGAGCGGTCGTAACACTTCAACTCCTGGTGAAATGGGCCTCCGAAGAGGGCTTTTATTTTGTTTGCATTTCAACTCTGGTGAAGTGAAATTCCGAAGAGCGGTCGTTACACTTCAACTCCTGGTGAAATGTGCCTCAGAGAGGGTTTTCATCGCCTGGAAGTTACTCTCTCATGGTTGGAGGGTCATGACTCCTCCAATCTTTTTTGTTGAGTAGAGAACTTTCTTTTTTGTGGCGTATGACCCATTAGAGGTCTTTATCCTCCGAAGAGTTGCGCCTCCGAAGAGGACTTGTGCTGCCGGTGATGGCTTTGGTTGTTCCCTTGTCCACTTGCTTATGCCTTTTCAGCGATCCTCTTTTTTTTTTTAAAGCTTTCATTCCCTTTTCTTACAAGTAAATTGTTTAATCCAAGGAAGTGTACTTCATTGTCAGGCAAGTTCGTGAGAACGAGCATCAGCTTCTTAATTGGATGTTTGTTTGTTCAAACGATCTCAATTTATTAGCAAAGGCCCGTTTCTGTCGAAATCATAGGCCGTTCAATTGAAGTACTTCCTATCTAGGATTTGAATTCGGAGCTTTTGTGACTTGAAATTTGGCGAGAATCACTTGGTCTTATTATGTGCAAGTTTCACTTCCATTGTCTGCAAAAATTTAAATCGACATTTCAGCAATACATTCTATGTACTTTTTATATCGAAAATAAAGCAAACATGTAATAATAATAAGGAACACAAGATTTATAGTGGTTCGGCCAGGAAATTAGGCCTACATCCACTTTATATTTTTTCATTATTTACTTGCATCAGTTTTACAATTGCCTTCAATTACAAGAATCATACATTCATAATTCTTTTTACAATATTTCAACAAAATTTTCAAGTAAAGTATGGACGCAAATGATTGCTATTCCATGCCCTTGGAATTTGATCTCCTTCAACAGTAGTGAGTTTGAATGTGCCGTCAAGAAGCTTCTGACCTATGACATATGGTCCTTCCCAATTTGGCCCAAACACACCTGTCGCTGTCATAATTCTCTTCAGGACTAGGTCTCCAATCTCAAAGTTGCGTTGGCGAACTTTGGAATTGAAATGTCTGGCTATCCTTTGCTGATGAGCTGCAATTCTGAGATTAGCCTCATCTCTTTTTTCATCAAGGAGATCTAGCGCTTCAAGCTGTAGCTTTTCGTTTTCTGCTTGATTGAAATGGATTCTTCTATGTGAAGGGACCTCTATTTCTACCGGAATCATTGCCTCTGACCCGTATGCTAATGAAAACGGGGTGTGCCCAGTCGCAGTTTTGTGAGTGGTTCTGTATGCCCATAGTGCCAGTGGTAGCTTATCGACCCAACCACCTTTTGCTCTTTCAAGTTGCTTTTTGATGGTTGACTTAATAATTTTGTTCACGGCTTCCACTTGCCCGTTTGCCTGCGGATGAGCCACTGCTGAGAAGCTTTTCCGGATTTTGAATCGCTTGCAAAAATCTTAGAATTCTTCACTTTCAAACTGAGTACCATTGTCTGTAATTATTTTTTGAGGCACACCGTATCTGCAAATGATGTTTTTAGTCACAAAACTTATCATCTTCTTTGAGGTGATAGTAGCCAGTGGTTCAGCTTCTGCCCACTTAGTAAAATAATCTACAGCAACAATGGCATATTTAATTCCAGATTTGGCAGTTGGTAACGGTCCTACAAGGTCTATCCCCCATATTGCAAACGGACATGGACTGACCATCTGTGTGAGTTCAGTGGAAGGAGCTCTAGGAATTTTGGCGAATCTTTGGCATCTGTCACATTTTCGGGAATACTCTGCTGCATCTCGATTAATTTCTGGCCAAAAATATCCGTATCGGAGAATTTTCTTTGCTAATGTTTGGCCACCTGAATGATCACCACATTCTCCTCCATGTACCTCCGCTAGGATTGCTTTGGACTCTTCCCTGGATACACATCGAAGTAATGGCATTGAGAATCCCCGTCTGTATAATCGGCCATCCTGGATTATATATCGAGAGGCTTTTCTCAGTAGCTTTTGTCGTTCTTTTGAGTTCCCTGGTAAGGATCCATTGAGCAGATATTCTATTATCGGAGTCATCCATGATTCTTGCTCTTGAGACATGCTCATGATCCAATCAATGTCCATCTCATCAATGCTAGGAGTCGACAGGACCTCCACTGGAGTTAACCCTAGAAATTGAGCTTCGCCTGTGCTAGAATACTTTGCGAGAGAATCTGCTTTCATGTTTTCTTCTCGAGGAATGTGACTTATCATGTAATGATCGAAATCACCCAGGAGTTCCCAAGCCTTTGACAAGTAGGCGGGCAGATTCCCCCCTTTTGCTTGGAATTCCTTTTTGACTTGGCATACAATAAGCTGAGAATCACTGAATATCTGTAACGCTCGGATGTTTAATTCTTTAGCAATCCTTAAGCCAGCGATAAGGGCTTCGTATTCTGCTTCATTGTTTGTTGAAGGAAATTCCAATCTTAGTGCATAGCATAATGATCGGCCTTCAGGGGTCTCAAGTACAACTCCGGCTCCAGAACAGTAGTCGTTTCTCGCACCATCGACATATAACTTCCATTGGATTGGGGAATCGTCGACCGTTTCCTCCTCACTGTTACCCTTATCTGTGAATTCTGCGATGAAATCCGCTAAAGCTTGTCCATTGATTGTTTTTCGGGGATGATAAGTGATGTCATACTGACTGAGTTCAATATTCCACTTTAGAAGACGACCCGAAGTCTCAGGGCGAAACAGGACTTGCTTTAAAGGTTGATCAGTGAGGACTCTGATAGGATGAGCTTGAAAATATTGCCTCAACTTCCTAGATGCAATTAGTAGGCAATAGGCAAGTTTTTCCAACTTAGAGTAATTCATCTCTGCCCCAGTGAGTCTTTTGCTGATATAGTAAACCGGATGTTGAATCCTTTTGTCTTCTCGTATCAGCGCTGCACTTAAAGCATGAGATGATACTGCCAAGTATATAAGAAGATCCTCGCCATCGCCAGGCCTAGAAAGTATTGGAGGCGTTTCCATATGGCGAATCAATTCATCAAAGGCTTTTTGGCATTCGGGAGTCCAATCGAAGTTTTTCTTTCCTTTCTTTAGGGCGTCAAAGAATGGGATGCATTTATCTGTGGCTTTGGAAATGAACCGACTCAAGGCGGCGACTTTTCCATTGAGACTTTGCAATTCCTTCTTTGTTCTAGGGGCTTTGACTTCTTTCAATGCAGTAATTTGAGCTGGACTGGCCTCAATGCCCCTAGAGCTCACGATGAAACCTAAAAACTTGCCGGATTCCACTCCAAATGAACATTTTAAAGGATTGAGCTTCATTCTGTATTTTCGGAGGACTGCGAACATGTCTGCTAAGTGTTCTATGTGATCCACTGCTTTCTTAGACTTTACTAACATGTCATCGACGTAGACTTCCATAGCCTTGCCCAGTTGCGGTTTGAACATAGCATTAACAAGTCTTTGGTATGTTGCCCCTGCATTCTTCAACCCAAAGGGCATAACTCTGTAGCAGTAAAGACCAGTGTCGGTGATAAAGCTCGTGTCCTCCTGATCTGGCTCATGTATCATGATCTGGTTATATCCGGAGTAAGCATCCATAAAAGATAACAATTCGTGTCCCGCTGTTCCGTCTACCAGTTGGTCGATTCTGGGTAATGGGAAGCAGTCTTTGGGGCATGCCTTGTTTAGATCTGAAAAATCGATGCATACTCTCCATTTTCCGTTGGCTTTCTTAACCAGCACTGGATTTGAAACCCAATTCGGATAGGTAGATTCTTTGATAAAATTATTCTCCATGGGACGATCAACTTCTTCTTTTATTGTCGCCGACCTTTCTGGACCTTGAGTTCTCCTTTTCTGTTTCACAGGTGTAAATTTTGGATCAATATTTAGAGCGTGTACTGCAACTTCTAGGGATATTCCGCACATATCGGCATGAGTCCAAGCAAAAACATCCAGATTTGCCTTTAAAAAAGATATTAAGGTATTCTGAATTGACGCATTAAGTTGTGAACCCACATTCAACACCTTGTTTGGGTCCTTTGGGTCAACAGGTATTGGTATTGTCGTTTCCACTGGTACCACTCTATTTTCCCCTGCACTGACTTTTCTAGGGTCCATCTCTTTCCTTGCTCCGCTGTGCTCGCCAGTGCAGGGTCCGCCCTGTAATTGCTACAAGGCTGGTTCTTTGATGCGGACTGGGGCTGCCGCATTCTTTCCCATTTCTCTTTTTCTGGTTTTTCGTAGCTCTGTCAGATAACACTCTCGCCCAGCATTTTGATCCCCTTTTATAACTCCTACTCCATTGTCTGTAGGGAATTTAATAGTGAGGCACCACGTGGCAAGAACAACTTTGAACGCTGCCAGAGTTGGACGACCAAGGAAAGCATTGTAAGCAGAAAATTCGTCGACAATCACAAAAGTTTGCTTGCGGACCATTTTTCTCTCTCCTTCTCCAAGTTCCACAAACAAATCAATGGTTCCTACCGGCTGCTTTGGCTCCCCAGTGAAGCCGACAATTTTCTACAATGAGGCTTGCACATCAGCCATAGGGATCTTCATTTGGTCGAATGTTTTCTTGAAGAGGATATTGCAGGATGCGCCACAATCAATGAGAACTCTTCTGACAATAGCTGGCCCGATACCAGCCGAGATGACTAAGGGATCCAAGGTAGGAGCTTCAATACCTGCGGAATCCCTAGCTTTGAACACAATATCATCATCGAAAGTTCTTTGTTGCTTCAAGGGCGTAGCACCTTCCAAAACGAATACATCTTCCTCGGTCGGTACATACTTTAAAGCTCGGGTATACCTTTCCATCTCACCCCAGCTTCTGCCTGCTGGGTGAGGTCCTCCTGTAATGACATTGATAATGGGCCTTCCAGATTCATGCCCTGCAGCCTTCTCACTCGTCCTAGGCTGATGAGTAGGAGCCTGTTGCCCCTGACTAGATGAAGCAGAATTGTTGCTATTCTTTTTCACAAATTGCTGCAGTTTGTTTTCCCTTAGCAACTCTTCAATCAGATTTTTCAACTGGCGGCATTCGTCGGTCTCGTGACCGGGTTGATTATGGAAGCGGCAGAACTTCCCACTCTGTATAGCCTTTTTCCCGGTCCTTAGAGGAGGAGGTTTAGGAAAGTCAACAAAATCTTTAGTGGCAAGGTAGATACGCTCCGGCGTATCTGATAAAGGAGTATACTCTGATGGCTTGAAGGATCGGGGCTTCTTCAGATTACTCTGTTTCTTCCCATTGTTATTTTCCCTTTTTTGCCCTACCGATTCATTCTTGCGTGGAGCAATAGTGTTGTCTTCAGCTTTTTCCAACACTGCCTTTACCGGTACGGGACGGCTTTCCAAGCGTATGAATTCATCTGCTTTTTTATAGAATTTTTCAAGGGAATTTGGTTCCTTCATGTTTAGCCATTTCCCAAATTCGCTCGACTTGTCAATAGCCCTCATTAGATAAGTCAATATCATTCGCGGTTCTGCATTGTCCACCTCAGCTAGCGCTATATTAAAGCGGTTTAAGAAAGATATGATAGTCTCTCCTGGATTCTGCTCCAAACTCGACAGTGACATGATATCCTTGGCTTTTGAGGCATATAGTCTGAACTGCTCCTTGAATTTCCGGGTTAAGTCAGAAAACTGATCTATAGATCGGACTGAAAGCTTGGTGAACCAAAGCAGAGCTACACCTTCGAGATACACAGGAAAATATCGGCACTTTATTTCATCAGAGGCTCTGGCACCTGTCATGTGCCAATCATACTTGTATAAGAATTCGTTCGGATCACTTGTCCCCTTGTAAGCTGGAATGGTTGGAGGGACAAACTTCCTTGGGAATTCAGCCTTTAAGATTTTCTCAGTAAATGGAGTTTTACTTGGGGCGAAACCCCATTCTTTCTCGTCTTCAACCCTCTGCATACTCTCTTTCATGATTTGTCGGACCATTCCAGAAAGATACTCCTCATCATTTCGAGTTCTAGATCCACCAACCTCAGGAAGTGTTTGTTCAAAGGGGCTAGCAGCCCTTTCAGGAGCATTCCTTTCTTCAGCCTCATGAATGTTGCAAGCAAAATTCCTTTCATTACCTGCCGATTGACGGTTTTCCCCAAGCAAATCGTTCAACCTATTCAGAATTAGGGCATTCTGGGCATTCTGAGCCTCGAATTGTGCATTTTGGGCATTGATCTGTTGGTTCAGCCCTAAGATTGCAGCATCCAGCTCTGCCTTTGTAACTCCGACAGCTGGAGTGGCTTGATTCGATATAGGGGAAGCGGAGGTTCCCTCTTGAATATTCCCAGATCTGACAGATCTACTTTTCCTTCCAGGAGCCATAATCTCGGATAGACTTCTGGTTTTCAAGGAAATTCTCTCTACAAACCTCTGTGAAGCAATGATGATAATTCACCTGAGTTTAATTCTCAGTGAAAGCACCAAAAATGTTAACGCTAAAATTTGAACGCTAACACCCCGGTGTATGAAGTGAGATTGTGAAAGCACCACCTGATAGCTCGGGAATAGATTATAAGCAGATAATAGTGAAAAAGCAGTAAACAACAGCAATTTTATAGTGGTTCGGCTTAAGAGAGAGCCTACGTCCACTTTGAATATCTTTATTGACGATTTGATTACAAGTCAATGCAGTTACACTTTGATTACAACACACTTTGAGTTTCAAGTGACTTAGAACAAGTAGCCTAAACTTCAATGTCGATCCAAATCTTTGAACACATGTTAGACATGTTTGATTTCTTCGTGAAGTTCCTTGAAGGTGTTGAAGTGGTTCAGAACGCAGTAGAGTAACGGCGCTTGAAATGAATGAGCCAAAAGTCCTTTGAATGTTGGGGGTGGCCATGTATTTATAGGCAAATCTGGATAGAAATTTTTCGCCCAAGTCCTTAGTCGTGACCGACTCAGGTTAAGCCGTGGCCGAGTCAAGTTGAGTCGTGGCCGGCTTATATGATTAAGCATTTGGTCTTCTCACTAGCTCATTCTCTTGCTGGATTCTAAGCCAAGTCCTGAGTCGTTGGCGAGTCAATTCTCACTGGGACATGCATTGTTGCAACGGAATACGACTCAGTGGCTTTAAGTCGCGGACGAGTCATCCTGAGTTATGAGTCGTCAAGTCATTTCTTAGGTCGTCAATCCTCTTGAGTCGTTTCTTATGATGAGTCGTGGACTTGTTGAGTCGCTGAGGCAATACCTTTGATGAGTCGGTAATGCATTGAGTCGGTCTGTCTTGTGAGCCGTTAACTAGTTAAGCCACTCTGCTCCTTCAAGTCGTCGATTCGTTGATCCACTGAGTCGTTGTCAACTCTGAGTCGCTGCTTACCATGAGTCGTTGAGACGATAGTCTTGATGAGTCGGTAACTTATTGAGCCGTCCTGCCTTGTGAACCATTAACCCCTTGGGTCGTAACCCTTTAAGTCGCTTTGAGCTTTAGGTCATTAACTTATTGAGTCGGTGACTCGATGAGTCGTGAAGCTTCCTGAGTCGTAGATCCTTCCTGAGCCGTTAAACACCTTAAGTCGTGGCTCATCCCAGGCCTTAACTCGTTGACTCCTTTAACTCGTGGGCCCCTTAACTTGTAGGCTGGAACGGGGTTAACATTTAATAATTCAACCATTAAAGTAAAATTAAATTGCTTTCCCCGACAAGATGCCAAAAACTTGATTTATCTGAAAACGAGTTTCTATCGATTAGAAAACCATCGAATTATATTGTAACACAATACCGCAAGTAAATCATGTACTATTGTAGTGTGTCGATAAGTACTGGTCAATCTATAGGGAAAGCAAAATTTTTAAGTTACTCAATCAAACCATCCCAGATGTTTAGAAATATTTTTAATTAAAAATTTATAGAAAAACTAGAGTAAAAGGAGAATAGAAGTAATGAGATTAAAAGACAATTTAAAGATAAATCCACTCTCATATTCATATAAATCAACACATAATAAATTTATAATCTCTCCTTTTTAACACAAGTAGAATTGGTTTTTTGTATTTATTTTAATATGGAATACTTGTGATATTAAATAAAACAACATAAGCCATCAAATTTTAATCCATTAACCAAACCCATTTGTCAAATCTATTGAAAATGATTATGAATTTAGAAATAAAATATATTTTAAGCATGTTCTATTTACCATCTTAGATCAAATAATATAGAACATCAAATTTTAATTCTACTTCAAATTCAGATAATTAGACGAAGATGTAACTTGAGTCTACATTTGATTAAGTATTGCCTATTTGTGATTAACAACCTAGGCTATCAAATTCATTTATAAACATCAAACTTCCGTCTACATTCTACATTTATATTAAGCACAAAAACAAGAGATAATAAATGAAACCATTATATTGAATTTACATGATTCACGAGAGCTTCATTACCCCTAAATTGATGGGGTTTCACTTTTAATCCTTAAATTCATTTCAATAAAGGTGGCTTATAACATTGACAAAATGGAAGAAAATTCTAAATTAAAAGAAAGAAAGCTAATTAGTTGCATTAAATCAATCTACATTAATTTGCATAAGAGTAATCTAATCTACTTGCATGAAATAAAAGAGAGGCATGAAATAAAATAACATAAAAAAGAAGCCTAAAATAAAAAGCATGAAACAAAGTTGCATAAAATAAGAGGCTAAGAAGCTATTAAACTAAAGAAGGGAAGAACTTTATATTTCTATTTTGTGGCTACAACTATATGCGTATGTTTCATGAATCATAAGAGGGTATTTATACAAGTCTAAAACCTAATATATTTTAGGGTGCTACCAAAACCACCCTTTACTTTGTGTGGTTTCCGACTTATCATTAGTGATTTAATTAATCACTAATAACATGTGCTTTACTTTTAATTGTGGCCCATTTGCAAGTGAGTAGATGGGATCCTCTATGAAAAGTTAATTCATTTTTTACATCTTTCTTTTGGCTTCCAAAACTTGTGCAAGCATGAATCCAGGAAGCTTCTTTCGGTTTGCACTCAAATTTAGTACAAAATAAATTAAAATGTGCAAATAAATTTTCTCAAAATTAATGCACACATAAATTACCGTTTTTGCCTAAATGTAGATGAGTGAATGATGATTTGAAAACGTTTTATAAATTGGATAAAACATGTAAAAATACCCTAATATTTCCTTTATTGTAATAGAAGAAGATCAAGTATAAGAGTAAAAACATACATATCATCATACAGTCTAACTATTTCCTTTACATATAGCTTAGCCAAATACGGTAGTCTTGATGAGTCGGTAACTTATTGAGCCGTCCTGCCTTGTGAACCATTAACCCCTTGAGTCGTAACCCTTTAAGTCGCTTTGAGCTTTAGGTCATTAACTTATTGAGTCGGTGACTCGATGAGTCGTGAAGCTTCCTGAGTCGTAGATCCTTCCTGAGCCGTTAAACACCTTAAGTCGTGGCTCATCCCAGGCCTTAACTCGTTGGCTCCTTTAACTCGTGGGCCCCTTAACTTGTAGGCTGGAACTGGGTTAACATTTGCCCCTTGAAGCACACGCTTAAGTCATAAGTCGTGTGCTTCGACTTATCATAACTCGGGCGTGCCGATTCGAGTTCCAGCTCTTCCAGATATAAAACGCTTGACTCGTTCCTACTATCTCCCACTTCTTATCAGCGATCCTCTAAACCGCATCCGCCATTAACGCATCTCCAAGTTCTCACAGGCGATTCCAACTTGATTCTCCTCTGATCATCTCTAACACCACATTACGTAAGCAATCTTGCTTCCCTTCCGATTGTCGATCATCATTAACCTATGCGCTCCGTCCTTACCTCCAATTTACTCCCTTGAGTCTTGCAAGTTTGGTCACTCTAACCATCAATGGATGTAGGGTTGTCTGATCTGATGATTTGCGTCTTGAGGTGATTTAGTGGCGTGATAAGACTAGGGTTGTTGATTGAGAGTTTTATTGGGTTAATGGGTTAAAAGTTGGAAAATTAACGGGTTAGGAGAGAAATGGTTTATGGGTTAAAAGTTAGAAGGTAAACTGGTTAGGAGTTAGGTGATGAGTTGGCCAGATAGAGTCGAATACTGCCTTAGGTAAGACTCGGCCATTTTTGTATGATCCAGCATCCTTTGCGATTTAACCATGATCCGACCCAACATGCTTCACGACCTAAGCCTTGAGTCGTGGCCGAGATAAGACTTGGAGATTTTCTTATTACTTTGAACCAGGGCTTTTCCCTTTTTCTACGACATACGACTTAGGGCACTGCCGACTCAAAACACCAACAACTCAAAATCGAAGTGACCTGACTTAACTCGCTTCCCAATCCTTAGGTCGTGGACGAGCTAGCCATAGAATCAGCGATCTATCTTAACCCGTAGGAAATTTTTTTGAGCCGTTGACGAGTTAGGACTTGCGTGAATTCTGCTCGAACTTTGAACCATTGCATAAACTTTGAACTGTCGAATTTTATTGCATTCATTCACATGTTATTTTGACTTGCAGGCTAACAATCTGTTCAATACAACATTCATAGAAAATTGGGACGAATATACTGTCATCGACCGCCCATATCAAATGACAGATTAGTTAATAACAGATAATTAACTTAAACAAATCGTGTGAACGAAGTGCTATCGATTTCAAGTAGAATATTAAAGCAACACTGAAATAGTCAATTGAAACTGACCAGCCTGCACTAATATTACGCTTGAACTTTAAATTAACAAGTTTTGAAATTACCGTAGTCGATCAATCGTCGACCAGTTTAATTCCAGTTATATTTACTTGTTATTTTCATTAGTTCTGCACAACACTTCACACTTTTAGGAAACGTGCACCTTCGCATTTGAACATCCAGTTGCTTGTGTAGAATGACATCTCAACAAGAAGAACCGATGGGCCAGGCTGAAGATGTCTTCCCAGTAGCCAACCTGTTGGATAACCCTCCGGAGAGAACTTCCACAACTCTGAATCAGCGGGTGTTTAACCAATTGCTCACCCAGTTTGGCATTGCCGAAGCTGATGCCTTACTGCCGGGGCCAAATGATACTGCAGATAGGCCCCCTTCTGGCTTTATTGCTGTCAATCGCCAAATGTGCTTGAGCGGTGCCATACCACCTTTTAATGACTTCCTTCAGCAGTTCCTGCTTCGATTATCTATCTCTCCATTTCAATTGCACCCCAATGGCCATGCCATTCTGATGGGGTTATGTGTTTTATTTAGTAGAGTTCTGGACCGATTACCGAGCTTTGAGGAAATCTGTTACTTCTGCTCATTCAAAAAAATTAAAGATCATCCCTCTATCGTAGTTATAAGGAGTGCTCGGAACCGCAAACTCATCACCGATCTTCCTGAAAGCGTTCATGGATTTCTAAATTAGTATTTCTTTGTTCGCTGTCCTCCAGGGTTTTATGCCATCTGGAGAGTAGGAAGTAAGATTTTACTGTTTTTATTTCTCCATTCTTGGGCTTTTCGAAATCTGAGTTGCTAAATGCTAACTTTGCTTCTTTTTTCCTGTTTTAGCACTTCCTCCTCCCTCTAGAGATCCATGCTATAAGCAAATTTTTGAGAGATTGAACGCCGTGGCGGCAGAAGAGAGGAGTATAAAGTTTTTGTTAAATGATGGATTTTTACATCAATATGGGCTTCTTCATTCCTCTCGCTTCACTCAGCCTCGTGAAGTCCCAACTGAAATTCCCGATTCTCCGACGGAAACTCCTGATTCCCCGGTCTCTACTAAAGAGCACATGCAGGGAGGAAACTCTATAGAAACTCCACTAGTGAAGTGTTCAATTCCGAAGGATGTTGCGGGGCCGTCTGACAAGTCTGTACTTGCCCCAGTTATCGAAGAGGAAGAACCTCCATGATCTTTCGGAAGATCTGCTAACGAAGGAGTTGAGAAAGCAAGTCCCAAAAAACATGATGGTGATGATGTTTTCGAGGGGTTGAGCGATTTAATTGTGACTTCTCAAGAACTTTTCAAAGATGATGTTTCCAAAACTATCTCTTCTGTAATCGAGGCGACATCTTCTCTACAACAAACGTCAACTCCTCCTACTCAAGTTATCACTACCTCTACTCCACAGAGTGGTCTGTAACTTGATGCGTGTAGTTTACACGTTACACAACACTTAGGATTTTTCAGCACTTCTACGCATTCATCTTCTTATACTTTAAAGATTTCTAAAGCTTATTATTTTTATTCCAGATTCTCCAATGGGGCGCAGCAGCTCATACTACAATGATTTCCAGCGCTACGGGAGGCGTAGCCAATATGATTATAGGCGTTTCCTCCCTTCTTACAGAGAATCTGATGAAGAGAGGACCATCAGGAAAGCAGACGAGAGACGAGCATATGAAGAACGTCACCGAAGAGAACAAGAAAGACATGACCCTCCCCACAGAGATGATGATATTCAAAAAAGAAAGACTCACGATGAAAGAGGTAAAGGTCACATGGACGATTCTTCTAGCAAGCGGGCTAAACTTACTGAAGAAACAATGCCGACAGTTTCTCAAAATGTTCCTGCTCAATCTCCTGCCCCCGTTCGTTCCGACATTCAAACAATCATCAACCGGCCCGCATACCAAGTTGGGCAAGGTCCTCCCACTCTTTAAAGTCGATTCCCTCAGTGGTGCCTGAGAGGGGTTCGATTTGATCTCGACTTGGTTCCTCTCGACAAATCGGCTATGCTGCGAAATCTTGATACTGTCAGGACCGATATTGAAAGAATGTCAAACTGGCAAAAACTTGTCGACGAGCTTCAGAGGGTTAACCGAGCCAATCTCGAGGCCATGCTCACAATGGAGAACGATAAGGCTGAGTGGCAGAAGACTCTCGAACAGCATGACGCCGAAATGAGAAGTATTGCTTCCTATAATGAAAAGCTGGAAGTGGAAGTAGAAAAGCTTAAGGAAGAATTAGCTACTTCATCTACTTTCTATTCTCAAAAGGAGAGCATGCTTCAGCAACAAGTACGAGATGTGCATGCCAGTCAAAGGGCAGTCGAAGATAAGCTTACACACAAGGAGAAGGTCATAGAAGAATATCGCGCTGAAACTTTACAGCTGCGAGAACAGACCGGCTCTCAAAGCTTGGAGATAGAGATGTTAAAAGCTCGACTTGCTATGGCCGAAAAGGAGTGTGACGAGGCTGTTGCTGGTAAACTTGCGGCCGAAGAGGCCCATCAAGCAACCAAAGCTGACATTGGCTCCACATTATTTGATTTTTATCTGCACAGCATTTTGGGGCGTGGCAGTCTTGCCTTTCTAGGCCCTAAGTATGAAATTACACTAGCTGAAGTTTGGGAGGCAGCACTCGATATGCTCGGTGGTAAAGGTGCAGGCTACGCTGAATCAGCTCTTGAAGAGCATTATCTTGATGATGATGCCTGCGCCGCTCTTGCCAAGGGAAAAGAGCAACTCGCCAGAGTGCGGACTGGAATGGCGGAAGGGGAACGTTCTGAAAAAGAAATACCACCTACTACCTCTGAACGTCCTTTAGTTTCTTCTGAAGTTGACATCACAGGTTCCAGTGCTCATTCGCTGCCTCCTACAAGAACCGGGGTAATTACCCCTACTGATGATGAGGCTTTGGAGGATATCGGGGCTCAAAATTATGAGATTGAACTAACGAAGCAAACATCTTCAGGTAATTTTGACATTGGTCCGATTCAGGTGGATCGCCTGCTTGCTCCTCAAAAGTTTGATGAGCTTCTCGATTACTTCTTGAATCTCGACGAACCCATATCTCCCTTCTTTTGGGGAGATACTAATATTTTTAATTTTTCTTCTTCTGCAGTTGAAACACCAAGTGCTGTGCAGACTTCACCTCCTCCGGTTATCCCTCCTCCGTCTCTTCAGGTGACTCCTCCTTCTGCTTCACAGCCCGGGTCACAAGAGGAGCAAATTGAGGCTCTTCATGGCTTGGATGACCCTATCGCTTCGCAAGAGCAGAAAGACGAGGGACTTGAAGGAGGCGAGATCTCTCCGGAGCGGACTCCTTCTGATGACGTAGTTTTGTCCGCTCTTGTTACTCCAGGGAGTGAGTCTTCTTTGAAGAGAAGAAAGAAGCACGGAACATCGAAGAGGAGGGGGAAGAAAATCATTGCTACTGAAGAAGAACCGGAAGTTGCACCGCTTGCACCTCCCTCTCCTTCTTCCCTTATGCCTATAGATAGACCTGAAAAGCTAATCATTCGGCCGGGCAAAGGGTCCAAAGGTGGTAAGAAGAAGTGAAGAGTCGGGCTTTTTGATTCCTTTTTTGTGTAATGGTCGGATGTTGTGCAGGCACCGGCCCCTGCTTTTTTATTTTGAAACCAGTATCTGCAATTGAATAAAATGATCCTTTATTTGTACAGACTCTTGTTTGAATTTGAGAATGCATTTATTATTCATTTTTGCACAAGTTTATTTATATGATATTGCGGTGAACTTGTGGTATGTTGTTTGAGCGTACTTTACCGATGTAGCTATACCATTTTGTATGTAACTATACCATGTTGCCCCCATACCATAAGCTTGCTGCAATATTTTATACTTTGACGGGACTTGCACTCTTATTTTCTGAAGAATAATTACTTCACTCTTGAAGAAATTTTTCGTAGAGTACAACTTCCTTCATATAAGTTTTTACGCTTTGTCCTTCGAAGAAATCACTTTTTTTCTTTTGCTTATGTACGCATTTTGCCAAGTGAATTCTTCTATGTGGTAAAGCGGGCCTCTGAAGGGTACTTTAACTTTGTTCCTTTTTTTTTTGAGGAAGGTTATTTTCTAGAATAGGTAAATCACTCTTCCTTTGAAAGTTAAAGTATGCCCTTGATGAGGATTTTTTTTTTAAAATAGAAATTTGTACCTCTGAGGAGGGATTTTTCACGTTTCAACACTTGGAAGTTTTATTTCAATCTTGGTGAAACGTGTACCTCCAAAGAGTTGTGCCTTTGAAGAAAGCCTTTTCACGTTTCAACACTTGGAAGTTTTATTTCAATCTTGGTGAAACGTGGGTTTCCGAAGAGGTCTTTCTTTTTGATTGTGTCCCCAGGAGGGGGTTGTACCTCTGAGGAGGGATTTTTCACGTTTCAACACTTGGAAGTTTTATTTCAATCTTGGTGAAACGTGTACCTCCAAAGAGTTGTGCCTTTGAAGAAAGCCTTTTCACGTTTCAACACTTGGAAGTTTTATTTCAATCTCGGTGAAACGTGGACTTCCAGAAAGGTCTTTATTTTGTTTTGCATTTCAACTTTGGTGAAGTGAAATTCCGAAGAGCGGCTGTTACACTTCAACTCCTGGTGAAATGTGCCTCCGAAGAGGTCTTTATTTGTTTGCATTTCAACTCTGGTGAAGTGAAATTCCGAAGAGCGGTCGTAACACTTCAACTCCTGGTGAAATGGGCCTCCGAAGAGGTCTTTATTTTGTTTGCATTTCAACTCTGGTGAAGTGAAATTCCGAAGAGCGGTCGTAACACTTCAACTCCTGGTGAAATGGGCCTCCGAAGAGGGCTTTTATTTTGTTTGCATTTCAACTCTGGTGAAGTGAAATTCCGAAGAGCGGTCGTAACACTTCAACTCCTGGTGAAATGGGCCTCCGAAGAGGGCTTTTATTTTGTTTGCATTTCAACTCTGGTGAAGTGAAATTCCGAAGAGCGGTCGTTACACTTCAACTCCTGGTGAAATGTGCCTCAGAGAGGGTTTTCATCGCCTGGAAGTTACTCTCTCATGGTTGGAGGGTCATGACTCCTCCAATCTTTTTTGTTGAGTAGAGAACTTTCTTTTTTGTGGCGTATGACCCATTAGAGGTCTTTATCCTCCGAAGAGTTGCGCCTCCGAAGAGGACTTGTGCTGCCGGTGATGGCTTTGGTTGTTCCCTTGTCCACTTGCTTATGCCTTTTCAGCGATCCTCTTTTTTTTTTTTTTTTAAAGCTTTCATTCCCTTTTCTTACAAGTAAATTGTTTAATCCAAGGAAGTATACTTCATTGTCAGGCAAGTTCGTGAGAACGAGCATCAGCTTCTTAATTGGATGTTTGTTTGTTCAAACGATCTCAATTTATTAGCAAAGGCCCGTTTCTGTCGAAATCATAGGCCGTTCAATTGAAGTACTTCCTATCTAGGATTTGAATTCGGAGCTTTTGTGACTTGAAATTTGGCGAGAATCACTTGGTCTTATTATGTGCAAGTTTCACTTCCATTGTCTGCAAAAATTTAAATCGACATTTCAGCAATACATTCTATATACTTTTTATATCGAAAATAAAGCAAACATGTAATAATAATAAGGAACACAAGATTTATAGTGGTTCGGCCAGGAAATTGGGCCTACATCCACTTTATATTTTTTCATTATTTACTTGCATCAGTTTTACAATTGCCTTCAATTACAAGAATCATACATTCATAATTCTTTTTACAATATTTCAACAAAATTTTCAAGTAAAGTATGGACGCAAATGATTGCTGTTCCATGCCCTTGGAATTTGATCTCCTTCAACAGTAGTGAGTTTGAATGTGCCGTCAAGAAGCTTCTGACCTATGACATATGGTCCTTCCCAATTTGGCCCAAACACACCTGTCGCTGTCATAATTCTCTTCAGGACTAGGTCTCCAATCTCAAAGTTGCGTTGGCGAACTTTGGAATTGAAATGTCTGGCTATCCTTTGCTGATGAGCTGCAATTCTGAGATTAGCCTCATCTCTTTTTTCATCAAGGAGATCTAGCGCTTCAAGCTGTAGCTTTTCGTTTTCTGCTTGATTGAAATGGATTCTTCTATGTGAAGGGACCTCTATTTCTACCGGAATCATTGCCTCTGACCCGTATGCTAATGAAAACGGGGTGTGCCCAGTCGCAGTTTTGTGAGTGGTTCTGTATGCCCATAGTGCCAGTGGTAGCTTATCGACCCAACCACCTTTTGCTCTTTCAAGTTGCTTTTTGATGGTTGACTTAATAATTTTGTTCACGGCTTCCACTTGCCCGTTTGCCTGCGGATGAGCCACTGCTGAGAAGCTTTTCCGGATTTTGAATCGCTTGCAAAAATCTTAGAATTCTTCACTTTCAAACTGAGTACCATTGTCTGTAATTATTTTTTGAGGCACACCGTATCTGCAAATGATGTTTTTAGTCACAAAACTTATCATCTTCTTTGAGGTGATAGTAGCCAGTGGTTCAGCTTCTGCCCACTTAGTAAAATAATCTACAGCAACAATGGCATATTTAATTCCAGATTTGGCAGTTGGTAACGGTCCTACAAGGTCTATCCCCCATATTGCAAACGGCCATGGACTGACCATCTGTGTGAGTTCAGTGGAAGGAGCTCTAGGAATTTTGGCGAATCTTTGGCATCTGTCACATTTTCGGGAATACTCTGCTGCATCTCGATTAATTTCTGGCCAAAAATATCCGTATCGGAGAATTTTCTTTGCTAATGTTTGGCCACCTGAATGATCACCACATTCTCCTCCATGTACCTCCGCTAGGATTGCTTTGGACTCTTCCCTGGATACACATCGAAGTAATGGCATTGAGAATCCCCGTCTGTATAATCGGCCATCCTGGATTATATATCGAGAGGCTTTTCTCAGTAGCTTTTGTCGTTCTTTTGAGTTCCCTGGTAAGGATCCATTGAGCAGATATTCTGTTATCGGAGTCATCCATGATTCTTGCTCTTGAGACATGCTCATGATCCAATCAATGTCCATCTCATCAATGCTAGGAGTCGACAGGACCTCCACTGGAGTTAACCCCAGAAATTGAGCTTCGCCTGTGCTAGAATACTTTGCGAGAGAATCTGCTTTCATGTTTTCTTCTCGAGGAATGTGACTTATCATGTAATGATCGAAATCACCCAGGAGTTCCCAAGCCTTTGACAAGTAGGCGGGCAGATTCCCCCCTTTTGCTTGGAATTCCTTTTTGACTTGACATACAATAAGCTGAGAATCACTGAATATCTGTAACGCTCGGATGTTTAATTCTTTAGCAATCCTTAAGCCAGCGATAAGGGCTTCGTATTCTGCTTCATTGTTTGTTGAAGGAAATTCCAATCTTAGTGCATAGCATAATGATCGGCCTTCAGGGGTCTCAAGTACAACTCCGGCTCCAGAACAGTAGTCGTTTCTCGCACCATCGACATATAACTTCCATTGGATTGGGGAATCGTCGACCGTTTCCTCCTCACTGTTACCCTTATCTGTGAATTCTGCGATAAATCCGCTAAAGCTTGTCCATTGATTGCTTTTCGGGGATGATAAGTGATGTCATACTGACTGAGTTCAATATTCCACTTTAGAAGACGACCCGAAGTCTCAGGGCGAAACAGGACTTGCTTTAAAGGTTGATCAGTGAGGACTCTGATAGGATGAGCTTGAAAATATTGCCTCAACTTCCTAGATGCAATTAGTAGGCAATAGGCGAGTTTTTCCAACTTAGAGTAATTCATCTCTGCCCCAGTGAGTCTTTTGCTGATATAGTAAACCGGATGTTGAATCCTTTTGTCTTCTCGTATCAGCGCTGCACTTAAAGCATGAGATGATACTGCCAAGTATATAAGAAGATCCTCGCCATCGCCAGGCCTAGAAAGTATTGGAGGCGTTTCCATATGGCGAATCAATTCATAAAAGGCTTTTTGGCATTCGGGAGTCCAATCGAAGTTTTTCTTTCCTTTCTTTAGGGCGTCAAAGAATGGGATGCATTTATCTGTGGCTTTGGAAATGAACCGACTCAAGGCGGCGACTTTTCCATTGAGACTTTGCAATTCCTTCTTTGTTCTAGGGGCTTTGACTTCTTTCAATGCAGTAATTTGAGCTGGACTGGCCTCAATGCCCCTAGCGCTCACGATGAAACCTAAAAACTTGCCGGATTCCACTCCAAATGAACATTTTAAAGGATTGAGCTTCATTCTGTATTTTCGGAGGACTGCGAACATGTCTGCTAAGTGTTCTATGTGATCCACTGCTTTCTTAGACTTTACTAACATGTCATCGACGTAGACTTCCATAGTCTTGCCCAGTTGTGGTTTGAACATAGCATTAACAAGTCTTTGGTATGTTGCCCCTGCATTCTTCAACCCAAAGGGCATAACTCTGTAGCAGTAAAGACCAGTGTCGGTGATAAAGCTCGTGTCCTCCTGATCTGGCTCATGCATCATGATCTGGTTATATCCGGAGTAAGCATCCATAAAAGATAACAATTCGTGTCCCGCTGTTCCGTTTACCAGTTGGTCGATTCTGGGTAATGGGAAGCAGTCTTTGGGGCATGCCTTGTTTAGATCTGAAAAATCGATGCATACTCTCCATTTTCCATTGGCTTTCTTAACCAGCACTGGATTTGAAACCCAATTCGGATAGGTAGATTCTTTGATAAAATTATTCTCCATGAGACGATCAACTTCTTCTTTTATTGTCGCCGACCTTTCTGGACCTTGAGTTCTCCTTTTCTGTTTCACAGGTGTAAATTTTGGATCAATATTTAGAGCGTGTACTGCAACTTCTGGGGATATTCCGCACATATCGGCATGAGTCCAAGCAAAAACATCCAGATTTGCCTTTAAAAAAGATATTAAGGTATTCTGAATTGACGCATTAAGTTGTGAACCCACATTCAACACCTTGTTTGGGTCCTTTGGGTCAACAGGTATTGGTATTGTCGTTTCCACTGGTACCACTCTATTTTCCCCTGCACTGACTTTTCTAGGGTCCATCTCTTTCCTTGCTCCGCTGTGCTCGCCAGTGCAGGGTCCGCCCTGTAATTGCTACAAGGCTGGTTCTTTGATGCGGACTGGGGCTGCCGCATTCTTTCCCATTTCTCTTTTTCTGGTTTCTCGTAGTTCTGTCAGATAACACTCTCGCCCAGCATTTTGATCCCCTTTTATAACTCCTACTCCATTGTCTGTAGGGAATTTAATAGTGAGGCACCACGGGGCAAGAACAGCTTTGAACGCTGCCAGAGTTGGACGACCAAGGAAAGCATTGTAAGCAGAAAATTCGTCGACAATCACAAAAGTTTGCTTGCGGACCATTTTTCTCTCTCCTTCTCCAAGTTCCACAAACAAATCAATGGTTCCTACCGGCTGCTTTGGCTCCCCAGTGAAGCCGACAATTTTCTGCAATGAGGCTTGCACATCAGCCATAGGGATCTTCATTTGGTCGAATGTTTTCTTGAAGAGGATATTGCAGGATGCGCCACAATCAATGAGAACTCTTCTGACAATAGCTGGCCCGATACCAGCCGAGATGACTAAGGGATCCAAGGTAGGAGCTTCAATACCTGCGGAATCCCTAGCTTTGAACACAATATCATCATCGAAAGTTCTTTGTTGCTTCAAGGGCGTAGCACCTTCCAAAACGAATACATCTTCCTCGGTCGGTACATACTTTAAAGCTCGGGTATACCTTTCCATCTCACCCCAGCTTCTGCCTGCTGGGTGAGGTCCTCCTGTAATGACATTGATAATGGGCCTTCCAGATTCATGCCCTGCAGCCTTCTCACTCGTCCTAGGCTGATGAGTAGGAGCCTGTTGCCCCTGACTAGATGAAGCAGAATTGTTGCTATTCTTTTTCACAAATTGCTGCAGTTTGTTTTCCCTTAGCAACTCTTCAATCAGATTTTTCAACTGGCGGCATTCGTCGGTCTCGTGACCGGGTTGATTATGGAAGCGGCAGAACTTCCCACTCTGTATAGCCTTTTTCCCGGTCCTTAGAGGAGGAGGTTTAGGAAAGTCAAAAAAATCTTTAGTGGCAAGGTAGATACGCTCCGGCGTATCTGATAAAGGAGTATACTCTGATGGCTTGAAGGATCGGGGCTTCTTCAGATTACTCTGTTTCTTCCCATTGTTATTTTCCCTTTTTTGCCCTACCGATTCATTCTTGCGTGGAGCAATAGTGTTGTCTTCAGCTTTTTCCAACACTGCCTTTACCGGTACGGGACGGCTTTCCAAGCGTATGAATTCATCTGCTTTTTTATAGAATTTTTCAAGGGAATTTGGTTCCTTCATGTTTAGCCATTTCCCAAATTCGCTCGACTTGTCAATAGCCCTCATTAGATAAGTCAATATCATTCGCGGTTCTGCGTTGTCCACCTCAGCTAGCGCTATATTAAAGCGGTTTAAGAAAGATCTGATAGTCTCTCCTGGATTCTGCTCCAAACTCGACAGTGACATGATATCCTTGGCTTTTGAGGCATATAGTCTGAACTGCTCCTTGAATTTCCGGGTTAAGTCAGAAAACTGATCTATAGATCGGACTGGAAGCTTGGTGAACCAAAGCAGAGCTACACCTTCGAGATACACAGGAAAATATCGGCACTTTATTTCATCAGAGGCTCTGGCACCTGTCATGTGCCAATCATACTTGTATAAGAATTCGTTCGGATCACTTGTCCCCTTGTAAGCTGGAATGGTTGGAGGGACAAACTTCCTTGGGAATTCAGCCTTTAAGATTTTCTCAGTAAATGGAGTTTTACTTGGGGCGAAACCCCATTCTTTCTCGTCTTCAACCCTCTGCATACTCTCTTTCATGATTTGTCGGACCATTCCAGAAAGATACTCCTCATCATTTCGAGTTCTAGATCCACCAACCTCAGGAAGTGTTTGTTCAAAGGGGCTAGCAGCCCTTTCAGGAGCATTCCTTTCTTCAGCCTCATGAATGTTGCAAGCAAAATTCCTTTCATTACCTGCCGGTTGACGGTTTTCCCCAAGCAAATCGTTCAACCTATTCAGAATTAGGGCATTCTGAGCCTCGAATTGTGCATTTTGGGCATTGATCTGTTGGTTCAGCCCTAAGATTGCAGCATCCAGCTCTGCCTTTGTAACTCCGACAGCTGGAGTGGCTTGATTCGATATAGGGGAAGCGGAGGTTCCCTCTTGAATATTCCCAGATCTGACAGATCTACTTTTCCTTCCAGGAGCCATAATCTCGGATAGACTTCTGGTTTTCAAGGAAATTCTCTCTACAAACCTCTGTGAAGCAATGATGATAATTCACCTGAGTTCAATTCTCAGTGAAAGCACCAAAAATGTTAACGCTAAAATTTGAACGCTAACACCCCGGTGTATGAAGTGAGATTGTGAAAGCACCACCCGATAGCTCGGGAACAGATTATAAGCAGATAATAGTGAAAAAGCAGTAAACAACAGCAATTTTATAGTGGTTCGGCTTAAGAGAGAGCCTACGTCCACTTTGAATATCTTTATTGACGATTTGATTACAAGTCAATGCAGTTGCACTTTGATTACAACACACTTTGAGTTTCAAGTGACTTAGAACAAGTAGCCTAAACTTCAATGTCGATCCAAATCTTTGAACACATGTTAGACATGTTTGATTTCTTCGTGAAGTTCCTTGAAGGTGTTGAAGTGGTTCAGAACGCAGTAGAGTAACGGCGCCTGAAATGAATGAGCCAAAAGTCCTTTGAATGTTGGGGGTGGCCATGTATTTATAGGCAAATCTGGATAGAAATTTTTCGCCCAAGTCCTGAGTCGTGACCGACTCAGGCTAAGCCGTGGCCGAGTCAAGTTGAGTCGTGGCCGGCTTATCTGATTAAGCATTTGGTCTTCTCACTAGCTCATTCTCTTGCTGGATTCTAAGCCAAGTCCTGAGTCGTTGGCGAGTCATTTCTCACTGGGACATGCATTGTTGCAACGGAATACGACTCAGTGGCTTTAAGTCGCGGACGAGTCATCCTAAGTTATGAGTCATCAAGTCATTTCTTAGGTCGTCAATCCTCTTGAGTCGTTTCTTATGATGAGTCGTGGACTTGTTGAGTCGCTGAGGCAATACCTTTGATGAGTCGGTAATGCATTGAGTCGGTCTGTCTTGTGAGCCGTTAACTAGTTAAGCCACTCTACTCCTTCAAGTCGTCGAGTCGTTGATCCACTGAGTCGTTGTCAACTCTGAGTCGCTGCTTACCATGAGTCGTTGAGACGATAGTCTTGATGAGTCGATAACTTATTGAGCCGTCCTGCCTTGTGAACCGTTAACCCCTTGGGTCGTAACCCTTTAAGTCGCTTTGAGCTTTAGGTCATTAACTTATTGAGTCGGTGACTCGATGAGTCGTGAAGCTTCCTGAGTCGTAGACCCTTCCTGAGCCGTTAAACACCTTAAGTCGTGGCTCATCCCAGGCCTTAACTCGTTGACTCCTTTAACTCGTGGGCCCCTTAACTTGTAGGCTGGAACGGGGTTAACATTTAATAATTCAACCATTAAAGTAAAATTAAATTGCTTTCCCCGACAAGATGCCAAAAACTTGATTTATCTGAAAACGAGTTTCTATCGATTAGAAAACCATCGAATTATATTGTAACACAATACCGCAAGTAAATCATGTACTATTGTAGTGTGTCGATAAGTACTGGTCAATCTATAGGGAAAGCAAAATTTTTAAGTTACTCAATCAAACCATCCCAGATGTTTAGAAATATTTTTAATTAAAAATTTATAGAAAAACTAGAGTAAAAGGAGAATAGAAGTAATGAGATTAAAAGACAATTTAAAGATAAATCCACTCTCATATTCATATAAATCAACACATAATAAATTTATAATCTCTCCTTTTTAACACAAGTAGAATTGGTTTTTTGTATTTATTTTAATATGGAATACTTGTGATATTAAATAAAACAACATAAGCCATCAAATTTTAATCCATTAACCAAACCCATTTGTCAAATCTATTGAAAATGATTATGAATTTAGAAATAAAATATATTTTAAGCATGTTCTATTTACCATCTTAGATCAAATAATATAGAACATCAAATTTTAATTCTACTTCAAATTCAGATAATTAGACGAAGATGTAACTTGAGTCTACATTTGATTAAGTATTGCCTATTTGTGATTAACAACCTAGGCTATCAAATTCATTTATAAACATCAAACTTCCGTCTACATTCTACATTTATATTAAGCACAAAAACAAGAGATAATAAATGAAACCATTATATTGAATTTACATGATTCACGAGAGCTTCATTACCCCTAAATTGATGGGGTTTCACTTTTAATCCTTAAATTCATTTCAATAAAGGTGGCTTATAACATTGACAAAATGGAAGAAAATTCTAAATTAAAAGAAAGAAAGCTAATTAGTTGCATTAAATCAATCTACATTAATTTGCATAAGAGTAATCTAATCTACTTGCATGAAATAAAAGAGAGGCATGAAATAAAATAACATAAAAAAGAAGCCTAAAATAAAAAGCATGAAACAAAGTTGCATAAAATAAGAGGCTAAGAAGCTATTAAACTAAAGAAGGGAAGAACTTTATATTTCTATTTTGTGGCTACAACTATATGCGTATGTTTCATGAATCATAAGAGGGTATTTATACAAGTCTAAAACCTAATATATTTTAGGGTGCTACCAAAACCACCCTTTACTTTGTGTGGTTTCCGACTAATCATTAGTGATTTAATTAATCACTAATAACATGTGCTTTACTTTTAATTGTGGCCCATTTGCAAGTGAGTAGATGGGATCCTCTATGAAAAGTTAATTCATTTTTTACATCTTTCTTTTGGCTTCCAAAACTTGTGCAAGCATGAATCCAGGAAGCTTCTTTCGGTTTGCACTCAAATTTAGTACAAAATAAATTAAAATGTGCAAATAAATTTTCTCAAAATTAATGCACACATAAATTACCGTTTTTGCCTAAATGTAGATGAGTGAATGATGATTTGAAAACGTTTTATAAATTGGATAAAACATGTAAAAATACCCTAATATTTCCTTTATTGTAATAGAAGAAGATCAAGTATAAGAGTAAAAACATACATATCATCATACAGTCTAACTATTTCCTTTACATATAGCTTAGCCAAATACGATAGTCTTGATGAGTCGGTAACTTATTGAGCCGTCCTGCCTTGTGAACCGTTAACCCCTTGAGTCGTAACCCTTTAAGTCGCTTTGAGCTTTAGGTCATTAACTTATTGAGTCGGTGACTCGATGAGTCGTGAAGCTTCCTGAGTCGTAGATCCTTCCTGAGCCGTTAAACACCTTAAGTCGTGGCTCATCCCAGGCCTTAACTCGTTGACTCCTTTAACTCGTGGGCCCCTTAACTTGTAGGCTGGAACTGGGTTAACATTTGCCCCTTGAAGCACACGCTTAAGTCATAAGTCGTGTGCTTCGACTTATCATAACTCGGGCGTGCCGATTCGAGTTCCAGCTCTTCCAGATATAAAACGCTTGACTCGTTCCTCCTATCTCCCACTTCTTATCAGCGATCCTCTAAACCGCATCCGCCATTAACGCATCTCCAAGTTCTCACAGGCGATTCCAACTTGATTCTCCTCTGATCATCTCTAACACCACATTACGTAAGCAATCTTGCTTCCCTTCCGATTGTCGATCATAAGTTTTAGAGTTGGACTAGAAGATCCTTCGGGCTTACAGTTGGAGGTACGTTATGTAGTATATATTATATAATGCGTAAGACGTATTACTCATCTAAATAGTATACCCAAATACTATTATGATAAGACTTAATATTTTCATTCACAAGACATTATTGTTCCGACTCCCTTCTCATTGCCATACATAGGTTAGGAGAGATGATGTTGATTTAGAATATGAAGGTGGAAGCAAATTCTTGTGGTAGTAGCTATATATTTATGTTTTTGATATATTTTGTTGCATCTAGTTTCATACATGTTATTATTATTTTTAGGATATTGTATTTTAGATATTTGGAATGATGTGCTGTAATTTTTAGATTTGAATTTTTATGATTAGGGAAATTATATCTGATATTATATTATATCCTTTTCGTTGTGAGATTCTGGTAGCATGGAAAGATAACTTTGTATATTGTTTATTATATCAATTTTACCAAACCAACAACCATCTTTGGAATGAGTTTAAGGTTTGATTTTATTGGGTCAAAAATTAGGCCCGTTTCGAGTAGGATTGTTACTTTTCGTATCAGAGCTTAGGTTGCGTGATTTTTATTTTCGAAAATATTTTTCAAAACATTGCTATACGCATACTCTCTCTTAGTTTAACATACGCAAACACACTAGGAAAATCTTTATTTTAAGCAAATAATATTATCTTAGGAAGTTGTAACTAAAAGTTTAAAACTACATATGAGGTCGGGAACCCCTTCACCCAACATATACCCACCATTAGGAAGATGTAAGAATGGTTTGAGCAATACGTAAGGCATGTAGGGAAAGTTCCTATTCCTCGCAAGCTTCACAAGAGATATCTGCTACCCCGCCCACCGAAGCAGCACGGTCTACTTGATTTTCGCAAATTTTGTAAAGACTTCCAGAATATGAGAGGATGGGTGTATACGGGAGTTGATGGTTTCAGGGAGACATAGGTTGGATTCACGACTACATGCATATATTTCCAAATCTTGGATGGGAAGAGCAGATTAAGAGGAGGATGGCTGTGTGGTATCTTAAAGGTGAGGCACCAGATTGTGGGCCATAATAGTTGAAGAGGATGCTGAGAAAGGAAACACTAGGCTAAATTTAGAACCCACTTTGTGTCGCGATTCATGTCCAGAGTTAAAGTAAGTTTGTAATTGGAGAAGTTTATAAAACTTAGGTAGGGAGACTCCACATTGAAGAAGTATATCAGTAATTTTTCGAAATTGGCTAAGTTTTGAATAATTCTGATTGATACCCCATAAAGAAGGCTATGAATTTTATTAAAAGCCCGAATTTTCCAATTAGGGAGCTACTTTTGACCCAAGTATCCATGGGTGTCACTTATGAGATGGTATTTGAAATGGCCCCGCAGTAGATCGCTGGTAGTGACGAAAAGGAGAAGGCGGGACCTGTACAAAATCTAGGTGGAGCTAAAAATGAGGATTTGGGCAAACTAGAAGGTCAAGGGGAAGATTAAGAAGAAGTTTAATATGCCATTGATGCCAGAAGAAAAGACATGTTACCAAGGACTACAAGGTGAGGTTGATGAGGGAGGAGTTCAAAGAGAGATGCTAGCACTACTATGAGGAGGGACACTATAAGAATCGATGTCCAAAGCTGTGAGATGCTAGCACTGCTTATGCCATTGAGGTTGTATGTATCTCAAGTAGACCTCCTCTTAGAGATTAAGGAAAAGCTGCAATGGAAGGAACAACCATTATTTCAATGAATACTATTCATGCCTTATTTGACTTGGGAGCATGACATTCATTTGTAGCTAGAAATATTCAACTCCTTGAGTCTAAAGACCCAAGTTATCACTAACCCAATAGTTGTATCAAATCCTATTCAGGGGTCGACATACCTTTCCTTGATTTGTAAAGACCTAGTTGTGGATATATGCAACGATAATTTTACAATTAACACGCATGTTCTTGGTTTTGAGTGGCATGGGCTTATCCTGGGATGGATTGGTTATCTTACTACGGGACTATCTTAGATTGTGCTAGGAAAATTTTACGGTTAAGGAGTTTTAAGGGGCAAGATAAAAATGTTCGTTGGACACCCCAAAATTCAATCGAGTTAAGCTATTTATATTCACTGATCCAGTCACAAGATGACTTCTCATCTGTACCCATAGTTTCAGAATTTCCTGACATTTTTAAAGATGTCTTGGGTCTCCAACCACGAAGGGAGATCAAGTTTAGATTTAGAGAAGGATCCCAGACCTATCGCTTTGCCATTAAGGCATATGGCCCTTAAAGAAAGGCGAGAGTTGGACAAACGAATTTTGGAGCTATTGAAAAAGGGATTTATTCACCGTAATACTTCTGAATAGGGAGCGTTGTTGACTTTTCCACCAAAGTGAATGGCACTTTAAGACACTATGTTGACTATAGGGAACTCAACAAGTTGACCAAGAAAAACATGTTTCTTTTACCTAGGATAGATGACTTGCTTGACTACTTGTTCGAGCACAAATATTTTCTTAGTTGGACTTAGCCATTGGATTCCATTGATTGACGAGAGCCGAGGCTAACAAGTAGAAGACTGCATTTTGCACTCTAAACATACCATATAAATGGGAAGTAACGCCTTTCGGGTTGAAAAATACCTCTGCGTACTTTGTAAATTTGTTGAGTAGGGTGTTTAAGGGACAATTAAACAAGTTTGTTGTAATGTTCATGGACGATATTCTAGTATTCTCTAGAAATGAAGTTTGGCAAGAAAATCGCTTAAAGGAGGTACTAAGGATTTTGCAAAGGCACTGACTAAATCCAAATTCTCAAAGTGTCATTTTTTGAAGAAGGAAGTGAGATTTCTCGGTCATATTGTTTTCGAGAAGGGATTGCCTGTAGACCCCGCAAAGGTAGAAGCTATTCAGGATTGGAAGATTCCAAAGAATGCCACAGAAGTTAGGAGTTTTTTTAGGTTGGCAAATTGTTATAGAAAACTCATCAAGGACATTTCTAAGATAATAGTCCCTCTAACATGCTTGTGCAAGAAAAATCTAGTTTTTGCATGGGATGATAAATGCATGGAAGCATTTGAGAAGCTGAAGGAGCTATTCACTAGAGCGCTAATACTTTCCATTCTTGATAGGATGAAGCCTTTCACTATTTGTATTGATTCTTGTAGTATGAGATTAGTAGCTGTTCTTATGCAAGAGGAAGAGTGGTAACCTATGCAAGTAGGCAGTTGAAGGACCATAAGAAGAGATACTCAACTCATGATTTAGTGATAGCAGCCATTGTCTTCGCTTTGAAGATGTAGAGGCATTATCTTTTTAGAGAAAGGTTTGAGTTGTTCTCTGACCATAAATCCCTTAAATACCTATTTTTTGAAAAGATTTAAAACTTAGGCAACAAAAGTGGATGGAGTTTACAGCATCATATGACTTTGAGATACAATATACCCCCAAAAAAGGGAATGTTGTCGCCAACGCCCTTAGCCAGAAGCATTCTACTCTTGGTGCTATATACGAGTGGAGGCAGTTGGAGTTCGTCTTCCATTTTAATTTCCAACCGTAAATAGAACCCGCTCTAGGCTATTTAGCAGCAATAGAGGTTAGGCAAGTATTAATGGACTGCATTGGGCATGAGCAGAAGATGGATGCGATGATAATAAGCATTTTGGACAAGTTAAGTAGAGGAGAGCATTTCCCTTATGATGGGAGGTATGTGATTGATTTAAGAGGATGTTTAAGAAGAGATGGACGCCTTTATGCTCCTTTGGTGGAGGATGCTTTAGAGGAAGTTCTAGGCTAGTGTCTCCATTCTTGAATGACTATTCACCTTGATGGAGATAAAATGTATATGGATGTGAAAAGAATTTTCTATTGGTCGGAGATGAAGAAGCTAGAGGCGGAGTTGTCTCTAGGTATTTGACATGCTAAACGATAAAGGAAAAATAAAGGAAGCCTGGTGGATTGTTATTGTCATGCTGATGAAATTAATAGATGGGTTGCCTACGAGTTAAATAGGTAATGAAGCCATTTGGGTTATTGTGGATAGAGTCACTAAAAGCACTCAGTTCATTCTGGTTAGGAGTAATAGGACTGCAGCTTCTCCGACGCAAATTTATAATAAAGTATTGTACGACTTTATGGAATTCCAATTAGCATTATTAGTGACAGGGACCCATTATTCACTAGGGAATTTTGGAGGAATTTGCAATTAGTTTTAGGGACAATGTTAAATCTCAGCATTGCTTACCACCTTTTGACCGTTGGATAGACAGAAAGGATGAATAAGATTTTGGAAGATTTGTTGAAGGCTTGCATCATGGATTTCAAAGAACATTGGGAGTAGCATTTACCCTTAGTAGAATTTATGTACAATAATAATTAACAAGTGATGATTCACACGACACCCTTTAAAGCATTATACGGAAGGCCATGAAAATCGCCTAATTGTTGGTGGGAAACCACCAAAAAAATTCTACAACAAATAGATTTGATTCACAAGACCATAGAAAAAATATAGATGATTAGACGGTGAATGAAGACCGCACTGGACCATCAGATGTCTTATGTTGACAGGCAAAGAATGGAATTGGAGTTTGAGGTTGGAGACATGGTATTTGTTAAAGTTTCCCCATCCAGGAAGGTTATGAGGTTTGATATATCGAGGAATTTGTCACCAAGTTTTGTTGGGACTTTCCCGATCTTGGAAATGTAGCCGATTTCACCCTAGAGGAGGGAGGGGTGAATGGGGTGATACTGATAATAACAAAAATTAATGCTGATATATATATAATAATTGCAGCACATATAATAGCAGAATAATAAAAGCAAAAATAGAACAACACAGATTTACCAAACTTCGGCAAAACACTGCATGCATGCTGCCCCCAAGGTTTCTACTAGAAATTAAATAGTCAGACACATACACACGTAAACTTGCGATACCCACAAATGAGTAACCTAACTCTACACTTAAAAACTCTGTCACAACTCAGCCACTGAGTTGCGGATTCTCGAACTAAAATACCGTTGTTCGTACCTAGTCACACAACAAGAAATTTACCAAATTTTAAAAGGAAGACTACAAATAAAATAAAACAAAAGCAAAATCCTAATTTTATAATTGAGCCTAATATAAAAATAAAGGCCGGCCCAACTAATATTAAATCAAAGAGAGGCCTCTCTTCTTTTTGGCCGATGCTTTCTTCATTCCTCTTCCAAAAAAAACTAGGGCTTTGTTCGATTGAGGCTTCGATTCAAAAATTGATCGACTGAGCTATGTTTCTGCTTCGAGTTTGCTTTGTCAATCGATTCTCTGGCTTTGATAGACTTGCGGCTACTCCGATTGTTGAGTTTGATTCGTGCTGCGAATTGGTACGTGTTTTCCCTTTTTTGATTTATACTGATACATGACTTGATTCAAATTTTGGAATGGTTTGTGATTTATTTCACTGCGTCCTCTTTGATTTTTCTTGAACTCGAATTGATGATTTGCCGATGATGTAACGGGTTTAATTTATAGGGATAAAATCCCAAAACTTTCGTTCGTATATATTATTTGAATTCTTCATGATAATTTTGTTCGGCCAGTTGATTTTGATTGAATGTTGGTGATTAATTTGACTTGTTCGTCTTTGATACTTTAACTTGTTTGAATTGTTAGTTCCATTCTTCTCTAGTTCCATTCTTCGCTGGCGCTCGATTTGTTCATTGGCTTGTTCAAATGTATGACTTTGTTTGATTTTCTCTTAGTTCGTTTTGTTCTTTTTGCCTTGGCTTCGACCATTTGAATTTTTGAGATAATATTTGACTTTTAAATCATTGTTCAATTCAATGACTTGTCCAAATCGTATATGCATTGCTCACAGCTTCTGACATTATTTGAACTGCTACTTGCACTGTTTTGTAAAACTATAAATTGCTTCATTGAACTGATATACGTGTATACATATAGATGCACATATGTATACATGTGTATGTACTTCATGTTGTCTCTGGAGTAGTTCTTGTAATCTGGTTTCTTTGTGTAGCCTTCATCTCATGCTTGTGTACTGCTCGCATTGTTGTCCATGTTTTGTATGTTTAAGTCTGTTCACTTGCATTGCTTTGCGTCCCTGTGCAATGAAGTCACTGGCTTGTACATTCTTGTTTGCTAGTCAGTTACATTTGGATATAACCTTGACTTGTTCAATTCTTGTTATTTTGCATGGTGCTTGAATTTGAGATATTTCATTTAAGTCAGATTATGTTCACTCAAGTTGAATTGTCTGTATTCATGTTCTCTTTGTTCATGCATCTAGTTGCCTACATACTTGTGCTATTATGTATATGTATATAATTGCATATATGCGTACATATAAGTTTATAGCTCTGGCCAGGTAGTCCACTACTTCATTGAGTTCATGAATGAATGTTGTCTTTTCTTGTTGCATTTTAGTCTAGTCTTGTTTCACTTAACTGGTGTGTGGTTGTTCCAGCCACTTGAGTCTGGTTGTGGTTCTCTTTTGTTCTGTTCTGAATCTTGTTGTTACCACTTTGACATATGCTGTTTGGAGTTTGAATTGTTGGATCATGGAGTTTTCATGTGTGTCGAACTTTTCACTTATGTCCACTGTTCTATTGCATTGCATCATGTGCTGCCTTGTATCTGACCATATGCATATGTTGTGTGTCACTGCATATATATGTATACATGTGTGTATACATATATGGTAGTTTGATATTGACTCCGGGATTGTGTTCATTTGTATTGTCCTCACCACTGTCTGGTTCTCACTACATATTTGTACATGTCCACACATGAATGATGGTCTTGATCATCTTGAAGTCTGGTTCTTGCCTTTGTGTTTTTAGTCTTGTCTATGTTAAAGCTTAACTTGCATGCTATTAACCTTGTCTGAATTCTTGTTGACTGGTTTATGTTGGGTACATTTTTGTTGAGTCTTTTGAAGCTCTGTTGTCACCTCTTGAAATCTAGTTCACTTCAGTTTTGTTGCTTATGAAACTTTGTGACTTTGTTTTGTTCAAGAGTTATTTACACTTGATTTGAATCCAGCTTAGCCTTGGGTCTGCCTTGTGCTTACCTGTCCCTGCAATTTTATCAAGTGTATATCGGTGTCCACGGCTTTGTGGCATGTATATTGATACACTGTGCATGTCACAAGTTGTTCGTGTATGAATGGATTCAAACAAAAGTGATGACAAACAACCCAAATAACCGAGGCAAATAACATTTTCAAAACACTCACTTCATTGTATACTTTAGAAATATTTCCTTTTCAATTTTACTATGTCGGTGTTTATTTTGCAGATAACTCAGATGTTGGATACAATCTGGAACAGAGTTGAAGAACAAATACAAGTGAATGAGTGAGGTCAAAATTGTAAATTGAAATTTGTGATGTAATCGAAATTGTAATGTAATTTAAATTGAATTGTAATTGAAATTGTGTAAATGTAGTGAGAGCTGAAGTTTGTACTATTTAAATTTGTAATAAAATATTTGTTTGAATAAAATATTTATTTGAATATGAATTCTGTGTTATTTATTTTATTCATTAAATATTTATTTAATTACGTGAAAAATAAAATAGTACAATAGCAAATACATTTAAATGAATATATATGTTTATTATCATCAAACAAAAATCATATACTGGCATATTCAACAAGAAAGAATAGAGAAACTTGCGTATTGAGTGTAGCTGCTAGATAAGTTAGCAGGAGTTCATGAAGTTTTTCATGTTTTGCACTTGAGGTGCTGCCTTCATGACACCTCACCTATAATGGAACCTGATCAGTTAGTAGATATTAAGATGAAGCCAATAACACCCCCATCCCACCACACCCATAGTAGAGCATAGAACAAGGAAGCTTCACGAAAATGAAATTAGGTAGGTTCGAGTACAATGGGGAGATAATCTGGTGGAAAGCATGAGAAACTGAAGAGAAGATTAAAGCTTCTCATCCTGAGCTTTTCTCCAGCAAACTTTCCCTCTCCAAAATTTAGGTTATTGGTTACATCATGGCTGCTAGATTGGATGGTATGGGTTGTTGGCACACTTTTACCGTTATTGTGCACTCATGTAGAATTTTATGCATATTTACGATACTTGTAGACATGCCCATATGTCATGATCTTGCATTCACGCTAGGACTGAGCACACCTATATTAGAATGCATGCATAATCAAATTGCACTTTTAGCTGAGTAGATGGTTGTGTAGTTAACTTGGTTGTATAACATGGGTATTAAATACGCGTTACACCATCTGCCCTTTACGGATTTCGGGGATGAAATACTTTTAAGGAGCCGAGGAGAATGTAACACCTCATAAAAATTATGTAATTAATTAACTAAAATTAAGGATAAAAATGGAAATTTTGTAAATGTTATAATTTAGTCATGAATATTACACTATTGCATTTGTGGCAATTTTCAGATCAACTTTCATAAATAAAAATTTGTAATTGAAGCTCAAATGGAATAGTTATTGACCTTTGAAGTTTTCAAATTGAAAATAATTCAGACAAACTAGAATTTAAAATTTATTTCATGTTAACGTTTGAAATTTAAGACATTTATAAATATTTTTAACATTAAGGGGTACTTAGCGTCTAGGAAAATGCTAATGTTAGTTTTAAAAAGGAAATAAATAAAAAGAAATGGTAACAAAATAAATTCACGTTTCCAAATAAGGACTGTTCGACCCCTTCACCATGGTCGGTTAACCGCTAGCAGTTGACCGGTGTTGTGATGGCGGCTACGATTTTGTTAGACACGAACGATTTGAATTATTTTAAATCGACTTAAATCCGATGGTTCTAGTATCTTATAACCACTATAAATAAGTGGCTAGCCCCACACTTTTGTTCATAAATTATTTGCGAACGCTAGTGAAATTCTATCGACCTTCTTCCTTAATTAAATATAAGATTTCGAATTCAGAGGAATAGGTAGTAGGTTTATATATATTCATTCTTTTATTTTTATTCTTTCCTAATCCATGAATTCTAAATTTAATTTATATGCAATCCAATTGTTGTATACTTCAAATGAAAGAAGAGGTCCGAAGGAAAAATTAGGAGCGGGGTAAATCAAATCCAAAGGATAGCAGGCAAATTATCTACTAGTGGAAATCTTAGTTTTTCACATTTTAGCATTAATATAGTAGAAGTTTGGATTTATTTTATGCCTTAGGAATTTTTTTTCATGAAAAATCCTAAAACCCTAAAATTTCCCTAAACGAAATGTCAATTCTAATGTTATTAGAATCTCAATTGTATTATATTAAAATAATAGAATTCATTTTGTTATTGCAATTTGAATATTTTATATTATATTCCACTTCCAACTTCATCTTTTGTTGTTGTAAAGAGTTCTAACAAATATAAGCTCGGAAATGGTGTGTAACGTACGGATTCTCCAATTCATAGTTTGCATGCCTGTTTCCATAATATAAATATGGATCTCTTTTTCATTTTATATGTAAAGTTGAATAGAATACAAAGAGTTTAAATTGTAAGTCTATAGATGTTGATTCTACTATATTAATATAGAATAAGTTTGGTTTTAATTATCTTTTTCTATGCAAGTCTATTATATGGCTGAGGATATTAGCTAATTTGTTAGTTATTGTATGGAATTAAACTTTTATGAATTGGAAGTTTTGACATTTAAAAAAAATTAGTATAGGACGCAAAAACCTTTGCATGCTTAAAAATATTTAGTTAGCTTAAATTATGTACGTATAAATATATTAGCGTATAAGTATATTATTAGCGTATTATTAATAACGTATCAATCGTATAGAATAAATAGGTTAGTAATTAGCATTAAATCCATCAAAAGGAAGTTAAGGATAATTATGGAAATTAATCCATAATTAAAGGCGGAGTAAGGAATGTTCCTTATAGGCCTTAATGTGAAACGCATTGAGATATACATATTGTAGTATGTTAGAAGAGTGGAATTATGATTTAGTTATAAGGATGCTAGGTCAGTGAAAAGCACATGGAAGTCTACCCAGCCAATCTGGCAACTAGCACTATAATTTTAAGACTGATGTGAGACATCGCCTATAATAAGGACCCACAGTGGATGCGGATAAGTCCCAATTCAGTAGGGTAAGTCTGCCCAATTAATCTTGCTATCAATGCCTATGAATAGTTAGACTAACGTGAGATGTCATAGTTTGGGTTACCGCTTATAAGGACCTGCTTCTAGGTTTGAGTTATTAAGCGACCGTTGTAGGTTCTGCCACCCTCCTACTTAAGAGGTATTGAATGGTCAAGATTATTGTTTAGGCGCAGTAGTGGGGAAACTCGAGAGGGGTCCGCTTCGGTGTTGAGGTATTAAATGGATATTGTAGGTCCGCCTCTTCCTATAAAGGAGTATTAAGTGACTTAATGAGATTTCATGTGATGTTAGTTAGGGAGTACCAAGGAGGGGTCTGCCTTTGGTTAGGTATTGAATGACGAAGATCTGCCTAGGTTATAGGTATTAAACGGTCAGAGTCTATGCAAATCCCAATAAAGAGGTATTAAGAGGCTCGAGTAACTTCTTTCCCACCGTTAGGACATGACTAATGGTAGTTGCATAGGACTAGAAAGGGTCTTTGGAAAATAGATGAAGGTAAGTTATAGAGTTGGATTTAAAGATTGTAAGTTTATAGAGCTGGACTGGAAAAGCCTTCAGGCTTATAGTTGGAGGTATCTTATGTATGGTGTAGTATAGGAGCGTATGACTATTACTTATCTAAATAGTACAACCCAAATACTACTATGATAAGACTTGAGATTTTCATTCAACAGACATTGTTGTTCTGACCCCTTCTCATTATAATATACAGGTTAGGAGAGATAGCGATGATTTAGAAGATGAAAGCGGAGGAAAAGTCTTATGGCAATTTATCTATCTATTTATGTTTTTGACATATTTTGTTGTACCAAGTTTCAGACATGTTATTATTGTTTTTGGGACATTGTATTTTGGATATTTGGGATGATATGTTATATTTATGCGATTTGAACTTATTGAAATGGGTACTTATTTCTGATATTATATATGTTATCCATTTCGCTATGGGACTCTGATAGCATAGATGATAGCTATGTATATTATTCATTGCCTTAGTTTTACTAAACCAACAAGCAGTTTTGGAATGGGTTGAAAGTTCAGTGTGCTTTTATTGGGGCGAAAATTAGGCCAGTTTTGAGGAGGTTTGTTACAATTGGTATCGGAGCTTAGGTTGTCAATAGGAATATGTATGCGTAAGAGTGAATATTTGTTATTTTTTAAAATACTTTTCAATACTCTATTATATAACCACATATACTTATTTGAATATATGCAAACACACTAGGCAAATCTTTATTTTCAGCAAATAATGCCATCTTAGGAAGTTGTAACTATCATTTTAAGCCTACATATAGTTCATTATGGAAGAAAACCATTCCTTTGAGGCTAGGAACTCCTTCACCCAAGAAATACCCACCATTAGGGGGATGCTAGAATGGTTTAAGCTTCCCGTTCCTCAAAAAGCTGCACCAGCGGCACCCATTGCCTCATATGCTGAAGCAGCACCTCGCCCACTAGATTCCCTTAAATTATGAAAAGACTTCCAGAATATGGAAGGACAGATGTATACGGGAGTTGAAGGTTTCATAGGGACAAAGGCTTGGATTAACGATTGTGAGTGTATATTTTAGGAGCTCAGATGGGAAGACCGAATCAAGAGGAGGATGGCTGTGTGGCACATTAAAAGAGAGACAGTGGATTGGTGGACCATAGTAGTTGAAGAGAATGTTGAGGAAGGAATTAATTGATTTGAATTTAGAACTCGCTTTGAGTCACGATTTATGTCCAGAGCTGAAGTAAGTTTTCAGTTAGAGAAGTTCGTACAACTTAACCAAGGAGACTATACGTTGAAGAAGTATATTAGTAAGTTTATGGAATTGGTTAAGTTCCGATCGAGTTTAATTGATTCCCCATGAAGAAGGCTATGAAATTTGTTGAAGGCCTAAATTCTCAACTTCGGAAGCTACTTTTGACCCAAGTACCTACGGGCACCACTTATGAGATGATAGTTAAAATGGCCCAATTACAAACTATAGTAGTGAGGAGAAGGAGAAGGTAGAACCGATGCAAAATCAAGGTGCAATGGAAAAAGAAGGATATTGAGCGGATAAGAAGGCCAAGGGGAAGATTAAGAAGGGAAGTATAACATTCCATAAATGTTAGAAGACATAACATGTTGCCAAGGATTGCAAAGTGAGTTTGATGAGGGAGGAGTTCAAAGGGAGATTCTACCACTTCCATGAGGAGGGACAAGAATTGGTGTCCAAAGTAAGCTAAGGAGGGACAAAGTAGGCAAGCTTATGCCATTGAGGCTATACCTATCTCGAGTAGGCCTCCTCTTAGAGATTAAGGAAAAACTGCAATGGAAGGTACAAACGTTATTTTTGGAAATACTATTCGTGCCTTATTTGGCTTGAGAGCTCACATTCATTCATAGCTGGAAATATAGTAAACTACTCGTGCCTAAAAACTCAATTCGTCGCTAACCCAATAGTTGTATCAAATCTTACTGGTGGGTTGACACACTTTCTTTAATTTGTAAAGGCCTAGTTATGGATATATGTAATGTGTATTTTACATGTAACACGTATATTCTTGGTTTTCAGAGGTATGAACTTATCATAGGGATGTATTAGTTATCTTACTATGGGGCTATTATAGAATTGTATAGTTAAGAAGTTGAAAGGGGCAAGACATAGATGTTCGTTGTACACCCCAAAACTTAATCAAGTTAAGGTATCTATATTCATTGAGCCCATTACAAGATGAGATTTCATCCAAACCTGTAGTTAGAGAATTTGTTGACATTTTTAAGAAGTCTTAAGTCTCCTATCTTGAAGGAAGATCGAGTTCATAATTGATTTTGAGAAGGATGCTAGATCTGTCGCTCTACCATTAAGGCATATGGCACTCAAATAAAAGCAAGAGTTGGATAAGCAGATTTTGAAGCTATTGCAGAAGGGGTTTATTCACTATAGTGCTTATGAACTGCTTGTCTTAGCCACTAAGTCAAATGGATCTTTAAGGCTATGTTTTGACTATATGGAACTCAACAAGTTAACTTAGAGGAATAGGCATTCTTTACCTAAGATATACAACTTGTTTGACCAGTTTATTGGAGCCAAAATCTTTTATTTGTTGGACTTAGCCATGGGATTCTATCAATTGAATAGTTGAGGATAACAAGCAGAAGACCACATTTCGCACTCCAAAACGGACTATGTGAGCATGAAAAGGTGCCAACTAAAAGCCAAATTCTCAAAGTTCCATTTTTGGAAGAAGGAGGTGAGATTTCTCAATCTTATTGTCTCTAAGAATGGATTGTCTGTAGACCCCGCAAAATTGAAAGCTATTCAAGATTGGAAGATTCCAAAGAACTCCATGGAAATTAGGAGTTTTCTTGGATTGGCGGGTTACTATAGGAAATTCATCAAAGACTTTTTCAAGATAGAAGTCCCACTAACTCGCTTAATCAAGAAAAATCTAGTTTTTGCATGGGATGAGAAATGCATGAAAGAATTTGACAGGCTAAAGGATTTGTTGATTAGAGCACTAGTACTTACCATTCCAGATGGGACGAAGCCTTTCACTATTTACATTGATGCTTATGCTATGAGATTAGGCACCACTCTTATGAAAGAAGGAAGGGTGATAGCCTACGGAAGTAAGCACTTGAAGGATCATGAGAGGAGAAACCCAACTCTCGAGTTAGAGTTAGCAACTATCGTTTTCGCTTTAAAGATGTAGAGGCATTATCTTTTGGGAGAAAGGTTTGAGTCACTCGCCAACTAAATCCCGTAAATACTTATTTTTCCAAAAATATTTGAACCTCGAGTAGTAGAGGTGGATGGAGTTTATAGCATTATATGACTTTGAGATACAGTATACCCTCCGAAAATGGAATGTTGTTGCCAGCACCCTTAGCTAAAGGCATGCTGCTCTTGGTGCTATATAGGAGTGGAGGTAGTTGGAGTTCCTCTCGAAATTTCAATTTCATACCACCAATGGAACCCATTTAGGCTATTTAGAAGCAATGGTAGTTAGACTAGCATTGATAGACCCATCGGGCATGGGCACAAGAAAGATGCAATGGCTGTAGGCATTTTGGACAAGTTAGGTAAAGGAGGGCATTTACCGCATGGCGGTAGGTATGCGATTGATGGATGATGATGTTTAACAAGAGATGAACGCCTTTATGTTCCTTTAGTGAAGGATGTTTTAGATGAAGTTCTGGTCGAGTGTCACCATTCTCGGATGACCATTCACCTCGGTGTAGATAAAATGTATAAGGATATGAAGCTAATTTTCTATTGGTCGAGGGTGAAGAAAAGGATGACGGAATTTGTTTCTAGGTGTTTGATATGCGAAAAGATAAAAACAGAATAAGTGATGCCCAGAGGAGTTATTGTCGTGCTTTTGGACTTTATAAATGGGTTGCCTAAGAGATAAAGGGGCAATGAAGACATTTGGGTTATAGTGGATAGACTCACTAAAAGCACCTACTTCATTGCCTTTAGGAGTGATATAACTGCAACATCTTTGGCGCAAATTTACATTAACGAAGCAGTACGACTTCACAAAGTTCCAGTTAGCATTGTTAGTGAAAAGGACCCATTACTCACTAGCGAATTTTGGAGGAGTTTTCAGTCAGCTTTAGGGACGACATTGAATCTTAGCACTGCTTACAACCGGTGGACCCATGGTCAGACGGAAAAGGGTGAATAGGACTTTGGAATATTTTTGAGAGTTTACATTATGGATTTTGAAAGACAATGGGAGGAGCACTTACCCTAGGTTTTAAATGACAAGGATCTACCTAGGTTATAGGTATTAAATGGTCAGTGTCTGACGAATTCCCATTAAAGAGGTTTTAAGTGGCTCAAATACTCTAGTATAATACTTTATCCTTTCTGCCGTGAGATTTGATAGCATAGATAAATAGCTCTGCATATTGTTCATTGTATCAATTTTACCAAAACAACAACCGCTTGGAATGGGTTTAAGGTTTGATGAGCTTTTATTAGGTCGAAAATTAGGCCCGTTTCGAGGAAGGTTGTTGCAGTAATATATCTATGTATGTATGTATGTATGTATGGGTGTCATGGATCTGGGATGCGACTCCATGATCATGCTGCCTGGAGTGGATACTTGCCAATCTGGTTCACTCCCAAAACATAAAGGAAGTTGGACAAAGATTGACAAACACATAGTATCTATATTCTATAGCTAACGCATAGCTCTACATAAATGTCGATACACGGCTCTATATACATTGACTGAGGCATGGCTCTATACCATTGTCAACACACGGCGATACACGTGACTCACCGTTATGAGCTCTGCCAAATATCTAATCCCCGTTCGAGTGATATTTACTTGCATTGGTTACCAAATAAATACCACTATGGCGTCCCTTACCACCGTGCATTATTCGAATATTTATTTAATGCTCTTAAAATACACTCGATCCATACCAAGTATTTCAATGCAACAAGTTCAATGAATAACTAAAAAAGTGTTATCGAAAGTCCCATACTAGACGATACCACTAATTTGTTTATTTAAATTCCTCATTACGAATAAATTAAAACATATATATATATAAAATAATCAAAGTAATTTATTATATATATATATATATTTGAAAGCAAAATAACATTTTCTATAATAAAATACTATATTTACTTTAGATCGTTCAAAACAATATCCAAGTAAATATTCAAACACTATAGTATTTTTTTTATAATCTATAATATAAGTTTTAGAGTCATTAACAAATATTATCAGAATAATTTATAATTATTATATTATGGATTTTTTAAAATTATAATAACTCCTTAATATAATGTTATTAAACCACTTGATTAAATTATAAAATATCTTATATTATATCTATACTAACTATAGCATAGTATAATATAGTGTTATTTTTATGGTTATTTTATATATTTTTTATTTTTATTTTTTTATTATTATTTTAAATTTTAATTTTTTAATCTAACCGATCAAACGACAGATGTCGTGAATTCTATCATCCAAATTAGGTTGTTACTAACCATTCTCTCCACTGTGCCTTCTTCTCATTCTACAATTCATTACATACTTTCCTAACAATCATACAAACACATACAATATCATTTGATCCCAAAATCAAATCGAAACTTATCAAAGAGGGAAAATTATGTTACTATAAGTGGATATATAGAGATGCACAGCCATTGTAAACACCTTCATATATCATAATATCAATACAGATATAGATATGTGAATAAATTAGTCACCTTGATTTGAAAAATCCCCAAACGTTTGCTAACCTGAACTTGCTTTTCTCCTTCCCTTGACAGTGACTTTACTCTCTTAAAGATTAGTGACTAAAGCTTGAATTCGACCAACTATCTTTGTGTAGAGATGTCAAGAAGCTAGAATTTTGGTTATATGAGTTTTGTAGGATTTAGTTTGATTTTATTTCAATTTTTAAGGTGGTGGAGTTTAGGAAGGTTTTGAAATTTTTGATTCCATGTAACCATATGGGGATTTATTCATAAGTGAGGAGGAAGTCCGAGGAAAAAGAAAAATCTGTAGAGAACAAATCATGAAACTATGGTATGGATTTAGGCTAAGTGATATTTGGCCTACTTTGTTTTCTTCTTTTTATCTTTACTTTTCCTTCTTTGGTTGATAAAATAAATTTATATTCGAGCCCACTTACAACCTAATTATTCTCCATTAAAACCATTACCAACAAATCACACTGTAAAATTAGTTTGAAGAATTATTTACTGAAATTTATTTATCTAATTATTCATTTTATTTAAATCAGTTGCTAATTAAATTGAAAAATTCATTAATAAAACACTTTCTTTTATTAAAAATAAATTTCTAACTTATAATGTATATTTAACATCTTATATTAAATAATTAATTTATATGCCATATTTAGTCCTTATTATTTTAATACATACTCTTTATAAAATTCCCAATTTATTTCCATAATTCTATTTTAATTAACTCAAACCACATTTATTTCATTAATTATATTATTTAATTGGTAATTAATTACATCTCGGGTCGTTACATTAGTGTATTCAGAAATAGCGAGGTCAAGTCTATTATATCCTATTTATTGTCGAAGACCGAGAAGTCGGCATAGTTGAAGCCTTGTTGTAATGTCCTTTAGCGGTCATGTTTAAGTATAGTTCGGTTTCCAGGCAGCTGTAGAAACCTATTCATCTGGGTTAGGTGATGGTTTTCTAAAAGTTTCATAGAGAGTTACGAGACTTGACATAGAAAAAATAGTCCAAGCCAATATAAAATCGATTGTGTGATCTAGTTTATATTTTCCATTACATTTACTATAATATTATCTGATTATAAATATTCATCATAGTCGATCTCGACACCTCTATGTTACATGCTTGATATAAAAGTGGAGATAATTGCACATACATTAGCAAGAACCTTAGGCCATGCATGCAGAGGTATCTCTATAGAACAAGGACACAGAGGTGTTATAGGTGGTGTAAGGAAATTTTCTCATGAACATGGAATAACAAGCTTATGGAATTTTGAAATTTTTATAATTATTTGTTAACTATTAATTTGAAATAAAAAACCACAATGTTAAGTACAATGAATAATGTATGCATATTTTGAAACTAGTTGACTTTTAATTTGGAATTTTCTTTATTGTGGGAGATTTTGGTTTCTTTAACTAGTTTGTTATAGGTGGTGTAAATATGTAATTGTGTTTTGTGTCTTGGAAATTGTAATGAATAATGTATGCATATTGTTTAAGCTAGTTTACAAAACTGAAAGATGAACAAACATATACCAGTTTGCTCTTAATACATGATCAAATAAACTCACGGAGTGTAACGACTCAAAATTTTAAACGTTTTAAATGAAAATATTTAGTTTATTTAGATTTTATTTTAATATAATAAATAATAAGAAAATTAATTTTCAATAAAACAACTTGATTTTTAATCTAGTATTTTAAAATTAATTTATAGGATTTTTCCATAATTTTAATTTGGGAAATATTTAGACTATTGTTAACGTACTTTACGACGAACTTTGTTTGTTTTGAAAACAAAACAGAATAGAATAACCATGGTATTTTATTATTATTTTATGATCGTGTCGAATTGTTGTGCACGATCGAATTTTTATTTCTATCACGCGGTCTGTATGCGAACAGAATATTGTATAGCCGACTGCATGGCTTGAAAGCTTTGCGTTGCTTTATTATTACTCCATCTCCCTTCTTTTCACTTCACCTCGCTCACCTTTCTTTTCTTTTGTTTTTCGTATATGATGTTTTTTCAATGATGTGACTGGGCATCATTTTGGGTTGTCGTCGATTTTTTTTAGTAAATTAATTATATGAGTGCACCAACACCTCTTCTATTTTGTTTCTTCATCTTCTCCACTCAATTCAAACCAATGAAATTTAAAACCATCCTCCAACCTTCAAAATTCACTATCTCCCAATCTACTCAAGATTAGCCAAAGTGTTCAAAATGAAAGTTGTTCATTTCCATGTCTAGATTTTTGAAAAATAACCACTTGTCATTTCATCAAGTGAGGTGGTAGGAATTGGTCGAAAATAGTAGTTGGCGAATATTGATCATTTTTTGATTATTGTGAAATGGAGAATGGAGGACATGGTTGCGTTTGTATCAGCGAACCATGATTTTTGGTGGTGGTCGCAAGATTTTTAGTGGTCGGGATCTATAGTGATTGTGAGATGAACCATTTCTAATCATAAATTAATTTCTGGTAGTCTAGTGGACGAGTGGAGCTCTAATCGTTGTTGGGAGGAGCGTTGGGACAAGGTGAAGGCATGGGTGGCACTCGAAGGAATTCCGGTGGTCTATGGTGGCATCGCGAGCTTGAGTTAGGGTTTTGTCCAATGTTATTTTTGAGTTTGGGTTTCATATTGCTTTAGGTGTTTGTCAACGTCGAGCACACCGTGGATAGGGTTAAAGGTAGGGTATGAGTTGGCGGTCATGATGGAATAGGCAGCAGGGATGATTGTTGGTTGTGGCATCGGCAAATAGGAGATGATCGAAACGTGTTCTATTTAAGAAGCACCATGTGTTTTTTTCGAATTAGGGAGGGAGGTCAGAATCAGTAGAGGTAACCAGATGTGGTGGGGAAAGGGGCAGTGAGATGAGGGCACATAGTGGAGTCTACCGGGGGTCGCTGATTGATGATTAGCAGCGAGGTGGGGGCGTGCACGTGCACATAATGCATGTTTGATTTGGGTACAAGTGTTCAATTTTTGGGGGTAAAGATGGAAGCGGGTCTGGTTGGATTTGAGTAGGTCAGGCCTTATTCTAGTTTTTGTATGAGAAATGCTTTTTATTATATTTATCTAAATTATATTGGCTAAGTTGTGTGTGTGAATTTAAAAAAGCAATATTTCATTCATTTTAAATGTGATTAACTCATGGATTTATGCATTAGACTCCATTGACGAGTGTAATGTTTTGGTGTAATTTGTTGATAGTTTGGATGAAGTATAAATTTATTATAAAATAATATTGATTGAATTTAATTACATTAGTTTAAATATGAACGTAGTTAAATTAGTTATACCTCATTGGTGTTATTTATTTGGCTAAATAAAACGCTATTCTGTTATTACAAATGTGACGACCAACTATTTTGTACCATTCAAATTCGACAGTAAATTAAACATGTCAAGCTTAAATAGTTTAAAACAATAGATTGTAAATAAATTAGGAGCAAAATAAATCTAATCACAGAATCACAGACACAGAAATCAGAATACTCGCAGCGGAATTAAAATAACTTAGTGGTTCATGTAGCCACCATTAATAGTCTCAAAACAAATAAAGTTACATAGTCTTTAAATCCAAATACAGTTTAAATCGACAATAGAAAATCTCAATATCCAATAGTCTTGATTTCATAAGATAAAGAACTGAAAGGAAAGTTGCCGGCAGCTTGAAAAGTGATCTACAGAAGTCCTAGCTCCGGGATGAAGAATGAACTACAACTCAGGCTGACCCAAGCGTAAAATAAAACACAAACACTCGAGTCAGGAAATACATACTTATACAGTGTAAGCTAATTCAAGTGTACTGTAATATAAAGCAAGTAACTTAAAGGATGCTTAGGACCACCCATCCTCTAAGGATCCGTTAAACTATTTACTATATAGTAATATTTCGCTATTATAATAATGTCTATTAGTAAACTAAACTTACTTTTAAATAGCATTAAGGGGTTACCCAATCTCCCCCTTAACACAATAATAGTCCCAGTAGTCCATCCAATATCATAGTCCCTCCTGATCGAGAAGCCACTAGAGGATACCACACGGGCTATGGGAGAAATCCAAACTCGTACAGAGCTCGGTGTGGTAGGTGACACGGCACAACTAGGCAATGCCAGGGTAGATATACCAATTATGCTTCCGGACCGATGGTAACGCGTAGCTGCTACTACCGCCCACCTCGAACAACGCTCTCAAATCAAAGGTGCGCACCAAAAAATAGAATGGCATACGAAGAAGTGTGTCCGATCAAAGGTGCTAACATATTAGTCCATCAACCGCTCCTGTTTTAGCCACCTTGTGCCAACTCACGGGAGTCGGGTCCACGTATTTACCTCAAAGGAAACGTCACCACCATCCTACTTCATTCCGGAATCTCCACCGCGTACACGGTTGTCAAAGTGGAATTTGGTATCGACAGAGAGTATGCCCATATCCGATCCCGGTCTCTTTAACAACCAACGTCATTATTACCCGTGGTTATAAAAATCCTAAAATAGTTATATTTAAATCAAATACTTCATTTTAATTTATTAAAAGGTGAGGTTATAATTTTTATAAAAATCTAGTATACATCCAAAGGTTATACCTTAGTTCGTTGAGTATTTTTTTTTGTTTTACTTAATATGGTTTCAAAAATAATTAAACCAATTTAAATTATAGATTGAAATTTCCTCCCTTTAAATAGTCATTTAAATTATTCAAATATCTATGACTTTTATAAAGTATATTATACAATATATTTCTAACTTCTTTTACTTATACAAATCAAGTACACGATTTTCTATTTAATTAAGTAAATTACCATTCCAAAAATAAACTATATTTTTCAATTAATTTCTCATCTTTCCTTTATTTCACTAGTTTAACTATTAAATTCATAGAAACTTCACCTCGCTTTATATTCAAGTTATAACAAATTTCCTATTTTATTTCTTAACTTAAATTCCATTTATTTCACAAATCCAAATTTACAAGGTAAATTTATACTTCAAATTTTTAACTTTCATTTTTCATCTTTAACTTGAAAAATATAACTATGCTTAAGAATCGTTTAAATCAAATTTAAACAAATTATTATAACATTCAAAATTTTCAAATATCTAATGATTCCAGAAAATTTATATATATGTATAACCACGGGTCTGTCTAATATTTTCTAGACTAGGTCAAGTGATACGGATAATATATCATTTCAATCCGTAATTTATAAAGAAAATTTGGGTTTTATCGTTTCAAACCTGCAATCCCAAGTAAATAAAATAAAATAAATAAATAAATGAATAAATAAATATTGATCTGGCCTATCATTTCAGCCTATAACGAATTCTATTCTACAGGAAACTTGTAGTGTGATTAAATAAAAAAATAAAAAAAATAGTGTACAGTATAAATAAACAGATACAACTGATGATGTGTAGGTTTAATAACGGAATTTTAATAACATCAATGCATATCACATTCAAATAAATGAATTATTCTACAATCCCACTTGTTATCCGTCTACAGATATATAAGTACGTTTGTCAGGTGAGAAGACTCACCTTATTGCCGTCAAAGATTTGATTCAAGAACGACGGTAATACTTGAAAAAAGTGAATGCATAGAAGCACGATCAAATTGTTGCGGAGTCGACGCTCGGATTTAATTCTTGAAAGAAAACGAATAAATTCAACATCAAAACTAAGTAAAATTTTAACACGTAATATTTGAAACAACAGGGACGCACGGAATCAATTCGATCCGTAGGCTCGACCACTCCACCCCACCCCACAACCCGATCACAACCAAATCAAAACGTGGCCTGCCCATTTTTAAAAGTATGAAAACATGCACTACTCTTTCCTTTCCTTTTTTTTCATGCTCACGCTTTAAACTTTATGCATGCACACATGGTATGAAGCTTTAGGTAAACTGAGTCCAATAGTGGTGCACAACTATACCCAAGTTAGATTATACAGGTGGCATGAGCATTCTCATGCATGCGTCCCCTCCCCTTTTGTTTCTTTCGTACTAACTTTATTTTTTATTTTTATTTTTTTATGCGTGACACGACATAAAATAGGTAGGCTCGGTCATATCCATCTGAAGGCAGGCACGCATATTCCACTCGGTGGGCTAAAAATTTTCTACAAGTGGCGAACACCTAATTAATTTAATCCAATTACTCAGCATCAAAAAACTTATGAGCAAATTAGCATTTCCTATTCATTTTGTTACATTCACTTATATTCACTTTATGAATAAATTGGTATTCCATTTAATCCATTAATTATTAACTTTAATTATTGCAATTCATTATCTAATATAAATTTTGGATCTATTTCCTAATTTTCAAATTTCAATTAATTAAAACCTTACAATTGTTTACAAATAAAAATGGGAGTGTACTAAATAAATCATTTATTGTCCTGCATTACTTTATTACCTCAATTTACATCTAATTTCCATTAATCAACATTTTATTTCATTGATAAATTCAATACTTGCCTTTATTTACTTATATTTTAACTTATTACCCAAATGCAACAATTTACAACTTTACATTATTATATAAATTTGAATTCCATTCTAGTTAACAATTTTTATTCATGATTCACTAATTCAACATTTACATTTGTTTCTTATATTAAGCTTATAACCAAGTATGACAATTTAACCTATTTCCATTAATTGCAATTTTATTTTAAATTGTTAACTTTTAATTACAATTGCTACATCTAAATTCTAACAATCATTTTATTATAAATTATAATAAAAAAAATTCCTTTTTAAAATTTAATTCCAAAATCTTATTAATATGACAAATTTAGTTAACGAAATTCACGGGTCGTTACAATAAATGGAATAGATTATTTTGCATATCTATTTAGCAAATAAAACACCGTTCTGCTATTATAAATGTAATAGATTATTTTGAACATCTGTTTAGTAGAATAAAACACTATTCTACTATAATTAAATTGAATATATTGTTGATGACATCTGTTTAGTAGAATAAATCCCCGTTCTGCAACTATATTAATTTAGACGTTGATTCGTATGCCAGTTAATTAATATATGGATTAATTAATATTGGATAAGTAATGTATTAGCTAGTGACTGTTAATTATTGATTTTATTTACGTATATGCTTGCTTATGTAAATATAAGGGACATGACTTGGAAAGTGAATAAAAAAGTTAGCTAGTTTAAGTACCATGATGATCGCTAAGCCTTTTTTCAAATTTGAAAAGTTATGGATATAAATGAACTTAAATGTTATAACAATTTGAGGTTAGGTTTTTATATTATTTTTTATTAATGGTTTTTAATTTAAATAATTATTTTATTAATGATGTTTAAGTTAATTAATTATTTTATTAATGATGTTAAGTCAATTAGTTGTTTTATTAACGATGTTTAACGTTAATTAATATTTTTAATAGTGATGTTGGAAGTTAATTATTTATTTATGAGTATATATGCAAGTCTAGGTGGTCTTGCATCTACTCATAATGTGCATTAATTCAACAATGCCTAAGTGGACATTTAAAAATGCTATAGTGCCGAGGGGGAGCCATTTACAAATTAATACACATAGGTGCATGCTACCTTTAGTTGGACTGACCATAATGTGTTATGCCGTCTTGGATTTTAATATATTTATATAATGAAATTTCTCAAAGAGATCCCAAAGTTTTTAATCCCCAAAAAAAAGTAGAGGTATCTTTTTCCCACGATGACCAATTGCTTTTTGGGATGGACAGGTTAATGCGGGGTTTCTAAACCTGTAACAACCCGGTATTTCCAACCATTCGCATCCGCACATGCCGGAATTGAATTGCTCAAAATACTGCATTGTAAATAAAATTTGGCAAATCTCAGAATATACAGTAAATAATAATCACAGATCACAGACATGGAGTATTTAATAATGCAGCGGAAGTAAAGGAAAAAGTAGTTCATTAAGCTACTATATAAATATATCAGAGTTAAATAAAATACAACAGAAGAAATAAAGTAAAATAGAAGTCTCAAGATGATAACCAAGTACAAGCTGAATAGAACAACAGAACTGGAATAGATAAAACTAGATAAGCTGATAATCTCCTGCGATTCCAATCTCCAGAAAGTGGAATCCAAATCTATGAATAACTCAGGCTGAGCCGAGCGTAGATAAAAATACAAACACTCGAGTCAGGACAATATATACTTATATAATGTAAACCAACTCAAGTGAACGGTAATAAAGTACAAGTAACTTAAAGGATGCCTGGGACCGCCTATCATCTAAGGATCCGTTAAACTATTTACTATGTAGTAATATTGCGCTATTATAATAATGTCTACAGTAAAATAAACTTACTTTTAAATAGCGTTCCAGGCTACCCATATCACCCTTCACACATAATAGTCCCAGCAGTCCATCCAATATCATGACATCTCCACACCGGGTGACTGTCAGAGGATACCACATGGGCTACGGGAGAAAAACAAACTCGTAGTAAAGGCTCGGTATGGTAGGTGACACGGCACACAAGGCAATGCCAGGATAGATATACCAATTACGCACATGGGCTGGTGGTAACGCAGCAGCCACATACGTCCACCTCGGAACACACTCCAAACCAAAATCGAAGGATGGTCATCTAATCAATCACAAGTAAGAGTATAGTATCGAAGGAATGTGTCCGATCGGAGGAATGACCTCACTTGGCCCGAGATCGCTCCTGTTTTAGCCACCTTATGCCAACTCACGAGAGTTGGGTTCACGTAATATACCTCAAGAACGTCGCCACCATCCTACTTCATTCTGGAATCTCCACCGCGTACACGGTTGTCAAAGTGGTTTTCGGTATCGACAGAGAGTACGCCAGATATCCGATCCCGATCTCTTTGCCAAACAATCGTTATTATACCCCGTAGTTATAACTTTAAAACAATATTTTATACTTCAAAATAAAATATCATTTCAATCCAAATCTTTATCAAAAATAAAGATTAAATCATTTCCAAACCATTTTAATATATCACCATACCATATCTTCCAAATTCAAATATTTATCAAAATAAATGTTAAGTCATTTCTAACCATTTCAATATATTAAATTATCATATCCTTTCGAAACTTCCTTTCCAATCATTTTAATATATTAAAATATCATAACCTTTCAAAGCTTCATTTCCAAAATATCATATCTTTCAGAACTTCTTCTCAAATCATTTTAATATCAAAATATCATATCTTTCAAAACTTCGTTTCAAATCGTTTTAATATACCATAATATCATATCTTTTCGAAACCACATTTCAATCATTTTAATCTATCAAAATAGGTATATTTCAAAACAAATTACTTTATTTTAAATCATAAAAATGAAGTTATTACATTTAATAATTAAATTATTAAATTCCAAAAATTTAAACTTTTCAATGTTCATTTATTCACTTAAATTTATTAAAACAATGAAAATTCAAGTTTCGCAACATTTGGAAAATGCCACAGAAAGTTACATTCAAAAAATTCAATTTAACAAAAGACAGCATTTAAAATGCTGTTAATTAACTTCAAATATTCAATAGAATTTCACAAACACTTATATTTTTATTTAAATATTTTTAACTTATAAAATCATACATTTTCACATTTATAATCATCATTTAATTTTCCTTAAATTCATGATTTTATAAAGTTAAGTTTCCTTTCAAAAATCAATATTTATTAATAATTCACTTATTAAATTTCATCATTCAAATTTAAATTCATTACATTAAATTTCAACTTAACTCTTAAGTTTAAAATTTCAAATATAACTCAATTCCATTTTATTTAACTTAACTTAAAATTTCACTTTTAAATCAAATTCATAAATTCCAATTTAAGTTATATTTCCAAATTTCAACTTAAATAATCATTCCTTTCACTTTTTGACTTTACTCAAAAATCATTAATATATTATAAAATCATTTTAAATTCATTTCAAATTCAAATTATCATAATTTATCGTAATTTCATATTTAATTTAATTTCCAATTATAATTAAATCAAAATTTCAAAAATAACTTACATTCAGATTTTCTAACTTTTCCATAATTTATTTAACTTATAAATTCCTAGAAAATCAATAATACTTTACAAAATATATTTTTTATTAATTTTAAATCAAAATATAGTAATATTTACTTTTCTAAAATATTTTAAAAATTTTAGAAAAACATATTTTAACTACGGGTCTGTATATAGTTTTCTACGCTAGGTAAAGTGATACGGGTAATATGTCATTTCAACCCGTAATTTACAAAGAAAATCCAGGTTTTATCATTTCAAACCGCAGTCCCAAGTAAATGAAATAAATTGAAAATTGCTCAGGCCTATCATTTCAGCCCATAACGATTTTCCACTACTCTAAAGTCCGTTCGGGTATGTATCATTTCAACCATAGTGATTCTAATCTAAAGGGAACTTGCAGTGTGATAAACTGATAAAAATAATAGAACAACATAATATAACAGTAACATATGATATAGCAGGTGTTTAAGCATGGGTGAACATCATATAATCATAACATAGCAGATGTAATATGGTTATGCATTTTTACAGATTCAAAAGGGGTCAATTTACTAGTTATATATGTACATATTGTCAAGTGAGAATAACTCACAGGTTTGAACTGGAGACACAACGATGAATGCACGAAAGGGAACCACACAAGCACGATAACATGAAACAGAGATGAGTGGAAGAGCCAAAGTATCAAATCCCTTGAATACAAGTCACACAAAACAATAATAATAACATAAGTTTTCTAATGCAAAATACGATAGAATAAGATAGAATCAACTACACGAATCAAAGCAGAATTGCTTTGCACTTGCTTCCAACAACCTTCAGGTTCAGCCATAAGGTGTACTACAGGTCTAAGGCAAGATTTGGATCAGGTTTTGGTTGGGTATGGTCAGCCTACACTTGATTGTTGATGGTGCAAAGGTGGGTAGTGGTGAAAACAACACAAATATACATAAACAATGCTAGGAATGAATGCATAAATCGTCTCCAAAGACCCTGCACTTGCTTTCAACATCATATGCTTCAGATATAGGTCAGAAAGGCACGGCTAAAGCAAGGAAAAGGATTTGGTTTGAGTTCATAAGAGGTCGGCCAAACATGTATGGGATGGAGCAAAAGCGATGATGCATGAGATATGTGCAAGGATTACAACTACAATGCAAAATATCATGAATTCAAGACAATATTGGCTTGGCCCAAGCAAGACCAGGCACGGCCATCTCTGTAGTGGGGTGGAGGATGGTCTGGAAGAGGGTTTAAGGTCATCCATGGGTGGTGGAGGTGGAGTTGGTGGCGGCCAAAGAAAGGTTGAAGATGATGAAGGCATAGGTGTTGGCTATGGTGCATATAAGTGAAGTTTGTGTAGAGTTAGGTGGAGTTTGATCAACTATTGGGCACGGCCAGTGGCTTGGGGCTGGAGAGGAGGTGGTGGGTGGTTCAGGTGGTGGAGGAGGCGGCCATGGTGTTTGGAGTGGTGGGGCCTAACCTGAAGTAGAAGAGAAGGCAAGTACAATCAACATAAACAAGTAGAAAAACAAGAAGAAAAACAATGGAAAAAGAAAAAGAAAAAAAATACCAAACTCATGGAGATGATGAACGCCGAAATTTTTTTCCGATGGGAATAGAAATTTTTTACGTGAATGAGAAAAAAAAAAGGCGGCTGAAGAAATGAGGAGATGTGGCCAATTGAATGAAAAGTAAGGTTGAAATGTGAAAAGGTGGGAGATAAAGAGCCATTGGAAACAAAAAGTCAAAACCTTTTCACATTATCTTTATTTATTTATATAATTTTAAATTACTGAGAATAATCATAATTTAAGTAAAGATTTCGAAAATGCAACAAAATATAAAATATAAATAAATAATTATTAATTATATAAGGTAAAAATAAGAAAATAGCACAAAATTGCAAACTAGTCTAGAAAAATGGAAAATAAATAGAACAAACTTTGGAAAATTTATATGGACTTGTAAAACTATTTATAACAAAGATAATAACATAAAAATAAAATGCATTCACAAATAAATATATAAATTTTAATTTAAATATAATTTAAATGAAGAAAATAGCAAAGAAAATAGAAACTAGGCTTTAAAATAGAAAATAAATTCAATAAGCTTTGGAAAAATTCAAGCATCACTTTAAAAATATTTAAAAGTCAAAATATACATAATATAACATAAATATACAAATTAGAATAAGATTTATCAAGTAAAAATATCATATATATAAAGTAAAACAAAGAATATTGTTAATTAACCCTATATACACACAATATTGTAAAGGGTATAACTTTCACAATTTAAATCCAATTTCGACGAAACAAAAAGCAATATTCATGATATTAAATCTATTTTCATAATAAAAGACAAAATTAAATATTTAAAATAATTTAAATTTGAAATTTAGAAGTCAAAGTTTGAATAGTTTGACCAGAAATTCACTTTACAGTAAAATATTCAAATTATACTAGTTTGAACTATAAATCACTTAATAATCAACATTTATATTTAAAAATGAAATGTTTGAAATAAAATTTTTTTAAATAACTTAAAATAAAAATAAAGTCAATTTAAAAATATAAGCAAAATCTAGGGTTATTACAAAACCGCAGAGCTAAGATTAGTCTAATAATACCTATAAGAAGTCAGTAAGTCGAGGTATCTTTTTCCCACGATGGTCGTTTTTGTTTGAACTATTTTTTAGCTAATGTTATTCTTCGCATTGCATATGCCAATATATTGACTTCGTATTCAGTCAGCAAAATTTAAAAAAAATTCTCAAATATTTTTAATGCTTTTTGTAAACTCTTTGGTTATTTAAACATTTATAATTATTTCTCATTTTGTAATGATACAGATTACAAATATCCACTCATTTTGTCTCTATGATTTCAAAGGACAATTACAATCAAATTTTAAAAATAGTCTATTACCATTAAAGATTCAATGTTAGACACCATTGTGCCTTGAAGTCAAATTTGTTAACTAAACTCATTTTATTTGCATCATAATGAGCATCGAATTTGTAACATGGCTGAGAGTAAACTCTAACTATCTTCATCATTGCTATTGTTTCATTCCACCGAATCCAACAAACTAAATGGTTGTGCCCAGATTAAAGAGAACTGAAATATATATAACTTCATAACAAATCTGAACATAATCAGCAAACATTGGTTTAGTTGCTTACCGTAACATAATAAGAAAAGAAAAAAATGAAAAAATAGTATACATTCATTTTCCTGCTACACCTAGAGCAGTAAGACTACAATTGCCTATAAATGTCAAATTACATAGCTTTTATTTGGACAATTTCCTATACTAATCAAAATATTAAATCAAATACACCAACAGGAAATTCAGTATCATTATTAATCATTATTTGAACAATATGTAACTATATGTATCATCTACAAAGTTTTGTATAGGTCAGTAGAAATTACTTTGATAGATTTCTCATATTATCGTCATTTAGCGATCGGGATATATCCTCTATATATTTCTGGGTGAGAGGTAAGCTAAGAATATTACATGAACTAAAAATACAGAGAATGAAACTGTAACTTAATGAAGATAAAAATAGAATCAAATATGTTGACATGAGGTTAAGAAACCTGATCAATGACTTGCTGCCTCACAAATTCACAGTAATTAGTAGTCTGATAATATTGATCTAATAGAGCTTTGAACTGAAAATTAGAATTAAATTTGTAAACATTCATAATTATAAAGGTATGATCGATGTAATATGATAAAAAATGGATTTCTAACCCGACAATTACTATCACCTTGAACCTTTATTTCAACCAAATATACAACTACAACCTACAATGAATGAAACTGTAAATTGTAAGTAATATATTGATAAATAATATTCCCATGGATTGTTTTTAAATTCACAGATCATAGCATTGCAAGTAAAAAGAATGAGTAAGTTGGCATGGATGATGTTTCGCACTTAATTAGCATTGCAAATTAAAAGTAAATAAAAATTTAATTCATTAACTTACCTTATTTTCTCTTCTGATAAAATGTAACTTACTTCATCTCAACAACATATATATTGTATTCAACTTAATCATCATCATCATTACATGAGATAAACCAATATGAAAATATTTGTCTCAAAAAATCACGGTGCTGTGTGAATTTTAGGCATAATTACAATAATGATAACGATGATGATATATGTTATCCTGCCTTTTGGCAAGGCTGGGACACCAAGAACTTGACTAGAAACTAAGGACAATCCGTCTCGAAGATCGGTTATGCACAGGTTAAGAAGCCAGCTCCAAAACCATCATCTGAGAAAAAAATTCAAACTAGGAAATTCGGTCGATTCCACGATTGTTATGGCCATAATACTAATGAGTGCCGTCATTTACAAGACATCGTCGAGAAGGTGATTAGAGAAAGGAGGTTAGAACAGTTTGTTCAGGCTCCGTAGGATGGAGGTGCGGGCCCATCTAATCTAAATCAAGGTCCAGGCCAACCTATGCCCGAAGAACCCATGCGTACTAGCGGGAGGTTGGTAATAAACACTGTGAGTGGTGGTCCTCATCCGGCTGATCAAAGCTGAAAGGAAATAAAGTCATATGCCAGTTCGATTAGGCATGTGGACTTTGAATGCTGTAGTAATATTGATGACGAAGCCCCAACAAAATAACAGAGGACGGTGACAGACGACATTGTTTCCAGGAACCGAGATGCCGATAGAGTCGAGGCCTCCACTATTGATCCGTTGGTTATTTCAACTTAGGTAGGTCATGCTTGGATGAAAAGGATCCTAGTCTACAGCGGAAGTTCTGTCAATATACTTTTCAAGCCTGCGTATGACCATATGAGAATGGAGGTGAAAGATCTAAAACCATGTTAGTCACGCATACATGGTTTTAATGGAAGTGCAACCATACCAGTTAGCATAGTAGAGTTTCCCATTGAATTGGGTATTGGAGATCGTCGAAGTGTCCGGATTTTGCAATCTGTGGTATTAGACAACATTCCCCCATAATGATTTATTGGGCCGATCAGCCCCTGTGGAATTCAGGGCAGCGATTGCCCCATGGTGCTTAACTCTGAAGTTCCCTACTGATAATGGGGTCGGAGTAGTACATGGTGATCAGGCGGTTGAATGCGCCAGTTATGTTGTGGAGCTGCGGGATGCGTAGAGGAAGGAGAAAGGGAAGAGCATAGAGGAATCTCTCTGCGTTCGTTTTTCAAAAAATTGACAACTAACGCCTTAGCCTAGGCTCAGGCGCCACAACCAGCTCCTTAAAGACCTTGATCCCAGAGATAATAATGATGAGGAGGAAGTCAAAGATAGTCAAGCTTCCCCGATGGAGTTGACGATCGATGTTCCGTTCCACGATGACGACGATTCCAGAATGGTAAAGGTCAAATCTCAACTTAGTCACCAGATGAGATAGGAATTGGCTCATTTTCTCCGAGCGAACCTTGATGTGTTTGCCTAGACTCATTCATACATGTGTGGGATCTCACTAGACATCGCATGCCATGCATTAAATATTGACCCGCGGCACGTCCTGGTCAAACAAAAAAAGATACAGTATAGATCCAGTAAGATTTGCCGCCCTAAGGGAACAAGCATATAAACTCAAGTCGAATGGGTTTATTTGTGATGCTTTATACCCGGAGTGGGTACCTTATCCAGTGCTTGTCAAAACGTCAATCGGAAAATGGTGAACATGTGTGTAATACTCAAATTTGAATAAAGCATGCTCTAAAGACAGTTTCCCTATTCCCAGAATTGATCAACTAGTGGATTCAACAGCCGGACACGAGCTATTATCTTTCATGAAAGTGTATTTCGGCTACATTCAAATATCGGTGCATCTACCTGACCAGGCACGTACTAGCTTCGTCATTGATTTGGGACTCTATTGTTACAAGGTAATGCCATTCGGCCACAAGAATGTTGGAGCAACTTATCAAAGGCTCGTGAATCGAATTTTCGCTAACCAGATCGGAAAAACTATGGATGTGTACGTGGACGATATGCTCGTGAAGTCGTGACTATCCATCAACCATGTCAATGATTTGGAAACAACGTTTAACATACTCCGACAGTATAGAATGAAGCTCAATCCGTTGAAATGTCATTTCAGAGTTACATCGGGAAATTTTCTTGGATTCATCGTCAACGCCAGAGGAATTGAAGCCAATCCTTAAAAAATCTGGGCAATTCAGAATCTCGAAACTCCCATGACCATTAAGCAGGTGCAAAGCCTCAACGGGAAGGCGGCAACCTTAAGCAGATTTATTTTCAGATCCACAGACAAGTGCATTCCTTTCTTCGATCTGTCATAAAAGGAAAGAATTTTTTTGAATGGATTAGAGGAGTGTGAATGCGCATTCCAAGCACTAGTTCAACATCTGGCAACACCTCCCATTTTTTCGATGCTGGTTGATCACGAGAGATTGTATGTCTATCTGGCTGTTTCGGCATACGCAATCGTGCTGCTTTGATTCGAGAAGAGGATCGAATCCAACGACTCGTCTATTATATCAGCAAAATGCTAACAAGGGTGGAAAGAAACTACCTGAAGGTGGAAAAGTTGGCTTGTCGTCTCGTCTTAGCCTCGAGGAAGCTCCGTCCATATTTCTAGGTTCATCTGATCACTGTCTACACCGACCAGCCGTTGCGATAGATCCTAGCACGACCTGAGACGTTTGGTAGATTACTTAAGTGGAATATCGAGCTGAGTCAATTTGATATTACTTATAAACGAAGGCAAGGTATTCAAGGACAAGTTATGGAAGACTTCATAGCTGAATTCACCCAACCGGAGGACTTGCCCAAAACCAATGAATCTCTTAAGCATACATGGAAGCTACACATTGACGGTGCATCAAACGACCGCTGCTCAGGTGCTGGAGTGGTACTTGAAACCCTAGAAAGTCAATCCATGTGCTATGATTTGAAGTTTGACTTTTGCACAACTAACAACGAAGCCGAGCACGAAGCCCTACTCGTCGGATTTAGACTTGCTAGAGACTTGGGAGTCCTTGCCATAGATATTTATCACGATTCACAATTGGTCATATGTCAGGTTCGAGGGGAGTATCAAGCCAAAGACCGGAGATTGGCCACCTACCTTACTCTGGTTCAAGAAGTGTTGAATTAGTTCGAATATTATGCTATTTATTGTATACCCCGAGAGCAAAATCAGAAAGTGTGACGACCCGGAATTTCTAACAATTTAAAATGGAATATTTAATTTATTTTAAATATTTGAAAAGTTGATTTTAACTTGAATTTCAAATATCAATATTTACTTGATAATTAAATTATTGAATTATATAATTTGAAATTGGATAAATTATTGAATATGGAATTTTAAGCCTGTTAAAAATAATTTGAAGGCTTATGAAATTTATAATGATGATACTGAAGATAGTAGAATGCTTGAAATTTAATTTAAAGTAATTTGTTCAGTTTTAATAATCGTTTAAATTTACGTCTAGAAATAGCCTTCCAAGGCAAAGTCTCGGAATTCGACGAAACCAGTTCCATTGGATCCGTAATAGTTAGTTATTATCGGATTTCATTTTTCGTAGCAATCGGAGTAGTCGTTTGACCCTGACAGCTCAAAATGCTTAGAACCATTTTAATCGATTTAATTTAAAATTGATCTTTTTCTTCTGTAACTCGCGCATACGATCAAATTAGCCTCCGAAACACGTTCCATTATGTCCGGAATGCGGGTAAAACCTTATAAACGTCTGTCGGCATGTCTGATTCGGGTTCGGGATTTCGCGTTATGCAACACGAGATATTTTCGATATTTTATTATTTAATATTCACGCGTACTCAAGAAGCTTCCCCAACCCTATATCTTATTATCGTCTCCTCTCTAACTTTCAATATTAAACCGACCTCATCTAAAAAAAAGAAAATCGAACTCAAATTAACGGCGGCGTAGGGTAAAATCGTGCTCGAACTCGAGCGTGGGATGTCGAGCACGCGCTCTGGCGCGAGTAGGGTTGCGACGTGTGAGACTCCTCTAGGCCCGCGCGTGCTTCGATGGGGGTCTTGGCTTTCACATATCGGCGGCAGGAGGTAGAGTGGTTAGGGTTTCGAGTCAGGGTCACTACTCGACTTAGTCGATGAAATTTGGGGCTGCGACGTGGAGTATGATTTTCTGGTGTGCGGTGGGTTGTCAAACGCGAAGTCGCGTGGTGGCGTTGGAGGTTCGCGAGGGCGGCGGCGCAAGAGGAAGGGCTGGGTGTTAGTGGCAGCAGTCGCCGGTGGTAGAGCGACAAAGTTTGCGTTAGATTGGAAGGTATTTTCTGATTTTATTAGTTTGTCTGTTCTTTTTAAAAAAATAAAATAAATGAGTCTATGGATTTATTTATAAATTTGAAAATTTATTAAATCTATTTAGTTTGAAATCAGTAACAGAAAAGAAAAAGAATCTGCAGTAATTCAAAGTATGATATAAACAGAAATATATAATATATTTACAGTTAAGGTATTGGGAAAAGGGCAGGAATTTTAAATGTACAAGGTTTGTATAAAAATGGATTTGAAATCTACATGGATTATTTTATTAGTATATATGTAATTTCAAAAAGAATTAAAGATTTTATATAGAAAGATTTTGAAAGATATGTACAGGAATTTTAAATAATTGAAAAGTTTATATAAAATTAGACTTTTGTATTGGTATAATTTAAGTTTTAAAGTATATGTAATTTTAAAGAAAGTAAAATAAAATAAATATACATTTACATATTTTTATTTACTAGTCTATTTTAAATAGTATTTGAGAGATTAACCTATTTAATTTATTTTGGAACTTAAAATTTTTTTATTAAAAGAAAAATTGGGTTAAATAAAATTTTGGGTTAATTAAATTTATTTAATGGAAAATTAATCGTTTGGTTAATTTAAATATTAATAAATTGTATGATGTTTATTCAAGGTTTAAAATCATGGAAACAAGCCAGATTGGGAGGGTTTTCAAACGGCAGAATTTAAGGTGAGTAAATCTCATTCCTTGGATTTTTATCTAAATTTAAATGGTTAAATTTATGTATTTGGTTGCGTGATTAAATTGATTGATGTGCACTGTGAATAGATGATCGGGTGGCTTTGGTTTTGGTTGGTTTTCGAGTTAATTGTGGTTTGACTCGAAATATTTGGGTTTATATTGTTTAAACTTAAGTCATAAATAAGAAAATTATTTCACTTTAATGTTAATAAGGGCTTAATGATTTGTGATTCATCAAATAAGATGGGTAATTAACGTCGAAAAATTAATTAATTCAATTAATTAATGATTTCGGTCGATTGATTTAGTAATTAAGAGTTGAATTAATTAATTAAAGTTAAGTTAATTAATTAAGGATTTAGAATAATCAATGGATGGTTAATAAGTAATTACTTAACGAAATTAATAAAATATAATTACTTGTGAAATTAATCAAGAAATTAATTAAGGTGATTGATTAAGGAGTAATTAATTTATTTAATAAAATAAATAAAAAGTAGATAATGTCGGGAGGAGATAAATCAAGACTGATTAATATTTATGGTTTAATTAATGATTTATTTATTTAGTGTAATTAATTTAGAATAGGATAAATTGAAATATAATTGGACATCATTAATTTATATAATTAACGATGTAATTAAAGATTGATTAATTAAGATTGATAAATCCATATTAAGTGACTTATGAGAACTTAATTGATATAAGTAATTAAGGATTAATGAAATTAAAATAGTTAATTAATTCATGAAGTAATTAAGATTGCTTATTGATTTGGTTAAGAAGAATTAATATCGTGAAATTAATTAAAGTTAATTACTTGAATATAATGGAAGGATAATTAATCCCGGATGATTAATTAAGATGAATAATGAAGGGATGATTGATTAATTTATTAGAAATTATTTAGTGTTAAATGAAGAAATCTAAGTGGTTGAGGTTAGTAATTCAATTAGGATTAATTAAATTAAATTTGTACGTGATTAAGCTTTGCTTATGAATGATTGAATGGTATTGGATGCTTTGAATAAATTGATATATCTGATATGAAATGTGTGTATTCCATTTGGATAACTTGGGTTAGGATGACTTGAGACTCGAAGAGACCGGGTTCGGGTATTAGGAAATACCCGAAACCACTTCGAATTTTTATAGATTGATATGTGAAATCTATATGCTAGAGTGAAGTGATTTAAAGGAATTGGACTATTTAAATCTAAGCCTTGGTACCTAGGAAATGGATGTGTGGAATAAATGATCTCTATAACTAATTGTGGCTTTGTGAATTTAACCGAATTACCCCGGGTTTTATATAAGTTGTATGTTCTATATTCCATGTTAGATGGGTTTACTCATGCTGGTTTCCAGCCTGACCCGGGTGTTACTTTGGCGTAATGCTCGGGTCAGACCGAGTATTGCTGATTTTCAGGTAGGGACGTTCTGGAGCTCAGGAGTCGAGCTGGATGGCAGGAATGTGTAGAGTATTTCCGCTGTATTATAATATTGTAAATCTGAGACATGTTGATTTGTATATGTCCAGTGTTGAATATATATGTAACTCTGATGTATTTAAATGTAATCGACAGATATAGTATTCTTCCGTAAACTATTATTATTTGTTATTATATTTTATCCTCTGTGAATGTGAGATGTTTGGTGTTTCTGTTCTTCTTTTTCTTCTATCTCTTTCTTCTTTTTCCTAACTATCTAGAATTTTTGGGATCGAAAATTTTGGGTCGTTACAGTTGGTATCAGAGCTGAAAGGTTAAGCGAGAACCTTGGCTCTGGTGGGAATTACTCATTAAATAGAGTCCGTAGTACTCTAGAATGAGTTGAATATATATATATATATATATATATATATATGTATGTATGTATGTATGTATGTATGTATGTATGTATGTATGTATGTATGTATGTATGTATGTATGTATGAGCGCGTACTTTTTATTTTCTTATATAAAAGGTTTTAAATGATTTTATATAAAAAATGTATTTAGATATATAAAGCAATATTTCCTTCTAATAAATATTAAGGTAATTGGATGTTAAATTATTGGAATTACATTAAGGGGTGATATAAAATACAACATAACTAAAATTAAATTAATTGAAATGAAATTCTAGAATTTGAGCTCAAAAATGAAATTTTTTAAATTTTTTAAATAAAGGTAAGTTTGAAATGGTTCAAACTGAAATTTAATCTTGAATTTATAGAAGTAAGAATAATAATATAAAAAAGGAAATTGGCATCTAGATATGATAACCTTGGGTTTAAATTTAAGATTGAAATTGAATTAGTTCAAAATTGAATTTGGTTTGAATTAATTGGATTTGTGATTGAAGATGTATAAGTTTAAAATTTTAAATGGAAAATTTGGATTGGATTAAATTGAAACGACTTGAAATTGAAGTGAGTTCAATTAATACTTTTCCGAATTGATTGGAATAATTTGAAATTGTAATTTAAGTTGAACGGGATTAAAATCAAATGGAATTTGATTTGGATTGAGAGAGAAATCAAGGTTTATTCAACTTGAATTGGGGTTAAATAAATTTCGATGGGAATTGAAGTTCTACAAATTGGAATTGAGTCAATTAAATTGAAGTGGAAATTTAAATTGAATTGTTGGGGAAGTGGACAGTTTTGACTCTAGACTATTTTTAGTATAAATTGTTTTAATATAAACTTATTCTTCCAAGCTATTTAACATATACAACCTTTCTTTTTAAAGCCAAATTACTCTATATTTGTTTTACAATTATTTTTGGAGCTATTTAATCATTTTCAACTGTTTTATAAACTAATTACTGTTTTTCCACTATTTTACAAATTAATTACTATTTTACAACTATTTTGCAATTATCTAAAATTTCTGAAGCATTAAATTGTTCTCCAACTATTCTACAATTAGTTAACTATTTTACAGCTATTTGGCAAATTAATAATTATTTTTCAACTACTTATCTATTTTTAAATTTTTCAAGCTATTTTCTAAAAATAAGCTGGTTGGAGTTCAAACTGTTATTGATTAAGTACTCAACTGAGATATGGATTGAAGTGATAATCCAATGGAACTGAGGCAAATGTGATTAAGTGAATAAAATTCAAAGTGAGGATGAATAAAAAGGAAATTGATTTGGCTGATAATCAATGGAGATAAATACGTAGGATGTACGTATATTATTTTATTCGCACAGTGATTTGATCTAGATTCGAGCACAGAATTTCGAGGTAATTATATCGATCCGAGTTGGGATTTTTCACTCGATTTTCGACGGCGAAGCTGGATATGGATTGTTGATTGGTTTTGGATATTCTCTATCATAGTTATAGCTATGCAAGGAGGATGACGGTTTCTGATCAAGAAACCAAATCTAAGTCCGCACCACGAAATCGGGTGGATGATACTAGTTCAGAAGTGAAATTGTGTGATCGAGCGAGCGATCGGATTGGTATGGCGTATGGATGATAAGTGTACATCGTACAGTTTTGAATGAAATTGATATTGGAAAGAGTAATCAAAATTTGAATATTTGTTTTGAACAAAGCCATATATCTTTGTTATATAAGATACATCTCCCCATGAAGAAGCTATAGAGGGAAGAAAAAGGATTCTTGAAAGTGCTTGAAGTATAAAAGGAATTTTATACAAGTTTGAAATGATCCAAAGTTTTTAAAATTTTATATATCTGAATATATATATATATATATATATATATATATATATATAAAGGATCTTATAAGGATTTTGAGAAAAGATTTTGGGAACCTTTGGATATGGAAAGGCTTTTGATTTTTGGATAAAATCAATATTGAAATTTGAAAAGCCTAGTTTGAGAATTATCGATTTTGGGATAATCGATTTTGTGTAAAGGAGCTTTGTATGAGATCATACTAGGTGTATGATTTGAAAGATACTATATGTTTATAGTATAAAGTGTTTTGATGATGGCTCTGGGGAAAAAGGCGCTCCCTTGAAATAAACATCTCAGAAGTGCCACCGGGTGGTGCTGCCTTGAACCCCAAGGGGGGCTCTAAAGTTGATCCTGTGAGAAGTCCAGACAAAACTATTTCCTGAGGATTATGAATAGAGTATACCATAGCGAAAGTCGTGTGTGCCGCTGAGAGCCAACAGTTACATGGACTTTTGCTGCGATGGCAACGTAACCCAGGATGTAACTGCGACCTATGGTAACATAGCGAAGTCGTGTGTGCCGCTGAAAGTCAACAGTCTGCGTTTGATTTTATATCGGTAGACTATGACCTATGTAGGAGTGGAGAAGTTTCATTTTGACAGCGAAAATCGTGTGTGCTGCTGAGAGCCAACAGTTACATGGACTTTTTCTACGATGGCAACGTAACCCTGGAATGTAACTGCGATCTGTTGTGGGTTCCATGGCATAATCGAGGGGCGTGGAGTGCCTACAGTTACATGGACTTTTGCTGCGATGGCAACGTAACCCAGGATGTAACTACGACCAAGGATGGGGGTGATGATCTCCAAAGCATTCTCAAAAAGAAATTTCCTCTATTTAAAAAAAAAACGGTTTTCGATATTTTCAATAAAATTATTTTTCAAGTATTTTCACTGGATGTTGAGAATGGGTCTGCTAAGTACTTATAGATTTTCAGTCTTGCGCATGATCAACGTATGACTGAATTTCTATGAGAACAAGGATGTAGTGGTTGATACATCGAGTTATAAGAAATATTTTTATAAAAGGCTATTTTAATAGTATGATGTGAATTTAAAAGCAGTTCTAAAATTTTAAAATAAAAGTGATGGAATTTTGGGAAAATGAAAGAAAATTCAAACTGGAATTATGAAAAATTTTGAATTCAGGAAAAATTTAATAAGGTGATTTTTTTTTAGTAAAATCGAATATTGATATAAAAGTGGGAGGTAAGCTAATTAGCTAAATAATTTTTTGATAGAGTATGTTAATAAAATTTAACTCGGTTAAATAAAATGGATTGTGAATTAATAATGGGGTTTGGTAATGAAGTCGAATTGTAAATAGAATTCGACTTGGATTTGATAATGAATTAAATAAGAAGAGATGTTCTAAAAAAAGTAAAAATAAAATAGAGTTGGATCAAAATAGTGATGGTTTGAATTACAAATAAAATTCAAGTGTGATACAGATAATATTTAATGAAATTTGCAAGTAAATTAGATACAATTGAAGTGTTGTCGAATGAAATGAAAGTGAATTATAATAGAAATGGTTTGTGTGTAGTCAAAACCAAGGTAAGTGGAAATAAATGAGAATGGCTTTGTATAAATAAAATAAATTCGCAAATGAATTAAGTAAGTAAATTAAAAATATAAATGGGTTAATGGGATTAAATAATAAATGGATGAAGTTTGATGAATAAAAATTGAATAAAGTTTTAATTGGAATTGGATTATCAGAATGGATTTCATTTATGAGGCGAATTAATTTGAAGAAAAATTACTTAAATAAAAGCTTGGTTTCAAGCGAGAATAGTACATCACTAAATAAGGATTTGGGTTAAATTTATCTGGAAAATGGATATTAATATAAGAAATGAGTATTGTCAAGCTCAATGGAATAGTTTTAAAATGGAAACGATGCGGAGATGAAATGAAATGCATATGTATGGTTGGTGAATAATTTGAAATGGAATTACATATAGAATGAGTTAAAATTAATTTAAAGCAGTTACAAACTAAAATGTATACTCAATTAAGCGGATATCGTCAAATTTACATATAAATAGTTGTCGTTTGACGTAAACAAAAGTAATTAAAAATTCTATAAATTGATAGAGGTTTAATAAATTGATTTTTGAATCATTTGAAGTAAATATGAGCTTGCTTGGATTAAAAATAAATTGAATATAAGTAATTGAGTGTGAACCATTAAAATTTAAATGAAACGTCATATGAAATTGTTGAAAGCAAATGAATTAGCTTTAAATCATATAAATCGTTTATGGGAAGCGTTCGGTGCTTGTTGTTTATGTAATGCATGTGTTTAGCTATTGAAAGTAAGTGGATTGCTAATAAATTCTCTATATATGGCACTTACATATTTAAATTGAGTAAGTACAGGTATCTGAAGGCCGTTTGGATGGATTTGGTTGCACTAATTACTAAAATAAATAAGCTGCTTGCTTAAAATGCTAAATAAAGGTACGCCTACGCAATAAAAATAGAAAATATGAATTGTTTTAGCTTTTCTGACCGGGTGGGTCGATGTATATATATTTATATCTCTTGTCAAATTGAAAAAGCTCCTCCGTACAAAGGAGATTCTGCCAAAAAAATTCAAAAATTTTAGGAGTTAGAAAATTTTGTTAACGACAAAACGATTTCAAATTGGAAATTAAAGTAAATTAGTAGATGAAACTAATATGAATCAGTTATAAATGAAAGATAAAATTCAATATTCAAAATTAAAAGTTAATTTAATTCATATGAAAACGGGGAAAACTAATTTGAATAGAAGTAGATGTAAAAATTTCTGTAAGGAAATGTATGAAAAGATTTTAAAAGGGCATGATTGGATATTATTGCTAGAAAAGATATTCAGGTATTATAAAGGGAAAAGCAAATTGGATTTGATTTTAGGAGATAATGAAAATTGCCCGACAAAAAGGTATGTATTTAAATTTATGTATGAAATTGGATTAGCTTTTTGATCTAGTCACTTTTTTCTTTGAAATTTGGAAGTCTGTAGAGGCATTTTGTAGTTGTACCGAGCTAGCCGCGCAAAGGAGACGCTGGCAAAAAATTTCGAAAATCTAGGAAGTTAGAAAAATTTTGAGAAAATTTTGATAATCCACATTTGGATTTAAATTTAAATTTGAATGGTTGAATAAGTAAAGTTATTTGAAAACTACGGAAGGTTTTGGAAGTTGGTTGAAGTAATAGTGAAACTTTAATAAAGAATATATTGTGGCAAGTGGATAAAACTGTTGGTTTTGGGGCAAAAGTAAACGGGTACTGGCCATTCTTTCTAACTAGTAATTTCGGGGACGAAATTCTTTTAAGGGGGAGAAACGTGACGACCCAGAATTTCTAACAATTTAAATTGGAATATATAATTGATTTTAAATATTTGAAAAGTTGATTTTAACTTGAATTTCAAATATCAATATTTACTTGATAATTAAATTATTGAATTATATAATTTGAAATTGGGTAAATTATTGAATATGGAATTTTAAGCTTGTTAAAAATAATTTGAAGGCTTATAAAATTTATAATGATGATACTGAAGATAATAGAATGGTTGAAATTTATTTTAAAGGTAATTTGTTCAGTTTTAATAATATATCGTTTAAATTTACGTTTAGAAATAGCCTTCCGAGGCACAGTCTCGGAATTCAAAGAAACCAGTTTCATTGGATCCGTAATAGTTAGTTATTATCGGATTCCAATTTTTCGTAGCAATCGGAGTTGTCGTTTGACCCTGAGACTTCAAAACGCTTAGAACTATTTTAATCGATTTAATTTAAAATTGATCGTTTTCTTCTGTAACTCGCGCATATGATCAAATTAGCCTCCGAAACACGTTCCATTGCGTTCGGAATGCGGGTAAAACCATATAAACGTCTTTCGGCATGTCTGATTCGTGGTTGGGATTTCAGGTTATGCAACACGAGATATTTTCGATATTTAATTATTTAATATTCACGCGTACTCAAGAAGCTTCCCCAACCCTATATCTTATTCTCGTCCCTTCTCTAACTTTCAACAGTAAACCGACCTCATCTTAAAAAAAATCGAACTCAAATTAATGGCGGCGTAGGGTAAAATCATGCTCGAACTCAAGCGTGGGATGTCGAGCACGTGCTCTGGCGCGAAGTAGGGTTGCAACGTGGGAGATTCCTCTAGGCTCGCGCGTGCTTCGATGGGGGTCTTGGCTTTCATATCGGCGGCAGGAGGTAGAGTGGTTAGGGTTTCGAGTCAGGGTCAGTACTCGACTTAGTCGATGGAATTTGGGGCTGTGACGTGGAGTTTGATTTTCAGGTGTGCGGTGGGTTGTCGAACGCGAAGTCGCGTGGTGGCGTTGGAGGTTCGCGAGGGCGGCGGCGTAAGAGGAAGGGCTGGGTGTTAGTGGCAGCAGTCGCCGGTGGTAGAGTGACAGAGTTTGCGTTGGATTGGAAGGTATTTTATGATTTTATTAGTTTGTTTGTTCTTTTTTAAAATAAATAAATAAATGAATCTGTGGATTTATTTATAAATTTGAAACTTTATTAAATCTATTTAGTTTGAAATCAGTAACAGAAAAGAAAAAGAATTAGTAAATCAAAGTATGATATAAATAGAAATATATAATATATTTATAGTTAAGGTTTTGGGAAAAGGGCAGGAATTTTAAATGTACGAGGTTTGTATAAAAATGGATTTGAAATCTATATGGATTATTTTATTAGTATACATGTAATTTCAAAAAGAAATAAAGATTTCATATAGAAAGGATTTGAAAGAAATGTATAGGAATTTTAAATAATTGAAAAGTTTATATAAAATTAGACTTTTGTATCGGTATAATTTAAGTTTTAAAATATATGTAGCTTTAAAGAAAGTAAAATAAAATAAATATACATTTACACATTTTTATTTACTAGTCTATTTTAAATAGTATTTGGGAGATTAACCTATTTAATTTATTTTGGAACTTAAATTTTTTTTTTATTAAAAGAAAAATTGGGTTAAATAAAATTTTGGGTTAATTAAATTTATTTAATGGAAAATTAATCATTTGGTTAATTTAAATATTAATAAATTGTATGATGTTTATTCAAGGTTTAAAATCATGGAAACAAGCCAGTTTGGGAGGGTTTTCAAAAGGCAGAATTTAAGGTGAGTAAATCTCACTCCTTGGATTTTTATCTAAATTTAAATGGTTAAATTTATGTATTTGGTTGCATGATTAAATTGATTGATGTGCACTGTGAATAGATGATCGGGTGGCTTTGGTTTTGGTTGGTTCTCGAGTTAATTGTGGTTTGACTCGAAATATTTGGGTTTTAAATTGTTTAAAAGTCATAAATAAGAAAATGATTTCATTTTAATGTTAATAAGGGCTTAATGATTTGTGATTCATCAAATAAGAAGGGTAATTAAGGTGGAAAAATTAACTAATTCAATTAATTAATGATTTGGGTCGATTAATTTAGTAATTAAGAGTTGAATTAATTAATTAAAGTTAAGTTAATTAATTAAGAATTTAGAATAATCGATGGATGGTTAATAAGTAATTACTTAACGAAATTAATAAAATATAATTACTTGTGAAATTAATCAAGAAATTATTAAGATGATTAATTAAGGAGTAATTAATTTATTTAATAAAATAAAAAAAAGTAGATAATGTCGGGAGGAGATAAATCAAGACTGATTAATATTTATGGTTTAATTAATGATTTATTTATTTAGTGTAATTAATTTAGAATAGGATAAATTGAAATATAATTGGACATCATTAATTTATATAATTAACGATATAATTAAAGAATGATTAATTAAGATTGATAAATCCATATTAAGTGGCTTATGAGAACTTAATTGATATAAGTAATTAAGGATTAATGAAATTAAAATAGTTAATTAATTCATGAAGTAATTAAGATTGCTTATTGATTTGGTTAAGAAGAATTAATATCGTGAAATTAATTAGAGTTAATTACTTGAATATAATGGAAGGATACTTAATCCAGGATGATTAATTAAGATGAATAATGAAAGGATGATTGATTAATTTATTTGAAATTATTTAGTGTTAAATAAAGAAATCTAAGTGGTTGAAGTTAGTAATTCAATCAGGATTAATTAAATTAAATTTGTATGTGATTAAGCTTTGCTTATGAATGATTGAATGGTATTGGATGCTTTGAATAAATTGATATATCTGATATGAAATGTGTGTATTCCATTTGGATAAATTGGGTTAGGATGACTAGAGACTCGAAGAGACCGGGTTCGGGTATTAGGAAATACACGAAACCACTTCGAATTTTTATAGATTGATATGTGAAATATATATGCTAGAGTGAAGTGATTTAAAGGAATTGGACTATTTAAATCCAAGCCTTGGTACCTAGGAAATGGATGTGTGGGATAAATGATCTCTATAACTAATTGTGGCTTTGTGAATTGAACCGAATTACCCCGGGTTTTATATAAGTTGTATGTTCTATATTCCATGTTAGATGGGTTTACTCACGCTGGTTTCCAGCCTGACCCGGGTGTTACTTTGGTGTAATGCTCGGGTCAGACCGAGTATTGCTGATTTTCAGGTAGGGACGTTCTGGAGCTTAGGAGTCGAGCTGGATGGCAGGAACGTGTAGAGTATTTCCGCTGTATTATAATATTGTAAATCTGAGACATGTTGATTTGTATATGTCCAGTGTTGAATATATGTATAACTCTGATGTATTTAAATGTAATCGACAGATATAGTATTCTTCCGTAAACTTTTATTATTTATTATTATATTTTATCTGTTGTGAATGTGAGATGTTTGTTGTCTCTGTTCTTCTTCTTCTTCTATCTCTTTCTTCTTTTTCCTAACTATCTGGAATTTTCGGGATCGAAAATTTCGGGTCGTTACAGAAAGCCGATTTTTTAGCGAAACTGGCCAGCACTGGTGAAGCACAACAAATGGGACTCGTCTCCGTTGAGACAATTACTGCTCCGAGCATTGAGTAAATGAAGACAGACTGGGTGCACGAGGAAACCCCCGAGAAGGAGTCGTGGATGACTCCATTCAGAAACTATCTTGAGTATGGAGTTTTACCTGAGCACAGAAGTGAGAAAAGATAGGTTCTTCGAAAAGCTTCATGATTTATTATCTAAATTGGAGTCTTGTATAGGAGGGGATACTATATTTCTTTACTCCGTGTATCGCCCACGACGAGATCAAACCAGTGTTGGACGATGTGCATGAAGGAGAGTGTGGTGATCACATTGGGGGGCAAGCCCTTGCGAAAAAGATACTCAGATATGGATATTACAGGCCGACAGTGAACTGAGACGCATCAGATTATGCCACAAAATATGATAGGTGCCCGAAACATGTTTGAATTCCAAGATCTCCGCCTACAGAGATTACACAAATGGTCAGTCCATGGCTGTTTAGCACATGAGGTATTAATATGATAGGGTCTCTACCTTTAGCTAAAGGTGGTGTGAAGTACGCTGTCATTGGTTTTCTACTTTACTAGATGGGCGAAAGCTGAACCCCTTGCCACAATCATGAAAAAGAAAGTATTCAACTTTTTTGTGCGCAACATCATCTGTCACTTTGGTCTCCTACACACCATTTTAACTAATAACAGGACCCAATTCGATAGTTTCGAGTTCAAAGATTTCTGTCAATGCTACCGCATGACAAGAAGTTCTCAGCGCTAGCTCACCCTCATGCGAATGGGCAAGTCGAAGCCGTCAAAAAAAATTTCAAGTCCATTCTAAAGAAACGCCTAGAAAAAGCTGGAGAAAGTGGGTCAATGAGCTTCCCATGGCCCTATGGGTATATCGAACTACCCACAAGTCTACGATCGGCCATACTCTGTTTGCACTTTCCTACGGCTCCAAGGCTATTATTCCAGTTGAATTAGAAGTGCCTTCTCACCGTGTGGCCTATTATGATCCAAAGATGAATGCCATCCTACTTGCAGAATCTCTAGATTTATTGGATGAGAAGCGCAAAGAGGCTGATTTGAGTGCAGCCGCACACTACAGTCGAGTCGTCCGATTATACAATGGAACGGTCCGACCCAGGACCTTCAAAGTTAGAAATCTCATGCTTAAGGAAATTTATCCAGTCCCTTCACACATGAAACCGACATGAGCATATGTCATCGAGCGGTGACCTGGAGATGGCACATTCAAACTATCAACTATTGACGATCTCACTTTACTGAGAGCATGGAACAGCGAGAGTCTCTGTCGCTATTACACATAACTGGCTTTTATTCATTTAGTTTGCTTTTCCTTTGAAATTTGTTTATGCATTTTTTGAATTTGAACTTGTAATTAGGCAACTGACTTTGCCGTACTTTCTTATTTCAGCAATAAAATGCAGACTCAACAAGCTAGAATGGCAATTTCTTGAAATGCGCAACCGTCACGATGTACGAAGAGCTAAGTCCCATCATACAGTGGGATTCATTCAAATAGGGGGTGATCGTGATCCGACCGGTCACTCGCTAGGTGAAACCCCGAGCTTGGGGGAAAACAACGATAAAGTCATAAAGGATTGAAACACGACAATCCCCTAACGAACTCCAGCTCCCAGAGCGCGAGCTAAAGCACAAGACTCCAAAATTCGGGATCGATGAGGATGGATCCGTCCATCCACGACCTCGCCTTCATTCTTCCAAGTTCGAAGAGGATGGATCCATCCATCTATGAATTCACTGGCCAAATCAAGGTGGATGTGATCCGAAAATCCACAACCTTGATCAACTCCTTGTTCCCGGAGTGTAAACGAGATCCTAATACTTAAAGAGCGTGGCTGACCGTCTATCGACCGACTCTGGTCTCGAGAGCATGGACTGGAGTATAAACACCAAATGGGCGTGACTGACCACCCATCAACTAACTTTGGTCTTGAAAGCGCGGACTGGAGTGTAAACACTAAATAGGTGTGACCGACCACCGGTGAAACAACTTATGTCCCCGGAGTGTGGACATAATCCTAAACGTTAGATGGGTGTGACTAACCACACATCAACTGACTCTGGCCCCGAGAGCACGGACTAGTGTATAAGCATTAAACAAGCATGATCGACCGTGCGTAGATTAATTCATATCCCTGGAGCACGGATATGATTCCAAACATTAAACGGGCGTGACTAACAGTCGTAAATTGGCTCGTGACCCCGGAGCACAGATATGATTCTAAGCGATAAGCAGGTGTGGTTGACTATCGGTATACAAGTTCAATCCCTAAGGTGCGGATGCAAATACTAGCAAATGAGCGAGTTTGATCAGACCAATCAAACTCATTTCACTTTAAGTTTGTTCCGACTTAGTTAAATTAAAACTAGCAAAGGCGGAATATGACTGCCGATTGACTACTTCAATTCTCCTCGGGACTAGGAGCAGGATCCAGCCATTGACGGAGACGGCACAAAATTGGAATTCGGCTTGACATTTTATTATGAACCGAAGCCACTACTTCAGGATTTAACAACCGGACTCAAGTTCGACTCAAAAACAAAATCCTTATAAGTATATTGAATGGAAAGGCGAGTGCTGAAATACTTAAACAAATGAACATAAAGTTATGCTGAAAAGTGAAAAGAAATTTTATTTCCACTATTCTTTGAAAAAGATGAGTACAAAATCTATTCGATGAATTCCTATAAGCAGGGCCAAACCTGTGTCTATACATGGCCTACGAAAGCAAAAGGAAATCCTATTGCAAGCTATCTGCAAAAGATAAGAAGCAAATGTGCAAGTCTACGCTTTTGATTTTCTATCCTTCTTGCTTTTCTTCGCGTAGACCCGCTTGAGCTGCCATTCTAAACCCTCTACCACTTTGAACCTTTACCTCTTCGGCCTGCTCCAACTAGCTTATCTCTGGCCGGGGTTATTGAAGCAGTCTCCTCCTCAAAACTCACAGGGATCAGAATTTCCTCTGTATGTAGAACCGAAGGGATGGTGGCATTTTCATGTTAGAGGGAGGAGGTGTGCCAGTATCATGGTGCCACTTAGAGAAACAACAAGTATCGGGACCGGACCAGGGCCCGCCATACCACCACCATCTCTACGAGTCTACACAGCTTGCTTGATTTCGTGTTTTATTTCCTCCATTATCTGCTCTTCCCAGTCTGCACGTATGCACATTGGAATACTGCTGGTCGGACCCGAGGATCCTATGATGACCACATCTTCATCTACATTAAACGACACTTTGATACTTGGATCAATTTGATGGCTGAAGAGTGCCTCCATCAATTGTTCATCAAGCAAGAAGCTGCTATCATGCATCTTCCCAGATGATGTGGTGGCCATTGTGGTTGTAGCCTCCATCATTATTGCCTCCTGCTCTTGATGCATTTCTTGAGTTGTAGGAGGATCGATCGATGCAGAATTTAGAGTTGAATAGAGATGGGAGAAAATGTTAGTAACATCTTCTGATAGTGCTACTACATTTGGATGAATGGAACAAGAGTCCAAAATACCTTTCTCGGGTTGACTCTCGTGTTGAGCTGATGTCTCTTCCAAGCTGCGTTCGTGTATCGGAGAAAGGTGTGGCTTATCAGGGTCATATCCTGGGACAACTGGAGGATTGATAGTAGGCTTAGATTGAGAGACTGGGAGCGCTTCGAAACTTACTTCATGTTGTTGAATTCCAGAACCTTCTCCAGTGCCCAGATACTTGGCAGCCAACTTTTCTTTTTCAAGAGTGATGATTGTATCGTGGAGGACCTTCGGTTCATCTCCAGCAAGTATTTGCGCTTCTAGTTCCAACTCATCGATAGTTATAGCGTCGTGGGTCATCTTTTCGTCCTTTACCAAGCGATTCCAAACCTCGTATGGTTGGAAAGGATAATCTTTGCGGAGCCAGTTTAAGTTGCGGTTTCATAACATTGGCATTATACATGACCAGGAGACCTTTAAATTCATTCTCCATCCTGGCCTCTACCACTTTAATTTCCCTCTCCATCTTGACATTGGGTTCCTAGGCCTTCAAGTTCACTGCATCCTTCTCCTCCTTAAGTGTCACCGCCAGTTCACATGCCTCCTGGGCGGCTTTGTTGGCCTTATCTTTTTCCTTGATGGCCTCGGCTAGCTTCTCCCTTAGATCCTCGACCTCTTTTCGCACCTCTCTTTCCCGAGTGATGACAGTACTATGGTGGCCCATCTCTTGCACCAGGTCCATATGAGTTTTTCGCATGTTTTCCATGGACTGTCTGGCCACATCGGCTCTCTTATTGGCCTCCATTTCTGATTTCCTTGAATATTCAGCTTCATTATTAAGCACTTCTATTATTCTGTCTTTCTGAGTAAGGTCGGCTTCCAGTTTCTCAATTTATCTTAACCTGCTCGAAAAGTACTGTGGAAACTCTCTCAACTGTCTTAACCCATTCCTTGTACTGGCTATATGCATCGTGCCCGTAGTCCTGCACCAGTCTTTCTAAGTCGTTGGGAATTCTTTTCAAGTATGGAGGAAAGTGGAAGCCATCAAAACAGATAGTCGAAAAATCTTTCTTTAATTTAGCAATTCGGATGGCACCCTCCCCTGTGTGCTCGACAACAATTTGCTCTGGTGATGGGAGTTTCAATTTCAGTTCTACGACCTTGATCGTTGAATTTCGAAGTATGAGGAGGCGCTACTTGGCGTGCAGTTTTTGAAGATTGTCTGCCAGAGCCGGATGGTTTTGAGAAAACTTTAGGTGGTGGCGATCGCGACCGGGAGCGGTGCCTACTTTGATGTGACATCTCCTTCTCCCTATCATAATGCCCACGCTCTTGGCTGGAGTGGTGGCCGCGATCGTAGTCTCTTTCACTTTCACGCCTATGAGATTCAGAGTAAGAGCAGGAAGAATGGCGTTTGAGGCAGAGATTGCTGAGCATCAACCCCTGCCTTGCCATCGTGTCTATAAAATGAAAAGAGAAGTAGAATTAGTCATCTCCAGAGATTAGAAAACATGTGATTAGAAATTATGTGGTGTCGTGAAGTGTGTATGCATGTGCATACCCCCCAACCAACCGACTGTGGTGGGCTTGATTATAGGAGTAGGCTCCCCTATGTCTAAAGAAGTTAAGCCTGCGCTAGTTCGCGGAGGGGAAGGGAGTCCCTCTAATCCAAGAACTTGGAATGAACCTATGTCATTTGGAATAGGGACATCGGATAATCCTCTCGGTGAACTTTCCATTTGCGAAGAGGAAGTCTCCGGACTCATAGTAGCCACAGCTGGAAGGGATACTACGACGGTCTTATGCCTCCTAGATTTGTAGGCGAGAGTCTTGCATGTTCTTTTTTATTCTGATAATTGAGGACTCTACGAAGGCGCAACAGCAGGCCCATCCCTAAGTGGCATACTCTCGTCATTGCCCCGTTCAGTGATTATGACTCCAAGAGCTCTTCTTCCTCCTTGCCTTACTAGAGCCACCCTAGGGATTCCTGTTTGCCCAATGCTTTGATCTCTCTCTATAAGCCCCACGACGATCAAGTTTTCATCATTAAGAACTTTATCGATTTATCTAAGTTCACTTGGCACTGATTGGAGAGTCCTTGCTATCTCCTTGAGTTTGCTCCTTCGTGTTGGGGAATCGAAGCTGTAAAAGAAACGCAGTATTAGACTCTGCATCAACTTATATTACCCAGTTAATCGATGAAAAAGTTGGAGCGCTTACGTCCAACTAGCTACCATCTTGCAAATCCTTGTGGACATCAAACGAAGAACCATTCAGTCTTGAAGTCACTCAATTTACTCCAAGCACCTGCCACTACTTGGCAGTTCCTGATAGCTTCAAGGAAGGTAAACGAAGGATTATCCCTACGACTCTTGACATTGAACAAATATTTGATTCCCTTGATGATCGAGGGTCGGATATGATGCTCCATGAAGATAAAATACAAGTTGTTGAGAAGAGAATATCCATTCAGATGCAACTGAGAAGGGGAAATCATAAAAAAGAACAACGCTTTCCAAATAAAGTGGTTGAACGAGGGCAACGTTCTAGCTGCGCACATAAGTCTGTTGCAAGCAGTAAACCCATACGGAGGATTATGCGCTCTGTCCCCCAGCCCCGGTAGTAGAACGTCTTCAAGTGATAGACCATGCCTGAGACAGATTCTGCCTAGCATATCTTCAGAGATTTTGGAACGAACTGAATCCTCTAGATTCAAAACCAACGCTGCACCCGACAGTTCATTTGGGGTTGGACTAACTACATCAGCCGCGATGTCTGCGCTTCGATCCTAGGAAGGGGAGGACTTTCAATTTCCTACAGCTCGGAACTTCCGGGATCCATAGCTAATGAACTAAATAAAAATCATCGTTAGATGGCAATAAACTATGTCCCCCTCCATGTAAAGTGAATGATTGCGTTGTTTAGTGCAGTTCTACATAATACTTTAAATTTCTACAAGTTTAAAACATGGTAAAACGACGAGAGTTCTATATTCGACCGGTGTGACCGTCATCACTGACCGTCTCAACCATGCCATCCTGACATCAAAGAATGATCCATGTTAAAGCTCGTTATGTTTGTCACATTACAGTTCCATCGACGAGCTTTAAAGGATTGTCAAATATGTAGTTTAATGGTCAAGTCCAGTTACGCAAGGCTAAAGCTCCTCGAAATCCGATGTTCGAGTATGCAAAAAGTAACTGGTTTTGTATCCATCAAGGTTTAACTTGGATCTTTCCTCTTAAAGTTTGTTTTCGTATCGATCCGAAGGGTTTGATTTCATATCTATCGATCCATGCATCACTACACTTCGTATCGATCCTGGGCCCTAGCTTCGTATTAATCACTCCAAGCATCGATGCTTTTTGTATCAATCCAAAGACCCTGCCTTCGGATCAATCACCATGCCTCTTCTATCGATATGAACTGCTTTGTCTTTGATCGATCGACAAATTACTCCACCTACAAAACTACTTCATGACATCCCAGATCGATCCATATCTCATATCGATATGAAGTTTGAAACGAGAATTTGGAAGTCAGTGACTCCACCGCCTCGCTTGATCGCTCTCCTTCCCCAAGCTTCCAAGTTGCTGTAAAAATAGTTCCTCGACCTCACACCAACCATATTTTGGCACTGACGATGCCTAAATTGGCCATTACCTTGGATGAGATGGCATTGAGCCTCAAGTCTTGTCATTTTAAGGTGGATTTAGTCAATTAATTACCATTTAAAGGGATTGGATTGAAGGATTAATGGGTTATCCGATTGAGGATGAAGGCTTTTATAGTTTCTCGTATTTTCGATCAATACGAAGTAGAAATTTAAGACAATGGCAAGTAAAAAAATTCTAAGTCCAAACTCCATTTATATGGTTTTGTATCTAGGGGAATCATTTTATATCCTAGTTTCTCTACCAAGAGAATCGGTCACATCCATCGATACGAAGGCACAACCTCGTATCCATCAACACAAGGCAGTCCAACTAGTTCGTGTCCGTTGGCACTTCGTATCCATCAATGACCAGCAATCTATGTCGTGTCCATCGATACGAAAGTCAATGCTAGGTCATATTTGAACCATTCAAATCTATTGATACGAAACATCAATTTCATATCCATCTGTTCGAAGACCCAAAACCTCGTATCCATCGATACGAAGCATCCCTAGGGGCTATCTATTTTGTATCGATAGCCAACAATATGAAGCATACATTCTAACATCTCAGATCGATCAAGGAGAGGATTGATACGAAGGAGTGAATTAAAGCAACCATCAATCATTGTTACAACTCAAATTCCACATCAATCCAGGAGAGGATCAATACGAAACTTGATCCAAACAAGAACAAAAGAACTTGACAACGACCCGTGAACGTGCAAAAGCTGACAGGAGTCAGGTTAACATACGTGCATGTATGACAAACTAACATTTGATTTTCAAAGTTAATAGGAATTGAATGCTTACCAGGTGGCTACCAAAATAGTGAACAACAAATTGGAGCACTCAACCTTCGGTTACAACAAAACACTGCATGATCATTGGTAGTCTACAATTCAACATTTAATTATTGGAAATTAATCATGGGTTACATCTCTTGGCGAAAAGCCAACAATTATTCCACAAATTGGATAGAACTTTTTCAGAGTAAAGAATGTAGCTTTTCAAAGCACGTCATGTTCACACAGGATGCACTTTGGAGGGAAAATGTTATCCCGCCTTTTGGCAAGGCCGTGAAACTAAGGACTTGACTAGAAACTAAGTACAATCCGTCCTGAAGATCAGTTATATACAGGTTCACGATGGATACAGGCAAATTTGGTCTGAGTCCGGATAGAGGTACAATTATCTTTGTATGACTAACAAAGCTAGGAAAGGCAACATTCCAAATTTCAGGCTAATCGGAGTTTATATGCTCAAGTTATAGATCGATCAAGATTTGTGTGAAACATGCTTACTTCGTATTCATCACCTTCTTATCTATAAAATTCACATCCATCCCCTTCGTATCCATCATGCAATAGCATCTCTCGAATCGATCAAAGCCCACCTACTCAACAATAACCTTATTCCAATGGATCCTTTGTCTATTTCGTATCGATCAACCAAACAATCGATACGAACCAATAACCAAGTATCGATACGAACTAACTTGCAAGCATCGATATGAGGAGCACAACCTCTGATCGATACGAAGGAAGTAGTCTGACCAAGAAAAGCGGTCTACAAGCATGAAAATTAGATCTCCCATGAACTGTCGCTCTACTTCATCGATGCACAACTGATCGATACGAAGGAGCAACGATACCAGAGCATCGATACACATGCTTCAGCCTACCGACAAAATCGACTTTGGATCGATCATAACTCAATAACTATAAGTCCAAATGCCTCTAAATTTTCATAGAAGCTTTCTTACCATCTGATGGACCACCATTATCGATTGCAATTCAAATGAAGCTAATATTGATCGGTACGAAGATGATGGGGATCGATTAGGATCAATCCCAAATTACCTCTGACCGATCTGGTGGGCCCATCAACGTGTGAGTAAAGGTATTCTGAGCTTTGAGGAAAATAGTTCCAGATCTACTCCTATAAATAGCACTCCTACGCCTATGAAAAAAGGACTTTTTTGATGCTTCTACGTCGTTACTCTACCACAACTCCATTGTTACTTGAGAGCTCTTGATTTGTACTATTGTAATCAGTTGTCAATCATAAATAAACAACAAAACTATTCAAAGTGGACGTAGACTACAACGCCAAACCACTATAAACTCTTATCTCTTTCTATTTTTGTTTGATTTTATTGGTGTGATTGTTAGATTAGCCTTGTATTCCATTAATTTCTTCATTCTAATCTCTTCAATTACATCCGAAGAGTTTTGTGCCCAATTTTGGTATAAATAATATAAATTACACCAATTGCAATATAAAACAAAAGATTAAGAAGAAGACTGAAATTGCATAGATTAAATAAACACTGAATCCTAACCAGCGATTGCAATGATCGATGCGCAATCGAAGTTGATTAAACAAATTAAATAAACAACTAGTCCGATCAATGATCAATTAATTCACCTAATCAAAGTTAATTTAAATATTACCATTGTGTGTCGATATCTTTTGATCAATTCATCATTAGAAGCTAATGCGCAAATGAATAGCAATTTTGTGTAGATTTCTAAAGTCGAGATGATTTCGTTGAAGAGAAACTGATTGCAATCCAAATACAGATTTAAATATATTATAAAAATAACCACTAATGAGGTGGAGCCTTGGCGCAACAGTTAAGTCACCCGCATGGTGATCTGGGCACCCCAGTTCGAGTCTAGAAATAGCTTCTCTATAATGCAAGAGAAAGGCTGCGTACATTATCGACCTCCCCGGAGCCCGCAATCGTGTGGGAGCCTCGTGCATTTGATTCCACCTTTTTATAAAAATAACCGCTAATCTTGAAAACATAGAAGTGAAAAAGAACTTCTCATTTTCTCATTTACAAACTTTATATAAATTAATATTTTTTACTGGAAAATGAATGAAAATAATAAAGGAAAGCGTTTTATTTTTTATCACACTAAACCAAAGCCCAACTCTCGTAGATAATGAAAATAATATATAAATCAAAATACTCTAACTTGAATAAGCTAAAACCAATACTTCTATAATCAACTATTCGAAGTCAGATTATGTTGATTATTAACTACTGACTTGAAATACATACTAGAAGCTTTAATGCATTATCACATATTGTATATCTGGAAAATTTTATTATGTATACATAACATACAGCCAATTCATCACATATTGATGGATTAATATTTCTTTTATTCTTATTTTCTTTTTAAGAAAAGTAAACTAAAGAAAGAATCACATTTAGAAACAACCTGATTCAATTCAATTTGAAATTGAAAAACAAACATTAGGTGAAGTAGCATTTGGATGCCAATAAATTAAACAAAACTAAAAAAACCAACATGCAAAACTGGTCAATTTTTGATGATTTGGATGTGTTTCTCTAGCTTGACCAACTATGAACATAATTGCTTATGGTATCCCATAAATAAATAGATTTCAAACAGAGAGATCAAATTTTTGAATAATTGCATGAAAACATTTAGTTGTAGTAGCTCTTACTTTGTTTCTAAAAATACCCAAGATATATTCTCGACTGCTACATGATTCTATCTATGTAAGATAACAATATCTATTAGGCTATATGCTAACAACTTATCATGTATTGTTTATTCTTAATTCCTGGGTGATTTTTCCTTTAATCTATTGTTTGATGGTTTAGAGTTAAAGATTGGAGACCTTGACTATGTTTCCATAAAGTTCTGCAATTTTATATTATATAAAGATATTTGGGATCATTTGTATTAACCATATTCTTCTGTGCATCCCTTGCATTGTCTCAATCAAAATTGCTAATATATCTCGTCTTTGAATTACATTTTCATTTCGATCGGCACCACATGACTCAATGATCCTTCCACCTAATTTTTTCATTATCCCATTCTATCTTTATGATTTACCCATAACTATTTTCAAGCATTTGCTTGCTACAAGCAAATGCCATGCAAGAAAAAATAATGCAAACCAAAGAAAATTATAAATGGCCATCGAAGTGAATAACGTATCTTATGCATGTTTAAATGAGCACAAATTATCTATTGTGCCACACAGATGTAAGTTTCCAAAGAAAAATTATGATCAGCTTACTCCAAAATTCCCTTAGAATAAAAATCATCAACACCAAGGACAGAAATCATGTTCATATACCTGCATGCAGTGTTATTGTGGGGTAAAATTTTAAAATGGTTTATACGAAGCTTGTTGTAACCAAATGCTTGTTGGTAAAATGCAAGCAAGCAAAACTTTTGGACAAAGATACCAATTTCAAAACATATTTTAACAACCTTCTAAAACTTATATTTTTACTCTTGTAAATAGGGACGTCAACACATATTTTAGTAGTCGTTTATCCTCACAGTTATGTTGGCAATAGTTAGTCAGTTTGGTATATAAGTCTAAAACATATACTTCACTCTACTTAAACAAATAGTGGAATAACATACAGTGTTATCAACCGATACAGAAATACAAATCAATTCAGTAAAGAAATCTAAAACATATATTTTTCTTGGTACAAATCTGAATCGGTGCTATCTTTAATAGTCGTAGTTATGATTCAAATTCAGAGCGGTCATAAAAATTGTAGAAGACAATTTTGTTATAGAAATCTTGAGCAAAGTTGGCAAACATGAATGAATCGATACGATTTATACTTATATCTTAGCAATAAACAGTGGATGATGGGAATCTCGAGTTTGAAAAAGGGATTGCAGCTTGAACTGAGAAGGTAGTAGCTGTGGTAGTTTTAGGATAGCTACAGGCTGTATTCCCGATGAATGTGCTGCTCTGGTGAATTGCGTGCTGTGATCTAATAGGAGGATGATGGTGGCGAGATTACTATCCGATGATAGTAGAGGAGTTGTGAATTCAATGTAGGGTATAATAAAGAATAAGGGGCAGAGAGAGCAGAGGGATTACGAAGGAATTTGCATCTGATAATGATTTATTTGGGGTTTCAGGAGAGTAACAGATAGAAATTTGACCAAGGGTATTTTTGGTAATCCAAAAAGATACCGTTGAAATTGGTTCATTAATTCTCATTATCAGCAATAAAGATTTATTATGTTTAAAGGTATTTAAAAATAACAAATTGTTTTATGAAAGGAATTTTACTTAATATAAGGTTTATAAAAATAAATTTGGATTTATAAAAGGATTTTTATAAAAGAGTTTCATAAATAAAAGCGAGTTTTATAAATAATTTTAGAGATTTATAAAAGGAGTTTTTATATAATTTTAGATATTTATAACAGAAGTTTTACAAATTAATTTGGAGTTATGTAAAAGGATTTGTAAATATCGAATGGGTTTATAAAAGGGAAGTTTATAACAGGAATGTGATTTAATTTTGATAAGTAATCATTATTAATTATGGTAGTATGGAACACGCTTTCCATAATTAACACTGAAGGAAAACATGGTTTGGGTTTAGAGTTAGTAATGTTTTAAATGATATTTATTTTTAGCTCATTTAAATATGAATTTGGAAAAGAGGAAATCTTCCTTAACTTGTGTTAATATATTTATACCATCGAAAATAGTATATGGATATATTTTCTAAGTGTTGAAAGCATAATATTTTGTTAATATACTTATACCGGTAAGATAAGTATATGAGTTTTTTTCAAGTATTGAAAGGAGTATAAGGGGTTTGTGAAAATATCTTTTGTGAAGGTACTGTAACGACCCGTAATTTTCGATAATAAAATTTATTATATAAATAAATTTTGAGATTTAATGTTGTGGAAAATTAAAAATTTAAGATTTAATACCGAGAAAATAACTAGAATGAAATTTAATAATGATAACTTAAGGTAATGGATAACTACTTTAATGCAATTTCAATTAATCAAAATGATTGTAAATATAAAATTTGGTTGTAAATTGTAAATAATGAAATAAACCAAATATGTAATAAAAAGAGAATTATACGTAATCAATTGAAATTAGGAAATATAGAATGGTTAATCAGTATGTGAATTTATTATCTTGATTTTTTAACAATAAACATATAAATGTGTTTGAATGGTAAATTATGACCATTGTTTAATTAACATTGCATTATTTAATCTGTTGAAAATTAAATAGAAAATCAATTGCAATTTATCCAATTAAATATGAGAGTTAGCATGATAAAAGATGATAATTATATAATACTAATGTAATGAAACATAAACCAATGTTTATTTTTTCGTAGGATGGTAGTTGAATGAATAATAAGATTGAAATCAAAATAAATCAATTTATTGGGTTTAAATTATAATTAATGGATTTATTGCAATTAAAATCGAACACTGCAATTAGTGCAATAGTTAACATTGGATTTGACATGGAGAATTTGTTTTAAAAAATTGTAAGTTTATAGGTAATCAAAAATGATAAAAATTTAATAATTATTAAATTTGGATTGAAAAAGTGATTTAATTAATTTAATAATCATTTATTTAATTAATGTGAAAATAGCCATTTTGGCCATTATCTCAGATTTCGTTGAAACTAGTTTCATCGAATCCATAATAGTGAATTATTGCAGGATTTCAATTTTCGTAGCGATCGGACTTGTCGTTTGATCGTGCGGGCATGAAACGCGTACAAATAAATTTAATGAATTCAATTTGAACAAGTTGATTTTAAAAGCTAACTTCTTCATATAATGGAATTAGGACTTGAAACCTGTTCCATTGAATTTAAAAATATCTATTTTGATATATGGGATGACCAACTTTCATTTGGAGATGGAACGGGCTTTTCGAGTCGTTATTGTCCTTTCGAATCAATTCGATATGTGTTTATTCTTTCTTATCGGGCCTTGTCTATATAAATATATTTTTCTAACCCTAATAGTCTTTCTATTTCTTATTCCTATATGTACATCAATTTCTATCTGTTCATTTTTCAATGGCGGAAACCAAAATCGAATTGCAAACCCAAATTTTCAAATCTAAAACCACCATCCGACGATCAAAAATCATAGGCGCCACTCCGTTTATTTTTAAGTAAACTCGCCAACATGGCAGTTGTTCGCCTCGATAAGATGTAGAAGATGATCGGTCAAGATCATCAAAAGATCATTGAGGCGGTCAGAAATCGCCATTAACCACCGGATCTATTTCGTACAAATTCATCATCTACATTCGACGATTTTCGATGGAGCCTAAAGGAAAGTTGGAGAGGAGATGGGGGCTAGACTTGGCCAAAGTTTGTGGATCATCGGTGCAATATATGGGTTGGATTTCGATGATGAACGGAGATGTGAGGATGGGTTCTCGTGGTCGTTTGGGGAAGCTAGAGAGGGTCAAACCCCTAATGTAGGCCGTGGTTGGGAAGAGTCTATCGGCGGCGGCGTGGTGGTGGGATCCAGTCAGAGGTAGACGGTGCGGCTAGCATTCAAATGGAGGTGATGCAGTCTTGATTTATGTTGGAAGATTAAGGGTTGAACTGTTACGTGTTTGTGGTACGATTTGGCAATGTGTAAATTTTAGGTTTATTATTTATTTAATTTTATTATAAATCGTATATCGTTCTAATTTTCATAACTTTGGCAAACGATGTCGGATTTACGCGCGGTTTTCTCACTGCGATTATATCGAAATTTCGGACATTTTGAAACTGGTTTGGACGAATTCTGAGACTGTTAAATTTTGAGCTAATTTTGGATTTTAAAATCGTCGACAAACCAAAGATGACTGTTTTAACCCACTCACAACTACTAAATTGTCTAATGTTAGTTAAATTGAATTTATGATGTGATTAGAAGTTGATCGACTGCTGTTTGATATTTAAATAGTCATTCCTATTAAATCTGAGTTTATTAAATATAATTTTCATTTAATTCAATATTGAATTTTAAATTGCCAGTTAAATACCTGTTATTGACAACCAGTTAATTGATAATATTTATTGGTTGATTTGAATGATGATTGTGATGGATGTTTAATTGTTGATATTGGATGATTGGATGTTATAATTATATTGTCATAACACTGCAAGTTCCCTTAGTTTTTGTTAGAAAATCCTTATGGGTTGAAATGATACATACCCGAATGATCGAATAGATTAGGGAAAATTGTTTTGGATTGAAATGATAAACCCGAGCGATTTTATGGATTTTGAATGTTAATTTGGGATTGCGTGTTGAAAAGATATATATCCTTAAGTTAAAATTATTGCAGATTGAAATGATAAATATCTGTATCACTTAACCATAGGGTAGAAAATTATATATGGATACGGGATTGGTTAAATTAAATAATTTTAAATCATTAAACTTTGAATTCAGTTAAATGATACTTCGAAATAAAATTGGATTTATGTAAACTGAATTATTTTCGAAAATCCAAGCTTTAAATGTTGAAATTGGAACTGGTTTAAAGGAATTGTTTAGAGAAATTGAATTGAAATTTAAAGTTGAATTTGAAGTATAAATGAAATCTATCGAAATTGAGTTATTGAAAACGTTTGAAAATGTAACTTTGAAATCTACTGAATTGGAAATAGTTTGGATTTATTGTTCGAACTTGGATTTGAAATTGATATGATTAAATGGTTTAAATGAAAATTTGAATTGAAAGGGAAAATTCTGTTTGTTGATTTGAAAGTTGGACATGGCCCAGCTGTGTTGAAATGAAAGAAATAGTTTAATTTGATATTAATTTCAAGTTTATCATTTTAATATAAACTGTTTAAAAATATATTATTTTTTTAAATCCTGATCATTAAGATTTTTAAACTATTAAATTTAGACTATTTTAAACTATTTTAATCAATTTAAACTACTTTGATTTATTTTAATCTATTTACACCAATTTAATCTATTTTAAACTAATTAACCTATTTTAAATCTATTTAATCTATTTTAAATCTGTTTAATCTATTTTAAATCTGTTTAATCTATTTAATCTGTTTTGAATCTATTTAATCTATCTTAAATCCATTTAAACTATTTTAATCTATTTTTAAACTATTTTAGGGTATTTTAACTATTTAAAAATTTATTTTAACTATGCTAAACTATTTATAACTATCTAAACTATTTTCTAAATATCAGCCTAAGTAAATTGGAAGTGTTTATATTCAAAACCTTGATTTAAAAGAAAATACGGCTAAATGATGTTATAACCTAAGTTGGGATTTAAATGACATATTTAATTGAATATAATGGTTTTGAAATGAGGGTTAACCTGTTTTAGAAGTATGATTTTGAAAGAAAATATGATTTTGAAAGTGATATGATTTCAAATGTGATATGATTTCGAAGGTGAATATGATTTCGAAAGTGAATATAGTTATGAAAAGTGATATGATTTGAATTGAATAAGATATTTTGATATCAATTATGAATCGGTTTTGAAAATGTAAAAGAACCATCTGATGTGAAATGAGCGTTTAGTTGTTAAAGAGACCAGGATCAGATATTGCGCATTTTCTGCCAATACCAAAAACCACTTTAACAACTATGTACGTGCTGAGATTCCACAATGAAGTAGGATGGTTTGGCGAATGATTCTGCATGAGGTATTTATATAGCCCTGACTCCCATGAGTCAGCTTGATGTGGCTAAAACAGGAACCATGTCGGGCCAAGTGAGGTCACTTCTCCTATCAGGCACATTTATTCGGTACCATATTTTGACTTTGTGATTGATTTAGTGGCCACCCCTCGATTTTGATTATAGGAGTGTGTTTCGAGGTGGGTGGTAGTAGTTGCTATGCATCACCACCAGTCCGGATGCGCAAAACGGTAGTATCCTACCTGGGAAATTGCCTCGCATGTCTTGTCACATGCCTTATCGTGCCTTCTATTTGTTTGGTTTGTGTCGTACCTAAAGGGTGTTCCTTGATAGCCCACCAGTTTACGGGTGGAGTTTACAGTACTGCATAGACTACGACATTATATAAAATGTGTTAAGGGGATATGGGTAAAGTGTTAACACTATTTAATACTATACTTTACTGTAAACGCTATTATAATAGCATATTGTACTATGTATATAGATAGTTTAACGGATCCTTTGGAGGTGAAAATCCCGAGCATCTCTTAAGTTATTGCACTTACCTTAGACACTGGATAGGAGATGTCAAACACCGTAAACATTTCCGATGCTATTATAGTCATATTTATTTACAGTTGATTTAAGTCGCATAAGATCTTTTAATTCTGACTCGAATGTTTTTTCTTTTCAGTTCGCTCGGGTCAGTCTGAGCTTTTCAGTGTATCAAAGATGGCTTTTCTGGAGGATGAAGACGGAGATTTGTATACTATATTATTTATTTTATTTATTCCACCGCATCATGTTGTTCTGCTACATTTATTTATTTATTCATTTTCTATGCAACTCTGATTTGTATTGTAAAAGTGTAATCAAATGTTATTTGTAAAATAGCTTTATGAACTTTTTATTTAATTGTTATATTTTGTCATTCCGCTGTGAGATTCTATGTTTATTTTTTTTCTTTCTCTGCTTTTTCTTATTTACCCCATGACAATCCTCTCTTTTGAATGGTTGAGTTTGACATGTGTGGTTTATTATTGATTTATACCATCTAAAAAGGTGGGTCGTTACATTTGTATGATAACCCGGATTTTGGGACATCTGATGATTGGATAATTAACTATTTAATCAATTGAATAGATAAAATTATGATAATAAAAAATATCTGGATATGTAAACGAATCTTGAATTTTAAAAGTAAATAAATATTTAATTGATAAATTTTATCTTTTAAAGTTAATAAAGTATTTTCTATTTATAATGTGTGTGTATATTGTAATTAGAATAGCTTCAATTTGAAATATGTCTAAATTTTAAATCAAAACTTTTCGATGCTATTTAAAAAGTTAATTATATGGTTTTAAAATATTTAAGGTAAATGTTTATTTGTTTAAGTATATCTTAGCTTTAGTTTAAATTTAAATAAGATTAATAAAATGGTTGGAAATGTTTTTTTTCTTGTAATAAATAGTTGTATATTAAAAAAACATCATTTAATAAAAACATAATAGATATATATATATATATACACACAAACATTTAAAAACCTAATATATAATTTATAAAATATAATACATATGTTAATTTAAGAAATATGGTTTATGACATTGAAAAACATAAACACATGCAAAAAATACAAGTGTTAATTTATGAAATAATGTTGTAACGAATGTATGATGATAAACAAGTGCAAATGACAAATGTTAACAAGTGTCATCATGGTATTTTTATTTTCTTTTACTTTTAATAAATCCTAATTAAATCTATATTAAACATATCTATCTCCTCTCTTAATTCTTTCCCATTTTTCATATTCTGAACAATGAAACAATAGCCTGGAAACAAATACACAACCAGAAATCAAAGTCTCTAAAGCATTTTACAATCTGTAGCTAAGTCAACCATCAACAAGATTTCATTCTTAATCAAACCTGTAGCTGTAGCCTATAATCTTCTTCAACTTGTATCACCTTCAAGTTTTCAAAGGAATCATAGCATTCAGTTTTCATAAATAAAGGATTTCCAGTTGAAACATGCAAGTGATTTCCAGATCAAACTTCTAGTCTCAAGCTTTTATTCTAGGTTTATACAAATCTAGATTTTGGGCTCCTCTATTATTTTCAGAAACAGGTGAGTGAAACCTTAAACTATTAGGATTTAATTCACCATGATTAATTGTGAATGATAAATGAAGATAGAAATATGGTTCGTATAGATTTATAAAAGTATTTTGCCTGGAAATCACAATATAATTGCTGATAGATCAATTGCATGTCTGTATAAATATGTATATAGCCTCTGTTATTGGTTTGCAGTCTCAAAAATCCAATTCAAAAAACAATTTCCTTGGCTTCAATGCCTTAAAGATCATGATCATCAAATGGAAACTGATTGTATTAACTAAATCTTGTTTTTTTTTTAAAAATTTATAAGTACAAATTGTAAGTTATTAACCAGGAAATAGAAATTTACAGGGGAAAAATCAATTCAATTTAAAACTTGATTATTAAATTTTCAAGTCTTGATTGTATAAATGAATTCGTGATATAAAAGCATGATTTTTAATATAGAATTCGAGATTTTTAAGTAATTTAATATCGAGAAATTTTGGTTTGAACGCGCAAGGAGTTTCCGCCAAATTCCGACGACCGGCGACGTGACAGTGGTCGTGTTCATTGCTGAAGTAGGGTTGAGGGGCAGAGATCATGGGAAAAATAGCCAAGTATTTTACTTTTCGAAGGAGCGATTGGTCGGCGACATTTTAGGGTTTAGTGGTCCAGCTTGGTGGTCGAAGTTTTAGGAAGGGATTTTGCCGTCGATTTAGGACCAGAACTGACCAGTCCACGGGGATTCGATGCGTGATTGGTCGGGAAAGTTCTGGTCGGAGTTGCAGGGTCGTTGCCGGTCAGTGGCAGCGTATCGAGGCGTAAATTGATGATCATGTTGGTTTCAGTTTTAAGCTGGAATGTTCGATTTTTATTTTGGGCAAGTTATGGTGATCTGGTGGTCGTAATCGTGTGAGGGGGTCTAGTGTGACTCCCCGGAGGAGATGCCGATGGTCAGAAGTGGCCTGGTCGATCGTACACGTGCACGGTGCACGTTTATTTTCTGCTGTTGTTCGTGAGTTTGGGAAGAAGGTTGGCTCGTGTTGTTCACGTGGGTTGCTTTAGGAAAATGAGCATTTGCACGAGAGAGTCGATGTCTAGTCTCGGGTAGTTTTTATGTAATCCTATTTTCTTTATATTGTTTAGACAAGTTTTTAAAATGAAGGAAATAGGAATCAAGTTATAGAAAGAAAATTTGATTTGGGTTTGGAAGTAATTTTGGATAACGAGTTTTACGCTAACTACTCGACAAGTTTTCAAGTAAATTATTTATCACGATTATTGTGAGTTAAATGATTTTGAAAATATGATTTGTTTTATAAACAAATTAATTAATTAATTATATTCTTAAGTGTTTTCGAATGAAATTTATTAGTGATAATAAAGTAGTTAATTAAGGCAATGGTTATCTAAAATTAAGTTCTTGATTTATTAATGGATAATTAATCAAGGTGATTTATTAATGGGTAAATAGATTAATGTAAGTAAATAAAGGGTTAGCTAATTAATTAAGGGTAAATTAATGAAATTTAGGTAACTATAGGATAGTTGATTAGTGTAATAAAAGGGAAATTACTTAATGGAAGTAATTAAGGATTAATTACTTAGTGTAAAATTAAGAATGGATTAATTAAGGAAATTAATCAAGGATTAGATGAGTGTGATAAAGTAAAGGGAAATTAATCAATGTGAGCGATTATCAGATAATTAATGAGAGTAATTAAGTAGGGATAAAAATAATTAAAATGAATAAGTGAAGGGTAATTAATTTGTGAAATTAATTACTTAATGTAATTAAAGGATAATTAATCAAGGATGATTAATTAGGATGGATCATTAATTAATTGTGATTGTAATTAATTAACGTTAAGTAAGCAGGATTAAGATAATCCAAGTGATTAAATTTGGTGATTAATTGAAGTTATTAAATTAATTTGAAATTATATATCAAATAAATCTTGAGTATGGATAGTGCAATGATTTTGTATGATTTGGTTTGTTGTTGTCTCTAATGGGCAATTGAAATGAGCTGTGATATGGACGGATTGGACTGTGAATAATGTAGGTTATATATATCTGAGTTAAATTTGTTGTGTGATATCCTGAATATGAACTGTATTGTTTTAAAACTTAACAATGTGGATTAGAGATGATATTGGATTCGAAGAGACCGGGGTCGGGTATTAGCATATGCCCGAAACCACTTCGATTTGTAGTCTACAATAATTTTTTTATAGTTTTGATATGTGAAATCAATAGGCTGGAATGGAATGATTTAAGTGAATCAGACCATATAATCTAAGTTTTGCGTGAAATAAGTAATATCTATAATAATTTGTGAATTTGTATTTGATACAAGTTACCCGGGTTATATATATATGTATAAGTTGTATGCTTGGGTCATTCATGTTAGATGGGTTTACTCACGCTGGTTTCCAGCCTGACCCGGGTGTTACTTTGATGTAATGCTCGGGTCAGACCGAGTATTGCAGATTTTCAGGTAAAGAGGTTCTGGAGCTCAGGAGGCGAGCTGGATGGCAGGAACATATAGAGTATTCCGCTAGTATATTATTGTTTGTAATTCAGGAACAAGTTGATTTAATTATTCAGTGTTTGTGTAATGGTTGTAACTCTAATGTATCTAAATGTAATTAACTGATACATCTTTCTTTGTGTAAAGAATATTATTTGATATTATATTTTATCCGCTGCGAATGTGAGACTTTGGGTTTGGTTTTCTGTTTCTTCTTCTTCTATCTCTTCTTCTTTTCCTCTGGAATATTCGGGATCGACAATTCTGGGTTGTTACATTTGGTATCAGAGCCAGGTTAAGCGAGAACCTTGGCTCTGGTGGGATTACTCATTAAGGATAGGGTCAATGGTACCCTAGAAGGAGTTGAGTGTATATATAAATGAGAGCATACTTGTTATTTTCTTATATCAAGATTTTAAATGATTTTATATAAGAATATATTTTGATATATAAAGCAATATTTCTTTCTAATTAATATTAAGGTAACTGGTTGTTAAATTGTTGGAATTAAATTAAGTGGTAATAAAATATAACCAAATTGAAATTGAATAAAGACAAGTTTGAAATGGATTCAAACTGAAATTAATATCTTGAATTTGGGAAGAAGCAAGAATAAGATAATAATGAATTGGTCCAGATATGATAATCTTGGTTATTATCATAAATGATTGTTGTGTTTAATAATAAAATGTGTATTAATGAGTAAGCAAACTGAAATGTTTTAAGGAAGTAAAACATTTAGGGAAGTATGATTTATAAATTGGAATTAAAAATAGATCTAAATTGTTTCAAAGTGATAAAGAAATAATAAATAATGTTATTTAATGTATTTGACTGAAGGGTCCTATTTCAAACAAGAGTTGTTTGAAAATTTAAAGGAATTTGTTTTGAATTTAAAACCAAAGGTGGTTTAGAATTTTAAAGTAACTTGGTATGTAAAGTAAAATAAATATGTATATTTGAAATAAACTCTAAGGTTGAGTTTTGAATTTTCCTTGGAATGTGATGTGAAACCCAAAGTAAAGTAAGTTTTTTTTGAACTTATAAGTGGGAAGATTATTAATGTGAAGTTTAAAATTTGAAAATGGGAATTCAAATTGGGTAGGGTTGACTGGATTAAGTAAATTAAATTTAACTTTGGAAAAGTTAAATAAGTTTAGATCAAAAAACCTGAATTGGAAATTTCAATATAAAATTGGAATTTAACTTGGGAAGTTAAATGGTTGATTTGAATGGGAAGTTTGTGTGATCTCAAAAATGGGTTTGAGATCTGGAAAATTGAAATGGATGGATGTTTTAAAATAAATTGGATGATATCATTCTATTGTTATTAATAATCTTTAAATTTTGAATTGGATTTGTTTAAATGAATGAAAGAAATGGACTGTAGTAATATATCCATTATTGAGTTAAAAAGGAAAATTAAACTTTAATTTGAAATTAAGGAGATGAAATTACCTTGAACTTAAGATTGAAATGTTCAAAAGGAACTTGGAAATTTAAATTGTTTGAAAGGGATTTGCATTATTATTTGAACCTAGAAATAGGTTTATGAAGAAGTAAAGGCTAAATTGATTTGAGGAATTAAATCAACATTTGAAAGTTTAACTCGAATTTATATAATTCGAGATGATTAAAGTGAGATTGAATTTGAAATTAGTTCGAATTGAAATTGATTAAAATAATTTGGATATGTGATTAAAGTTGAATAGTTTTAAATTGAGATGGAATTTGATTTGAATTTGGAAAGAATCAAGGATAATTCAACTTGAATTGGGATTAACTTCAAACTGGGATTGAAATGAATTTAAAATTGGTTCAGTTTGAAATTTATTTGAATTAATTGGAATTATGATGGAAGATGGATAAGTTAAAAATTCAAATGGAAATTTGAATTGGTTAATTTGAAATGAAATTGAAGTTGGATGAGTGAAATTCAAATAGGAAGTTGATTTGAATTTGGGACGAGAGTGGATGTTAACTTAATTTGAATTGAAATTGAAAGTTAATTGGAAACTGGCAATTGATTGCAAATGGGATCAATTCAAATTAGAATTGAGTCAATTTAAATGGATGTGGGAATTTAAGTTAAATTGATTGGAAATGGAGGTTGGGAATTGAATAGTTTGACTCTGGACTATTTTCAAAATAAATAGTATTAATATAAATCTATTCTTTTCAAACTATTTACTATACAACTTTTCTTTTTAAACCTAAAACTATCTTATACTTGTTTTATAATTATTTTTGGAACTATTTAACAATTTTTCAACTGTTTTATAAACTAATTACTTTTTTCAACTACTTTATAGCTAATTACTATTTTACAACTATTTTGCAATTATTTAAAATTTCTATAACTATTTCACTATTTTCCAACTATTTTATAATTACTTAACTATTTTACAACTATTTTACAAACTAATAAATTTTTTTCAACACTTATCTATTTTTATATTCTACAAGCTATTTTCGAAATTTAAGCCGGTCAGAGTGCAAACTGTTTATGGTTAAATACCCAATTGAGATAAGAATTGAGATGATAATCCAATGGGATTGAAGCAACTTTGAATAGGGAATAGAAATTAAAGTGAATGTGAATAGAAAAGGGGATTGATTTGGCTAATAATCAATGAAGATAAATACGTAGGATGTACGTATATTATTCTATTCGCATAGTGATTTGATCCAGATTCGAGCACAGAATTTTGAGATAGTATAACGATCCGAGTTGGGATTTTCCACCTGATTTTCGGCGGCGAACCTGGATATGGATTGTTGATTGGTTCTGGATATCCCCTATCATAGTTGTGACTATGTAAGGAGAATGACGGTTTCTGATCAAGAAACCAGATCTGAGTCCGCACTAGGAAGTCGGGTGGACGATACTAGTTCGAAAGTGAAATTGTGTGATCGAGCGAGCGATCAGATCGGATAGCGTACGGATGATATGGGTACATCTTACGGGTATGAATGATATTGATATTTAAAATTTTTGGATAAGAAATGTGAAATGGTTTATGAAATGAAAGGTATATTTTTGTGAAATATATGATGAGGTAAAGTGGAAATTGGATATTTCTGTGGTAAAAAATTACTTTATAAAAGTAAGTATTTTGGTAAGTGACTTTATAGAGTAATCAAATTTGAATATTGATTTGATATAAACAAAGTTATATATCTTTGTTATATAAGATAAATCTCCCCTTGTTGAATCTAGCCAGAATGAAACGGTTTTGAAAATATTTGAAGTATAAAAGGGATTTTATACAAGTTTGAAATGATCCAAAGATTTTTCAAGGTTATATATATATATATATATATATATATATATATATATATATCTGTGTGTGTGTGTGTATGTAAAGGATCTTGTGAGAATGATTTTGAAAAAGGTTTGGGAACCTTTGGTTTTGGAAAGGCTTTTCATTTTTGGAGAAAAATAATTTTTGAAAATTTGGAAAGCCTAGTTGAGAATTATCGATTTTGGGATAATCGATTTTTAGAAAGGAGATTTATTTGAGATTCATACTAGGTGTATGATTTGGAGGATACTATATGTGTATAGTATAAAGTGTTTTGAAAATGGCTCTGGGGAAAAAGGCGCTCCCTTGAAATGAACTTCTCAGGAGTACCATAGGTTGGTACTGCCTTGAGCCTCTAAGGGGAAGGTTCTAAAGTTGATTCTGTGAGGGGTCCGGACAAACTAGTTCCTGAGGATTATTGGGTAGCGAAAGTCGAGGGCGCTGATGCCTGTAGAGGCATTTGGGTTATGCTGTGACGACAGTGTAACTCGATGTCGCTGTGAACTACTGTGTGAACCGTAACGGAAATCCTGTGGAGGTGAGTGTCAACGGTCTACGATTGATTTTGCCTGGAAGGCAACGTAACATCGGTAGACTGCGATCTATGGTCAAGTGAAGTGGAGGAGTTTCATTCTTTTGGCAGCGGAATTCGAGGGCGCTGAGGCCTACAGTTATATGGGTTTTTGCTGTGATAGCAACGTAACTCCGATTGTAGCTGCGATCTATAGCGGGTTCCATGGCTTAATCGAGGGGCGTAGAGGCCTACAGTTATCTATGGATTATGCGGGGACGGCAACGTAACCATCCGGTTAACTGCGACCGTGGATGGGGGTGATGATTTCCAGAGCATTCTCACCAAAGATATTTCCTCTATTTTCAAAAATGTTTACTATATTTTCAAATAAAATTATTTTCCAAGTATTTTTGCTAGGTGTTGAAATTGGTTCTGCTAAGTACTTATAGATTTTCAGTCCTATGCCCGTTCGACGTATGACCGAATTTCCGTAAGAACGAGGATGGACTTGCTGAAACATCGAGTTATAAATGTATTTTTATAAAAACTATTTTAGTAATACTATATGGATTCTAAAGTATTTTAAAAATTATCAAAGAAAACTTATCTGATTTTTAGTATTTAATAAATTCTGGTTTCGTTCCTTTTCGAGGATGAAAAGATTCAAAGGGGGGAGGAATGCGATAACCCGGATTTTGGGACATCTGATGATTGGATAACTAACTGTTTTAATCAATTGAACAGATAAAATTATGATAATAAAAGATATCTGGATATGCAAATGAATTTTGAATTTTAAAAGTAAAAAATATTTAATTGATAAATTTTATCTTTTAAAGTTAATAAAGTATTTTCTATTTATAATGTGTGTGTATATTGTAAATAGAATAGCTTCAATTTGAAATATGTCTAAATTTTAAATAAAAACTTTTCGATGCTATTTAAAAAGTTAATTATATAGTTTTAAAATATTTAAGGTAAATGTTTAATTGTTTAAGTATATCTTAGCTTTAGTTTAAATTTAAATAAGATTAATAAAAAGGTTGGAAATATTTTTTTTCTTGTAATAAATAGTTGTATATTTAAAAAAAACATCATTTAATAAAAACATAATATATATATATATAAACATTTAAAACCTAATATATAATTTATAAAATATAATACATATGTTAATTTAAGAAATATGGTTTATGACATTGAAAAATATAAACACACGCAAAAAAATACAAGTGTTAATTTATGAAATAATGTTGTAATAAATGTATGATGATAAACAAGTGCAAATGACAAATGTTAACAAGTGTCATCATGGTATTTTTATTTTCTTTTACTTTTAATAAAATCCTAATTAAATCTATATTTAACATATCTATCCCCTCTCTTAATTCTTTCCCATTTTTCATATTCTGAACAATGAAACAATAGCCTGGAAACAAATATACAACCAGAAATCAAAGTCTCTAAAGCATTTTACAATCTATTGCTAAGTCAATCATCAACAAGATTTCATTCTTAATCAAACCTGTAGCTGTAGCCTGTAATCTTCTTCAACTTGTATCATGTTCAAGTTTTCAAAGGAATCATAGCTTTCAGTTTTCATAAACAAAGGATTTCCAGTTGCAAGCATGCAAGTAATTTCCAAATCAAACTTCTAGTCTCAAGCTTTTATTCCAGATTTATACAAATCTAGATTTTGGGCTCCTATGTCATTTTCAGAAATAGGCGAGTGAAACCTTAAACTACTAAGATTTAATTCATCATGATTAATTGTGAATGATAAATGAAGATAGAAATATGGTTCGTATAGATTTATAAAAGTATTTTGCCTGGAAATCACAATATAATTACTGATGATCAATTGCATGTCTGTATAAATATGTATATTGCCTCTGTTATTGGTTTGCAGTTTCAAAAATCCAATTCAAAATCAATTTCCTTGGCTTCAATGTCTTAAAGATCATGATCATTAAATGGAAACTGATTGTATTAACCAAATCTTGTATTTTAAAAAAAAATTATAAGTACAAATTGTAAGTGATTAACCAGGAAATAGAAATCTACAGGGGAAAAATCAATTCAAGTTAAGACTTGATTATTAAATTTTCTAGTCTTGATTGTATAAATGAATTCGTGATATAAAAGCATGATTTTTAATATAGAATTCGAGATTTTTAAGTAATTTAATATCGAGAAATTTTGGTTTAAACGCGCATGGAGTTTTGGCCAAATTCCGACGACCAGCGATGTGACAGTGGTCGTGTTCGTTGCTGAAGTAGGGTTGAGGGGCAGAGATCATGGGAAAAATAGCCAAGTATTTTACTTTTCGACGGAGCGATTCGTCGGCGGCATTTTAGGGTTTAGTGGTCCAGCTTGGTGGTCGAAGTTTTAGGAAGGGATTTTGCCGTCAATTTAGGACCGGAATTGACCAGTCCAAGGGGATTCGATGCGTGATTGGTCGGGAAAGTTCTGGTTGGCGTTGCAGGGTCGTTGCCAGTCAGTGGCGGCGTATCGAGGCGTAATTTGATGATAATATTGGCTCCAGTTTTAAGCTGGAATGTTCGATTTTGATTTTGGGCAAGTTATGGTGATCTGGTGGTCGTAATCGTGTGAGGGGGTCTAGTGTGACTCGCCGGAGGAGATGCCGATGGTCAGAAGTGGCCTGGTCGATCGTACACGTGCACAGTGCACGTTTATTTTCTGCTGTTGTTTGTGAGTTTGGGAAGAAGGTTGGGTCATGTTGTTCATGTGGGTTGCCTTGGGAAAATGAGCATTTGCACGAGAGAGTCGATGTCTGGTCTCGGGTAGTTTTTATGTAATCCTATTTTCTTTATATTGTTTAGACAAGTTTTTAAAATAAAGGAAATAGGAATCAAGTTATAGAAGAAAACTTGATTTGGGTTTGGAAGTAATTTTGGATAACGAGTTTTAGGCTAACTACTCAACAAGTTTTCAAGTAAATTATTTATCAAGATTATTGTAAGTCAAATGATTTTGAAAATATGATTTGTTTGATTAACAAATTAATTAATTAATTATATTCTGAAGTGTTTCTGAATGAAATTTATTAGTGATAATTAAGTAGTTAATTAAGGCAATGGTTATCTAAAATTAAGTCCTTAATTTATTAATGTATAATTAATCAAGGTGATTTATTATTGGGTAAATAGATTAATGTAAGTAAATAAATGGTTAGCCAATTAATTAAGGGTAAATTAATGAAATTTAGGTAACTATAGGATAGTTGATTAGTGTAATAAAAGGGAAATTACTTAATGGAAATAATTAAGGATTAATTACTTAGTGTAAAATTAAGAATTGATTAATTAAGGAAATTAATCAAGGATTAGATGAGTGTGATAAAGTAAAGGGAAACTAATCAATGTGAGCGATTATCAGATAATTAATGAGAGTAATTAAGTAGGGATAAAAATAATTAAAATGAATAAGTGAAGGGTAACTAATTTGTGAAATTAATTACTTAATGTAATTAAAGGATAATTAATCAAGGATGATTAATTAAGATGGATCATTAATTAATTATGATTGTAATTAGTTAATGTTAAGTAAGCAGGATTACGATAATCTAAGTGATTAAATTTGGTGATTAGTTGAAGATTTATTAAATTAATTTGAAATTATATATCTAATAAATCTTGAGTATGGAGAGTGGAATGATTTTGGATGATTTGGTTTGTTGTTGTCTCTGATGGGCAATTGAAATGAGCTGTGATATGGACGGATTGGACTGTGAATAATGTAGGTTATATATATCTGAGTTAAATTTGTTGTGTGATATCTTCAATATGAACTGCATTGTTTTAAAACTTAACAATGTGGATTAGAGATGATATTGGATTCGAAGAGACCGGGGTCGGGTATTAGCAAATGCCCGAAACCACTTCGATTTGTAGTCTACAATAATTTTTTATAGTTTTGATATGTGAAATCAATAGTCTGGAATGGAATGATTTAAGTGAATCAGACCATTTAATCTAAGTTTTGCGTGAAATAAGTAATATCTATAATAATTTATGAATTTGTATTTGATACAAGTTACCCGGGTTATATATATATATATATATATATATATATATATATATATATATATATATATATATAAGTTGTATGCTTGGGTCATTCATGTTAGATGGGTTTACTCATGCTGGTTTCCAGCCAGACCTGGATGTTACTTTGATGTAATGCTCGGATCCGACCGAGTATTACAGATTTTTAGGTAAGGAGGTTCTGGAGCTCAGGAGGCGAGCTGAATAGAAGGAACGTATAGAGTATTCCGCTGGTATATTATTGTTTGTAATCAGGAACAAGTTTATTTAACTGTTCAGTGTAATGGTTGTGACTCTGATGTATTTAAATGTAATTAACTGATACATCTTTCTTTGTGTAAAGAATATTATTTGATATTATATTTTATCCGCTGCAAATGTGAGACTTTGGATTTGGTTTTCTGTTTCTTCTTCTTCTATCTCTTCTTCTTTTCCTAACTATCTGGAATATTTGGGATCGAAAATTCTGGGTTGTTACATTTGGTATCAGAGCCAGGTTAAGCGAGAACCTTGGCTCTGGTGGGATTACTCATTAAGGATAGGGTCAATGGTACCCTAGAATGAGTTGAGTGTGTGTATATATATACATATATATATATATATATATATATATATATGAGAGCGTACTTGTTATTTTCTTATATAAAGATTTTTAATGATTTAATATAAGAATATATTTTGATATATAAAGCAATATTTCTTTCTTATAAATATTAAGGTAATTGGTTGTTAAATTGTTGGAATTAAATTAAGTGGTAATAAAATACAAACAAATTGAAATTGAATAAAGATAAGTTTGAAATGGATTCAAACTGAAATTAATAACTTGGATTTGGGAAGAAGCAAGAATAAGATAATAATGAATTGATCCAGATATGATAATCTTGGTTATTATCATAAATGATTGTTGTGTTTAATAATAAAATGTGTATTAATGAGTAAGCAAACTGAAATGTTTTAAGGAAGTAAAACATTTAGGGAAGTATGATTTATAAATTGGAATTAAAAATAGATCTAAATTGTTTCAAAGTGATAAAAAATAATAATGTTATTTAATGTATTTGACTAAAGGGTCCTATTTCAAACAAGAGTTGTTTGAAAATTTAAAGGAATTTGTTTTGAATTTAAAACCAAAGGTGATTTAGAATTTTAAAGTAACTTGGTATGTAAAGGAAAATAAATATGTATATTTGAAATAAACTCTAAGGTTGAGTTTTGAATTTTTCTTGGAATGTGATGTGAAACCCAAAGTAAAGTAAGTTTTTTTTGAACTTATAAGTGGGATGATTATAAATGTGAGGTTTAAAATTTGAAAATGGGAATTCTAATTGGGTAGGGTTGACTGGATTAAGTAAATTAAATTTAAGTTTGGAAAAGTTAAATAAGTTTAAATGAATGGATGATTTGAATGGGAAGTTTGTGTGATCTCAAAATGTGTTTGAGATCTGGAAAATTGAAATGGATGGATGTTTTAAAATAAATTGGATGTTATCATTCTATTGCTATTAATAATATTTAAATTTTGGATTGGATTTGTTTAAATGAATGAAAGAAATGGACTGTAGTAATATATCCGTTATTGAGTTAAAAAAAATTAAACTTTAATTTGAAATTAAGGAGATGAAATTACCTTGACCTTAAGATTGAAATGTTCAAAAGGAACTTGGAAATTTAAATTGTTTAAAAGGGATTTGAATTATTATTTGAACCTAGAAATAGGTTTATGAAGAAGTAAAGGCTAAATTGATTTAAGGAATTAAATCAACATTTGAAAGTTTAACTCGAATTTATATAATTCGAGATGATTTAAAGTGAGATTGAATTTGAAATTAGTTCTAATTGAAATTGATTTAAATAATTTGGATATGTGATTAAAGTTGAATAGTTTTAAATTCAAATGGAATTTGATATGAATTTGGAAAGAATCAAGGATAATTCAACTTGAATTGGGATTAACTTCAAACTGGGATTGAAATGAATTGAAAATTTAAAATTGGTTCAGTTTGAAATTTATTTGAATCAATTGGAATTATGATGGAAGATGGATAAGTTAAATATTCGAATGGAAATTTGAATTGGATAATTTGAAATGAAATTGAAGTTGGATGAGTGCAAATTCAAATAGGAATTTGATTTCAATTTAGGACGAGAATGGAAGTTACCTTAATTTGAATTGAAATTGAAAGTTAATTGGAAATTGGCAATTGATTGGAATTGGGATCTATTCAAATTAGAATTGAGTCAAATTAAATGGATGTGGAAATTTAAATTAAATTGATTGGAAATGGAGGTTGGGAATTGAACAGTTTGACTCTGGGCTATTTTCAAAATAAATAGTTTTAATATAAAACTATTCTTTTCAAACTATTTACTATACAACTTTTCTTTTTAAACCTAAAACTATCTTATACTTGTTTTACAATTATTTTTCGAACTATTTAACAATTTTTCGACTGTTTTATAAACTAATTACTTTTTTTCAACTACTTTATAACTAATTACTATTTTACAACTATTTTGCAATTATTTAAAATTTCTATAACTATTTGACTATTTTCCAACTATTTTATAATTACTTAACTATTTTACAGTTATTTTATAAACTAATAATTGTTTTTCAACTACTTATCTATTTTTATATTCTTCAGGCTATTTTCAAAATTTAAGCCGGTCAGAGTGCAAACTGTTTATGATTAAATACCCAATTGAGATTAAAATTGAGGTGATAATCCAAATGGGATTGAAGCAACTGTGAATAGGGAATAGAAATTAAAGTGAATGTGAATAGAAAAGGGGATTGATTTGGCTCATAATCAATGAAGACAAATACGTAGGATGTACGTATATTATTCTATTCGGATAGTGATTTGATCCAGATTCGAGCACAGAATTTCGAGATAGTATATCGATCCAAGTTAGGATTTTCCACTCGATTTTCGATGGCGAACCTGGATATGGATTGTTGATTGGTTCTGGATATTCTCTATCATAGTTGTGACTATGCAAGGAGAATGACAGTTTCTGATCAAGAAACCAGATCTGAGTCCGCACTAGGAAGTCGGGTGGACGATACTAGTTCGGAAGTGAAATTGTGTGATCGAGTGTGCGATCAGATTGATATAGCGTACGGATGATATGGGTACATCGTACGGGTATGAATGAAATTGATATTTAAAATTTGTGGATAAGAAATGTGAAATGGTTTATGAAATGAAAGGTATATTTTTGTGAAATATATGATGAGGTAAACTGGAAATTGGATATTTCTATGTTAAAAATTTACTTTATGAAAGTAAGTATTATGGCAAGTGACTTCATAGAGTAATCAAATTTGAATATTGATTTGATATAAACAAAGTTATATATCTTTGTTATATAAGATAAATCTCCCCTTGTTGAATCTAGCCAGAATGAAACGGTTTTGAAAATATTTGAAGTATAAAAGGGATTTTATACAAGTTTGAAATGATCCAAAGATTTTTCAAGGTTATATATATATATATATATATATATATATATATATATATATATATATGTATGTATGTATTTATGTATGTATGCATGTATGTATGTAAAGGATCTTGTGAGAATGATTTTGAAAAAGGTTTGGGAACCTTTGGATTTGGAAAGGCTTTTCATTTTTGGATAAAAATCATTTTTGAAAATTTGGAAAGCCTAGTTGAGAACTATCGATTTTGGGATAATCGATTTTGAGAAAGGAGATTTATTTGAGATTCATACTAGGTGTATGATTTGGAAGGTACTATATGTGTATAGTATAAAGTGTTTTGAAAATGGCTCTGGAGAAAAAGGCGCTCCCTTGAAATGAACTTCTCAGGAGTACCATAGGTTGGTATTGCCTTGAGCCTCTAAGGGGAAGGTTCTAAAGTTGATCCTGTGAGGAGTCCGGACAAACTAGTTCCTGAGGATTATTGGGTAGCGAAAGTCGAGGGCGGTGATGCCTGCAAGGCATTTGGGTTATGCTGTTACGACAGTGTAACTCGATGTCGCTGCGATCTACTATGTGGACCATAGCGGAAATCATGTGGAGGTGAGTGTCAACGGTCTACGCTTGATTTTGTCGGGAAGGCAACTTAACATCGGTAGGCTGCAATCTATGGTCGAGTGAAGTGGAGAAGTTTCATTCTTTTGGCAGCGGAATTCGAGGGCGCTGAGGCCTACAGTTATATGGGTTTTTGCTGTGATAGCAACGTAACTCCGGTTGTAGCTGCAATCTGTAGCGGGTTCCATGGCGCAATCGAGGGGCACAGAGGCCTACAGTTATCTATGGATTATGCGGGGACGACAACGTAACCATCGGGTTAGCTGCGACCGTGGATGGGGTGATGATTTCCAGAGCATTCTCACCAAATAAGTTTCCTCTATTTTCAAAAATGTTTTCTATATTTTCAAATAAAATTATTTTCCAAGTATTTTCGCTAGGTGTTGAAATTGGGTCTGCTAAGTACTTAAAGATTTTCAGTCCTATGCTGATCAACGTATGGCCGAATTTCTATAAGAACTAGGATGGACTTGCTGAAACATTGAGCTATAAAATTATTTTTATAAAAACTATTTTAGTAATACTATATGGCTTTTAAAGTATTTTAAAAATGATCAAAGAAAACTTATCTGACTTTTAGTAGTTAAAACTTCTGGTTTCGTTCCTTTTCGAGGACGAAAAGATTCAAAGGGGGGAGGAATGTGATAACCCAGATTTTGGGACATCTGATGATTGGATAATTAACTGTTTTAATCAATTGAACAGATAAAATTATGATAATAAAAGATATCTGGATATGTAAATGAATCTTGAATTTTAAAAGTAAAAAATATTCAATTGATAAATTTTATCTTTTAAAATTAATAAAGTATTTTCTATTTATAATGTGTGTTTATATTGTAAATAGAATAGCTTCAATTTGAAATATGTCTAAATTTTAAATAAAAACTTTTCGATGCTATTTAAAAAGTTAATTATATAGTTTTAAAATATTTAAGGTAAATGTTTAATTGTTTAAGTATATCTTAGCTTTAGTTTAAATTTAAATAAGATTAATAAAAAGGTTGGAAATGTTTTTTTCTTGTAATAAATAGTTGTATATTTAAAAAAACATCATTTAATAAAAACATAATAGATAAATATATATACAAAAAAAACATTTAAAACCTAATATATAATTTATAAAATATAATACATATGTTAATTTAAGAAATATGGTTTATGACATTGAAAAATATAAACACGTGCAAAAAAATACAAGTGTTAATTTATGAAATAATGTTGTAACAAATGTATGATGATAAACAAGTGCAAATGACAAATGTTAACAAGTGTCATCATGGTATTTTTATTTTCTTTTACTTTTAATAAAATTCTAACTAAATCTATACTAAACATATCTATCTCCTCTCTTAATTCTTTCCCATTTTTCATATTATAAACAATGAAACAATAGCCTGGAAACGAATATACAACCAAAAATCAAAGTCTCTAAAGCATTTTACAATCTGTAGATAAGTCAATCATCAACAAGATTTCATTCTTAATCAAACCTGTAGCTGTAGCCTGTAATCTTCTTCAACTTGTATCATCTTCAAGTTTTCAAAGGAATCATAGCATTCAGTTTTCATAAACAAAGGATTTCCAGCTGCAAGCATGCAAGTAATTTCCAGATCAAACTTCTAGTCTCAAGCTTTTATTCCAGATTTATACAAATCTAGATTTTGGGATCCTCTGTTATTTTCAGAAACAGGTGAGTGAAACCTTAAACTATTGAGATTTAATTCATCATGATCAATTGTGGATGATAAATGAAGATAGAAATATGGTTCGTATAGATTTATAAAAGTATTTTGCCTGGAAATCACAATATAATTGCTGATGATCAATTGCATGTGTGTATAAATATGTATATAGCCTCTTTTATTGGTTTGTAGTCTCAAAAATCCAATTAAAAAATCAATTTCCTTGGCTTCAATGTCTTAAAGATCATGATCATTAAATGGAAACTGATTGTATTAACCAAATCTTGTTTTTTTTATAAAATATTATAAGTACAAATTGTAAGTGATTAACCAGGAAATAGAAATTTACAGGGGAAAAATCAATTCAAGTTACAACTTGATTATTAAATTTTCAAGTCTTGATTGTATAAATGAATTCGTGATATAAAAGCATGATTTTTAATATAGAATTCGAGATTTTTAAGTAATTTAATATCGAGAACTTTGGTTTGAACGCGCAAGGAGTTTCGGCCAAATTCCGACGACCGGCGAGGTGACAGTGGTCGTGTTTGTTACTGAAGTAGGGTTGAGGGGCAGAGATCATGGGAAAAATAGCCAAGTATTTTACTGTTTGACGGAACGATAGGTCGGCGACATTTTAGGGTTTAGTGTTCCAACTTGGTGGTCAAAGTTTTAGGAAGGAATTTTGCATCGATTTAGGACCGGACTTGACCAGTCCAAGGGGATTCGATGCGTGTTTGGTCGGGAAAGTTCTGGTCGGAGCTGCAGGGTCGTTGGCGGTCAGTGGCGACGTATCGAGGCGTAATTTGATGATCATGTTGGTTCCAGTTTTTAGCTGGAATGTTCGATTTTGATTTTGGGCAAGCTATGGTGATCTGGTGGTCGTAATCGTGTGAAGGGGTCTAGTGTGACTCGCCGGAGGAGATGCCGATGGTCAGAAGTGGCCTGGCCGATCGTACACGTGCACGGTGCACGTTTATTTTCTGTTGTTGTTCGTGAATTTGGGAAGAAGGTTGCCTCGTGTTGTTCGCGTGGGTTGCTTTGGTAAAATGAGCATTTTCACGAAAGAGTCGATGTCTGGTCTTGGGTAGTTTTTATGTAATCCTATTTTCTTTATATTGTTTAGACAAGTGTTTAAAATAAAGGAAATAGGAATCAAGTTATAGAATAAAACTTGATTTGGGTTTGGAAGTAATTATGGATAACGAGTTTTACGCTAACTACTCAACAAGTTTTCAAGTAAATTATTTATCAAGATTATTGTAAGTCAAATGATTTTGAAAATATGATTTGTTTGATTCAAACAAATTGATTAACTAATTATATTATGAAGTGTTTTTGAATGAAATTTATTAGTGATAATTAAGTAGTTAATTAAGGCATTGGTTATCTTAAATTATGTTCTTGATTTATTAATGGATAATTAATCAAGGTGATTTATTATTGGGTAAATAGATTAATGTAAGTAAATAAATGGTTAGCCAATTAATTAAGGGTAAATTAATGAAATTTAGGTAACTATAGGATAGTTGATTAGTGTAATAAAAGGGAAATTACTTAATGGAAATAATTAAGGATTAATTACTTAGTGTAAAATTAAGAATTGATTAATTAAGGAAATTAATCAAGGATTAGATGAGTGTGATAAAGTAAAGGGAAATTAATCAATGTGAGCGATTATCAGATAATTAATGAGAGTAATTAAGTAGGGATAAAAATAATTAAAATGAATAAGTGAAGAGTAATTAATTTGTGAAATTATTTACTTAATGTAATTAAAGGATAATTAATCAAGTACCATTAATTAAGATGGATCATTAATTAATTGTGATTGTAATTAACTAATGTTAAGTAAGCAGGATTAAGATAATCCAAGTGATTAAATTTGGTGATTAATTGAAGATTTATTAAATTAATTTGAAATTATATATCTAATAAATCTTGAGTATGGATAGTGGAATGATATTGGATGATTTGGTTTGTTGTTGTCTCTGATGGGCAATTGAAATGAGCTGTGGTATGGACGGATTGGACTGTGAATAATGTAGGTTATATATATCTGAGTTAAATTTGTTGTGTGATATCCTGAATATGAATTACATTGTTTTAAAACTTAAAAATGTGGATTAGAGATGATATTGGATTCAAAGAGACCGAGGTTGGGTATTAGCAAATGCCTGAGACTGCTTCGATTTGTAGTCTACAATAATTTTTTATAGGTTTGATATGTGAAATCAATAGGCTGGAATGGAATGATTTAAGTGAATCAGACCATTTAAGCCAAGTTTTACTACTTAGAATTTTGTGAGTGAAATAAGTAATATCTATAATAATTTGTGAATTTGTAATTGATACAAGTTACCCGGGTTATATATATATATATATATATATATATATATAAGTTGTATGCTTGGGTCATTCATGTTAGATGGGTTTACTCACGCTGGTTTCCAGCCTTACCCGGGTGTTACTTTGATGTAATGCTCGGGTCAGACCGAGTATTACAGATTTTCAGTTAAAGACGTTCTGGAGCTTAGGAGGTAAGATGGATGGTAGGAACGTATATAGTATTCCGCTGGTATATTATTATTTGTAATTTAGGAACAAGTTGATTTAACTATCCAGTGTTTGTGTAATGGTTGTATCTTTGATGTATTTAAATGTAATTAACTGATACATCTTTCTTTGTGTAAAGAATATTATTTGATATTATATTTTATCCGCTACGAATGTGAGACTTTGGGTTTGGTTTTCTGTTTCTACTTCTTCTATCTCTTCTTCTTTTCCTAACTATCTGGAATATTTAGGATCGAAAATTTCGGGTTGTTACATTTGGTATCAGAGCTTTGGTTTAGCAATAAAGCTTAGCTTGTTTGGGGGTTAACTCATCAGAGATGGGGTTATTTATACCCTAGAATTAGTTGTTTGAGCATATATATAGAGAGCGTACTTGTTAGTGTTATAAAAATATTTTATATTGTGTTAATTTGTTCTATTAGTATTTATAAATTCTAGTTGATACATGGGATGGAATCCATAGGGATTTCTAAACACTTAATAGGGCAGACCGACACAATATTATTTTGAAATATGGGCAAATGAAATAATTTTACCTCGTATTTTATTTTGTATATAAAAGAATTTTTTTATATAAATGGATATAGTTGGATATGATATGTTTTTTGTTAGGCAATGAAATTTTATAAATGTTGAATTGTAAAATAGGATTTACAAGTAAAGTAAATATAAATTGAAATTTGAGAACTTATTTTCGGGGTTTTGAAATTTGTTTTCAAAGGATTTTTGGAATATAATATTGGTATTATTTGAAAGTAATTTTTCAGTTATAAATATTTCAATATGATTCGAAAGTAATGTTTTAAAGGAATTTTGAAAGGAAATAAGTTCTGTACTCTTCTTTTTATCATTGGAAAATAATTTCGGTGATGAGTGCACGCATCATCGACGTTTATTTTCGAGTTTCAAAGTGGGAAGACCGCTGTAACAGTTTTACTACACATTTGTTTTGATAATAAATTTTAAATTTTAATTCCTTAATATGATTGGATATATATGTAAATTATGAGAATATATATATATATATATAGTTTTAAATGATTTGAAATGTAACCTGGAGTTAGTTCTTAAAACTTTCTGATGATTAGTAGCTTTTAATTATTTTAGTGAAATGAAATTTTGACTATAATAATAATTGGAAACTTCAAAAATGTAAAATAAGAAATTGGAAGCTAAGTGATTAACAGATATATAAGGAATTGAAAATTTGTAACTTGTAGATATGACAAAAATAAGAAGATGCAACTATTAAACATTTTGTTAACTAAAATAAATAAGATATACTTGTGTAACACTCAATTACATTCTAAAAGACATATATAAAACTTACCATAATATTAAAATTTGAAATGTTAATAAGAATATGTTGTTGAATATTATACAAATGAAACTTTAATAATGAAGATGTTCAACAGAATTATTCCTATAAATAAGAATAGATGTTACAAAAACATTATTAACTTAAGTTAATAATTTGAAATGCTAGTAATTATAATTAATAAAAAGGTGAATACTATAAGTAAATGATTATTAACTTAAATGACGTTTGAAGCCAATTATAATTAAAGCAAGTAGAAAAAATGAATATTATATGTGAAAGAAATAAAAGTGAAAAGAAAAAAAAATTAAAGCATGAGTTGCTTCACGAATGAATATTTATGTTAAAAATAAAAAAGTAATAGTGGTGAATTAATGTTGCAAAAGAAACTTACATGTTATCTTAGGTATTGATTTTGGACAATCCAAATAATTGAATGGAAATAACTTATGTAAGTAAATGGATGTAAAGTAATGAAATTGTATGAATAAAGGAGAAATGATTTTTGTTAATAATGAACGTAAATTAGTTAGCATTGTATGAATGGATGAAACTGAAGAACGGTAAATAATATTAAAGATGATTAATAAGAATAAACACATGACATTTGAATTTATTGGTTCTTTGGCTTATGGGATGATTAGGAAGTGATACTTTAAATTGTTTAGGATGTATAAATAATCTATTAAGTTTTATCTAAGACTGTTGTGTATATGGTATACTTAGTAGTTTATTTATCATTTTATATGACTAAAAGTTTCTGAACTCGAACAAACCATTTATTTTGGTTGCTATGGATGGATGGTTGACTTCCTTGATTTCATGTGATGATTATATGGTTTTGTTTGCAAGCGATTATTGTTATGTTGTGTTGATTTGTTTGTTATTAATTGAAACAATTTAAGTATTTGTCTTTTACATAATTCTCACTCTTTGGACTATATAAGTGAAATACAGGTTCATAGGAGCAAAAGCTATTGCTTTTGGTTTCATAAATAAGCGTCGTTTGCCCGACAAATAGGTATGTTTTCGGGTTATGGTTTTATAGCGATATTATATAGTTTTCCCATTGTTTGGGGTATTTTATTTTGAAATATGATATATATACATATATATATATATATGATTATTATTGATATTATTATTTCTCTCGGACCACTCCGTACAAAGGAGACTCTGCCGAAATTTTCCTTTAATTTTGGACTTAGAAATTTTTGTGAAAGCGGAAATGTTTTCCAAACTTTTATTGAACTTGAAAGTGAAAGGGTTTAATTGTTTATAAATTGATACATTTTATTTAAATTATTTAATTATGTAAATTTACTGTTTATAAATTTGAATACTTTGAATAAAATATATTAGTTTCTTAATTCCTTCTTTCCATTTTCGAAGACGAAAAGTTTTGAGTGGGGGAGAGTGTAATGACCTATAATTTACGATAATATAATTTATTATTTAAATAAATTTTGGGATTTAACGTTGTGGAAAATTAAAAATTTAAGATTTAATAACGAGAAAAATAACTAGAATGAAATGTATTAATGTTAATTTAAGGTAATGGATAACTACTTTAATGCAGTTTCAATGAAATGATTGTAAATATAAAATTTGGTTATAAACTGTAAATAAGGAAATAAACCAAATATGTAATAAAAAGAGAAATTATAGGTAATCAATTAAAATTAGGCAATATAGAATAGTAAATCAGTATGTGAATTTATTAGCTTGATTTGTTAACAATAAACATATAAATGTGTTTGAATGGTATGTTGTGACCATTATTTAATTAACATTGCATTATTTAATCTTTTGAAAATTAAATAGGAAATCAACTGCAATTTATCCAATTAAAATATGACAGTTAGTATGATAAAAGATGATAATTGTAGAATACTAATGCAATCAAACGTAAACCAATGTTAATTTTTCGGTAGGATGATAGTTGATTGAATAATAAGATTAAAATCAAAATAAATCAATTTATTGGATTTAAATTACAATTATGAATTTATTGCAATTAAAATTGAACACTGTAATTAGTGCAATAGTTAACATTGGATTTGACATGAAGAATTTGTTTTAAAAGATTATAAGTTTATAGGTAATCAAAAATGATGAAAATTTGTTAATTATAAAATTTGTATTGAAAAAATGATTTAATTAATTTAATAATCATTTATTTAATTAACGTGAAGATAGCCATTTTGGCCATTGTCTCAGATTTCAATGAAACTAGCTTCATCGGATCTGTAACAGTGAACTATTGTAGGATTTCAAGTCTCGTAGTGATCGGACTTGTCGTTTGATCGTGCGAGCTTGAAACGCGTAGAAATCAATTTAATGAATTCAATTTGAATAAGCTTATTTTAAAAGCCAACTTCTTCATACGATGAAAATAGGACTTGAAACCAGTTCCATTGAATTTAAAAATGTCGAAAACATCTATTTTAATATATGGGATGACCTACTTTCGTTTTGAAGATGGAACGGGCTTGTCGGGTCGTTATTTTCGTTTCAAATCAAATCGAGATGTGTTCATTCTTTCGTATTGGGCCTTGTCTATATAATAGTTTTTTCTAACCTTAGCAGTCTTTCTATTTCTTATTCTTGTACGTACATCAATTTATGTTTGTTCCATTTTCAATGGCAGAAACCAAAATCAAATTGCAAACCCTAATTTTCAAATCTAAAACCATCATCCTACAATCCAAAATCATCGGCGACACTCTGTTTTTTTTGGCGAACTCGCCAACATGACAGTTGCCCGACTCGACAAGATGAAGAAATTGACCGGTCAAGATCATTAAAAGATCACCGAGGTGGCCAGAAATCGCAATAAACCACTGGTTCTATTTCGTCCAAATTCGTCATCTACAGTCGACGATGGTCGATGGAGCCTGAAGGAAAGTTGGAGAGGAAGATAGGGGTTAGATTCGATAAAAGTTTGGGTTCATCGGTGCACTGTAGAGGTTGGATTTCGTTGATGAACGAAGATGGGAAGATAGGTTCTCCTGGTCGTCCAGGGGCGCTGGGGAGGGTCGGACCGTTGGCGTAGGCCGCGGTTGGGAAGAGTCTATCGGCGGCAGCATGGTGGTGGGGTCCGGTCAGAGGTAGGCGGCACAACTAACATTCGAACGGAGGCGACACAATCTTGATTTATGTGAGAAGAAGAAAGGTTAAACTGTTACTAGATTGTGGTACGATTTGGCGACGTGTAAAGTTTGAGTTTACTATTTATTTAAATTTATTATTAATCATATAACGTTCTAATTTGCAAAACTTTTGCATACGAGGTCAGATTTATGCGCGCTTATCTCCCTGCGATCATATCGAACTTTCAGACATTTGGTACTAGTTTGGACGAATTCTGATACTATTAAATTTTGGGATATTTTTGGACTTTAAAATCGTTTAGAAACCAAAGGTGAGTGTTTTAACCCACTCATAACTACTAAATTGTCTTATGTTAGTTAAATTGAATTTATGATATGATTAAAAGTTAATCGACTGTTGTTTGATATTTAAATAGTCATTCCTATTAAATTTGAGTATTGAATATAATTTTCATTTAATTCAATATTGAATTTTAAATTGCAAGTTAAATACCTGTTATTGATAACCAGTTGATTGATATTATTTATTGGTTGATTTGAATGATGATTGTGATGAATGTTTAATTGTTGATATTTGATGATTAGATGTTATATTTATGTTGTTATAGCACTACAAGTTCCCTTAGTTTATTGTTAGAGAATCCTTATGGGTTGAAATGATACATACCCGAACGATATGATAGATTAGGAAAAATCGTTATGGGTTGGGTTGAAAGGATAAACCCAGGCGATTTTATGGATTTTGAATGTTAATTCGAGATTGCGGGTTAAATCGATATATACCCATAAATTAAAATTATTGTGAATTGAAATGATAAATATCTATATCACTTGATCATAGGGTAGAAAATTATATACGGACACCGGATTGGTTAAGTTAAATGATTTTAAACCCTTAAACTTTGAATTCAATTAAATGATATTTCAAAATAAAATTGGATTTATGTAAATTGAATTATTTTCGAAAATCCTAGCTTTAAATGTTGAAATTGGAATAGGTTTAAAGGAATTGTTTACAGAAATTAAATTGAAATTTTAAGGTTGAATTTGAAGTATAAATGAAATTTATCGAAATAGATTTACTGAAAACGTTTGAAAATGTAATTTTGAAATCTACTAAATTTGAAATAGTTTGGATTTATTATTCGAACTTGGATCGGAAATCGATATTGATTAAATGGTTTAAATGAGAATTAGAATTGAAAGAGAAAATTTTAGTTTGTTGATTTGAAAGATGGACATGGTCCAGTCGTGTTGAAATGAAGGAAATAGTTTAATTTTATATTAATTTCAAATTTATCATTTTAGTATAAACTGTTCACAAATATATTTTTTAAATCCTGATTATTAAGGTTTTTAAACTATTAAACTAATTTAATCTATTTTAAACTATTTCAATCAATTTAAACTATTTTGATTTAATTTAATCTATTTAATCCAATTTAATATATTTTAACCTTCTTTTGGCATAGCAATTTAACCTATTTTAAACTAATTAACCAGTTTTAGTCTATTTTAAATCTATTTAATCTATTTTGAATCTATTTAAAATATATATAATCTATTGAAATCTATTTAATCTATCTTAGTTCTATTTAATCAATTTTAGATCTATTTAATCTATCTTTAATCCATTTAAACTATTTTAATGTATTTTTAAACTGTTTTAGAGTATTTTAACTATTTAAAAAATTATTTTAACTATGCTAAAGTATTTAAACTATATATAACCAGCTCAACTATTTTCTAAATTTCTACTTAAGTAAAGTGAAGTGTTTATATTCAAATCCTTGATTTAAAAGTGAATACGGCTAAATGATGTTATACCCTAAGTTGGCATTCAAATGACATATTCGATTGAATATGATGTTTTTGAAATGAGGGTTTAACCAATTTTGGAAGTATGATTTTGAAAGAAAATATGATTTCGAAAATGATATTATTTCAAATGTGATATGATTTCGAAGGTGAATATGATTTCGAAAGTGAATATGATTTCGAAAAGTGATATGGTTTGAATTGAATATGTATCAGTTATGAATCAGTTTTGAAAATGTAAAAGAATCATCCGGTGTGATATACGCGTTTAGTTGTTAAAGAGACCGAGATTAGATATTATCATACTCTCTGCCAATACCAAAAATCACTTTAACAACTGTGTACATGATGGAGATTCCAGAATGAAGTAGGATAACATCAGAACAGAGAATAGGGAAGTCAGAATCTCACAGCAAAATCGACAACATATAATATTACAAAGACGGTAAAAACTGTCATTCCAAAATACTAATTACATCAGAGCTACAAACAACCCTTATCAGTTGGACAATTATAAAATTTTAACCTGAGAATTACTGATAAGTATACAATATAACACAGGGGAAATAAAACACTACGATAGGTGAACAACCAGCTCTTCTCCAATAACTCCATATCGCCAAAGCCAACCTGGAAAAAACTTGGTCTGACCCGAGCATTATAATAAAATAAGTCCCCGGTCAGTCTGGAAAATCAGCGTGAGAAAACTCAAATAATATGATGAATATGCAAAAATTCTTTGAGACCATGTCGCTAATGTGGAACGGATTTTTACCTCATAAGAACAACATCCATAGATGAAGAAATGGGAAACAAATCAAAACAACAATCCAATCAAGAAAGAATGGAAATAAACAACAGAAACAATCCAAATAGAAAGGGTGTGTACTAGTAAGAATAAGTTTCATACTTAATGAATGGGTACAAGTAATATCAAATTCTAGACTTGAAAGAATGGATAGAAATAATTAAAAATTGAGAAGAGCACAATACATTTCTCAATGCAATTAAGGAAACAATTTAGAGAATTGAATTAACAACATAGAAAGAGAAGTTTTTTCCACAATGATGTCTGGGTGTTCCCCTGTTATCGAAAGTATACTATTTGAAATATACTTAAGAACTCTGATGGCTCTCGGGCATGTCCAAACCGGACCCCACCAACGGTTACCGAGCATCCGAGCATTTCACACCTCAATGCGCAAAACCAAATCCCATCTAGAATGGATGTGAAAATACCCTAATGGGAGAAACCCTATATAGCTTGGCTTCCACTTGCACTTTAGGTTTAGTCATTTCCGACAAAGGATACCAAAGACCTAATGAGAAGCACATCGTCCTGAATTGATGAAACATAAAGAAGAAAACAGAATCAAAGTCGATAGTCGATAAATCAACTATCAGGAATGATAAAATGGTTGTTCACACTTGCGGTTGATTTTTACATTACAATACTTTTAAAGACACTTTAAAAAAATACCCTTCAAAGTATTCATTTAGAAGAGTAAATTATATTTTCTAAGTGTATTAAAACCAAGATCAAAACAAATGTCAAAACATTTTTTATTATAAACCAAATTTTTATACACTTAGCTTTATTTTAAAACAATTCCTCTTAAAAGAACTTTTTATTTATAAACTATTGTATATAAATATTAAAACAATATTTATTATTCCAGAAGATAATAAATCAATTAAATTACTTTTACAAATTTTAAGCCAAATGTTAATATCCCCAAGGATAATTTATAAAATCCTTTTTTTAACTTTAGAACACGTTAATTTTCCCAAAAGAAAATAAATCAAATTTTATAATCTTTTTATAAATATTTGAGCAACATTAATTATCCCACAAGATAATTAATCACATTTATAATCTCTTTTAATAACCAAACAATTATATTCATTAAAATAGTAAATTATTTCTAAACACTTTTTATTTAATTAGTAATTTAACTTTAAACCCTTATTAAATCAGTTCATTAACTTTAATACACTAAATTAGTTAATTAACTATAAAACACTTTTATTGAATTAATTTATTTACTTTAAATTCTTTTATTACATTAATCGATTAAATTTTTAAAACACTGTAACATCCCGCAAATCCGTACCCCTTGAGTCAACACGATTCTACATCAATTAACTCAAGTGGGATAGAAATACGAACCATTAGGGTTAAAGAAGAAGAGATAGAAGAAGAAGAAACTAGATAATATCAGAATCTAACCATCGCAGCGGAATAAATATAATAGTAAATAATAGACCTTTACACAAAATGAAATTATATATGTTTTATACATCATATCATCAGAGTATCTCAGACAAACAACATTAATCAGTCCGACAATTCCATATAATCACAGCAGCGGATATATACAAGTACGGATAATACGTCTCAGACTCCAGCTCCTCTCCTGCTCCATAGCATCCTGTCCTGAACATATAATACTCGGTCTGACCCGATCATTATAATGAAATAACACCCGAGTCAGTCTGGAATACCAGCTGATAATAATACATCCAAATTTATTATTAAAGTTTCAAAAATCCTTTGAAAACAAAAGCATCTCGTAATACCACGCCACAAATAAACATGTCGGGTTTTTACCTTACGATAGCTAAAACACTTTTTATAAAAATCCTCTGATATTATAATAGGGTCTATATACAAATACTTATAAAATAGCCGAAATTGTTACATTCATTAAATTCCAGCTACTAGCCACAGTCGTGGATAATACAAACAAAACTCATAAAAGGCTCGTAGGGAGAATGGATTCCAACTAATGACTAAGCACTGGGGTACCACCTGTCACAGTACCTAGTCTAGATCAGTGTACCGAGGACCACACCCGATCCCCTGCAACACAAGGCCCGGACTACCCCTTACAGGATGGTCCCGAGTAAGATCACCCTGCGGTTGGGATCAGCAACCGCACCACTAAGCCGAAATAAAAAGGACATCTAGACAGGAATGACCTTACCCGGAAATGGGTGCTGCCCACCAAGCCTTGCTGCATATCCCCTGATTTTCAGTCATTCCCGGCTAATGAGGCTTGAGGCTAAGCGTTACCTTTAAGAACGTTTCACTTAGAATGCCCATCGCCCACTTGACGATGTTCCGAAAGCATTCATTCATACAAGTCTGTTCTGGGTTCGAACGGAACCGAAGGCATTACTCCTACTACATCCATTTTGGAAATATCCTCAGGATTAGTAGTGACTAGCCCTTGCACTTCACAGCTCCATCTTCGACTCTGAACTTGTTTTTCCCACGAAAACATACAAATCAGATCGAAGTGGTTTTCGAGAAATAAATCTCGATCCCGGTCTCGTCGAAACGATCAACGCATTTGTCCAATATTGATAGTCGATGATTTAACTATCAATTAACATTCATAAACATCCATCACACAATAAATAATTTACCAATTATTTATTCCCTCAAAAATATTTTCACAAGATATAATTTCCCTTTTTAAATCCCATTGAAACACTTTTCAAACTCAATTTCTCATGGAATAAATTTCCCAAATTGTTACTTCCCTTGAAAACATCCAAGTACCAATGTTTAAGGTTTAAAATAATTTAAATACTTTATTCCTGAAAATACATTAAAACATTCATATTAAAACTTCCTACATATTGATTTAAAATATATATTTCCTTTAGAAATATCTTGAACAAAACTGCTTAATAAAATATTATCTTTAAAATAAAGTTAAGTCATACTAGATTTTGAAATAACGCTATGAAATTTTATTTCAAATTTCAATAAAACTTTAATTGATTATCTTTAAAATAAAATCATTTATAAAGTATAAATGTTAATAATATTATTTTAAATAAAAATGCTAATTTCCCTTTAAAATAATTACTTCTATAATTACCTTGATAAATGTTCACTTTTAAAATTTTTACAACTTAAATAATTTCTTGAAACCATTCTTTAATAAAACTTTAAACTCTATCGTTTCAAAAATCCATTTTAAAAAAACATACTTGGCTTTCAGGGAAATGCACTTCCACTTGGAATAACCAAAGAATTCTTTTTATCAATCCAACACGTTTTATCCCAATTCAATTTTACGTTCATCCCGTAAAATCCTTTCCATTCTAAAATAGCTCCTTTTATTTTCAAACACATTGCTATTTCCTGGAAATCGTTTTCAAAACATACGTTTAAAATATTTAATATAAACTCTAGAACTTATTTAATTGAATATAATACTTAAGGAAATATATAGGGGTTTCCTAAGTTTTTTAAATAAAATTTAACTTTAAAAATAAGGTTATTAAATCAAATATTCATATTAAAATTTCCTTTTGAAAACTTAATACTACTTTACCCTTTTTTTAAAAAAAATAATTGAATACGATAATTACTTAATCAATGTTTGCTTTCACTTAAAAACATTTTAAAATAATATTTCTTTCCAAAAATATTCTAAACATATTTAAACTGAAATTTATAATTTGAAAGCTTTCTTAAAAAGATAATAAAATTTCCAAGAGAAAACACACTTCCCATTTTTCTTTTTTAAAATAAATCTTGCTATTCTTATAAACAATTCACATTTCCTTTATAGATCACATTCTGAACATTTCAAATTATCAACAAATTTTCTAGAATTTAATTCCTTTTAAATTCTTTACTTAGGAATTTCTTTTATATCCTTTAAACCCAATTCATCTATTTATATTTAAAATTTTCAGGTTGTATTCACCCAATCACAGCACAACACAATTTGAACTTCAATTTAATTCATCACAACATATAAGTAAAACACGGCATAACAAGATCTAAACAAATTATCCCAGAATAATAAATAAGATATATCACCGAATATAAATTAATTTCTATTTGTGAGGAATCCAGTTGGATTCCTCCAATCTGTTTTCCCTGCGTCCACAGATATTAGCACAACAATATATATCGATTCAATTTGATAATAATTATCATATTCAACCAATCAAGCAATCATTCAATTATTGACTATTTAAATTAACTAATATTCCAGATGTGAGTGAGTTAAACTCACCTTGGGTTTTCGACGAGCGTTATAAATTTTGAATTAAATCGACCGCGATCGATTTAACCCAAAATTCCGCTAACTCTGATCGTCACCAAATCTAGACTGCAACGTAGATCACGTCGCTGCGATCTCGGCGCTTCTCGTTCCGTCGAATTCTGCCAATGCATGAAATAGTTACACGGTTTTAAAGTTTTAACTAAAATTTACATTAATAAATTTAATTTCTTAAATAATGCTCATAACATCACGGCCGCACCTTCTTCTACAACGCGCGATACTCCGGGTTTTCGAACCCATAAACGCGAACTAGGGTTAACAATCGTAGCCACCACGACGAGCTCTAGTTTGATCGACGACCACCACAGCATCGCCTAGCATCCACGTGCTACCACCAGAAATCGCGGCGAGCTCAGTCAGTCGCTGACCTCGAGATGCGTGCACAAACGCGACCATCTAGCACCTCCAACGACAGCTTCAAACGAGATCAACCGTTGGATCTGAAGATCTTCTCACTCTCTACAATTTTCATGTTGGAAGATTTCGCTAGAAGCCCATGGATTAGAGGAAAAGAGGAGGAGAAGGTCAAGATGTTTCGGCCATTGAAGGAATATGGTGGCGGCTCTGAAGTAGATCTAGGGTTTCGGCCTCTTTATTTAATATATAAACGTTTCGGTTATATTATTTTAGTATTAAAATCATTATAAAGCAACTTATTCTAACGATCTCCAAATCACACGTGTCGCCTGGCGTTTATAACATTTTACCCACGTTACGAACACAATGGAACGTGTTTCGGAAGCTAATTCGTTCATATGTGTGAGTTACGGAAATAAACGATCAATTTTAAATTAAATCGATTAAAGTATTTTCTATGCGTTTTAAGCTGCCGGGGTCAAACGACAACTCCGATTGCTACGAAAATTAAAACCCGATAATAACTAACTATTACGGATCCAATGGAACTAATTTCGTCGAATTCCGAGACTGTGCCCGGGAAGGCTATTTTAACTCGTCAATTAAATCGAGCGATTTTCACAATCGTCGAAATCATCTAAAATTTCATTTTTTAAAACTTTATTAACTCTGTTATAACTCGTATAAAATTTTATATTCACATTAGAAATCATTCTGATTCAGTTTAAATCAAAATTTCATTATTTACATTATTACATTATTAAATTTCATTATTAAATTAATATAAAATTCCAAATTTAATCTATTTACTTCTAATTTCATCCAATGGCCCAAAATTATAATTCAAATCCAAATAGACTTAAAATAAACTTTAGAATCTAATTTTATATCTATTTGCACTCAGAATTACCAATTATCCCAATTCCAATATTAAATTATTATTATTCAAATTTCAATTAAATTCCCATATTTGAAATTTAACTAATCCTATTAATTCAACCAAAACCTTAAATTTTAAAATTCAAATTATAACACACATTAAACATTTAAAATGAATTAAATGTTCAAATCTAGCGACCCAAAATTCTGGGTCGTTGCATTCCTCCCCCCTTATAAAAATTTCGTCCCCGAAATTTGCTAAGGTAGAAGAATGCTCCAAACCCTAAAAGCAAAACGTACTTAGTGAAAATCTGAAATTCTCTTTGCCTAAATTCTTTAGTTTCAAATCGAAACTACTAGTTTCAATTCCTATCCCAAAATCCTTTTTATTTTAAATTGTTATTTGAAATCAATTTTTTCGTTAATGAAACATTTCAAATTTTCCAAAAATATTCTAACTCCCAAAATTTTTGAAAATTTTTGGCAGAGTTTCCTCTGTACAGAGGAGCTTTTGCAATATCACAATAGATATAAATATATATACATCGACCCACACGGTCGGAAAAACCAAAAACAGTTCATATTTCCTATTTTTATTGCGTAGGCGTACCTTTTATTAGCATTTTAACAGCATGCGGCTAATTTATATTGCATACACACACTCCAACTCTATCTACTGCTTCCCATACCTGTACTTACTTAAACAAACACATCAGTTTTCAACAATATAAGGATTTTAATAACATTCCATTTATTAAACTAGCCAAACACATCAATTACATGGTTTAAACAAGTAAACTTCATAATTTAACAATGTTAACCATATTTTATCAGCAATTCAAAGATTTCAATCACCTTTTTAAATTTCTTATACAAGTCCAAACTTCATTTTATTTCACTTAAATGCTTTACATTCAAGTTCACTATATATAATTCATATTTATTTCAACCAATTCATTTTTGTACCAAATAAGCACATATTCACGTCATTTTGGTTTAACATGTGTATTACTTGCATCGATTATCTTCAATTTAATTCCGCATTGATTTACAATTGAGTCTTTTAAATTTTTTTAAATTTGTTACACTTGCATTTCCTTTATGACTCACTTTCTTTCATATGCAAAATCACTTAATAAAAATTTCAAATCATTTTAGATTTATTTTATTAGTAAAGAGACCACTTTAAATTATTTCACTCATTTGAATTTATTTACAATTCAAACCATCACTATTATAATCTAATTCCATTATTCATTCACACTCTCGGTTTTTTTTATTGCCAAAACTAAATCCCATACTAGAACTGGGTTTTTATTTTTCTTTCCAAAATTTTCTTAACAAACCACCAAAATTTCATCCATGCCAATACAAATTCCATTTAATTTAGTTTACACTAAATTCATTTTTCAACTTCTTTTTATTTAATTTAGCTTACGCTAAATTCATTCTCAAACAATTTCTTTTGAATTTAGTTGATTGAGCATATAATTTATTCAATGTCATTCTTACTTAACTTAAATTCCACTTAATTTACTTCTTTTCTCGAATTTAATTCAAGTTTAACTAAATTTATTCAGCCAACTTAAACACATGCTATTACCTTTACCATTGTATTTAAAACAACCCCATTGGATTTTGTTGAGTTAAAATTTTATTTATACAATATCATTCTTACTTAATCTAAATTAGATTTCTTTTCAATTTAGTTCTTTTCCAATTTAATTCAAGTTAATTCATACCATTTCCTTTACTATCTTAAATAAGAACTTAATTCTATTCAAAATTATTTGTAACACTACTGAATTTTGATTTTAATTCAATCCAAATTCAACTCAATTTCATTTAATCGAAGTTAAATCCAATTCAATCCAATTTTAATTCTCCATATTCAAGTTCAAAATTTATTTTCTAACTTAAGTTCATTCACATCCTTTATATCTCACTTTATCTTATCTTACTTTACATTTCATTTGAGATTAAGTTTGAATTCACCATACCATTCAACTATTTCCCATTTGTGATTATAATTCCATTTTCTATCTATAAGTTCACCAAATTATTTACTTAAAAGCTTATACTGCTCATTTTAATCCATTTACACCTTATAATCACAATTCCAAATTATATATATATATATATATATATATATATATATATATATATATATATATCACTGAATCCTTAAGGATACAAATTTTCTTTCAATTTAATTCTTTGCAAATTTTAAATCCACAATCTCAGATTATAAGTATAACACTTAATAGCTTATGGGTACAATTCATTACACAATGACGTACAATTACAAAGTCATTTTACATTTCGATTTAATCCAAATCAATTTTATTCTAAGTCCAATTTATTTAACTTATCCCACATTAAATTCAAATTTTCTATTTACTTCAATGTATTTTATTCACTTCCGTTTACTCAAGTTAAATTTTAATTCCAAGATTAAAATTTTCATTTCCTTTTTATTAATATCAACTTCACCAAAGAAGTCCAATAGTTGATTCAATTTAACTTTACACATTATTTAAACAGAATTTTCTAGAATACAATTACCCGGTTTTATTCTAAAACCATTTTGAAATATATCAAATATATACTCATTTGGTATATCAATCAAATCTCCAGATTCCAAAACAACTGGGTTGTACCAAAACAATTTCCTCCTTTTAAACTTCTGAAATCACTTGTATCCCAAACAAGTCCAACAAATATCATACCCAACCATTTTGGTAGTAATCCATCACTTTAGAAACTTGAAAATGAATTCTAATGATGTGGCCAGCATCATCAGGATTATTTTCCAACGACTGAAGTGAGTTCAGCGCTTCCTTACTTTCACAAATTCATTTCAAAACAGTTTCCATTCAGACATATTACCCAAAACAATATTCTATCATTATCTTCAAACACCTTTGGACAACATTCCCAAACACTTCCAAGATTTTAAATTTCCAAATTTTGTTTTCAATACATTTAAAATCCTTTTCAAAACTCCCGGGATTTAAATTCTGGTTTAATTCAAATTTTGTTATTCTTCTTTGGTATAATTCATACTCATAGAATTTTATTTGATTATAACCATTTCAAATTTTAGATTGAATTTTAGATTTTTAGTTGATTAAGATATCCACATCTAAACAATCAAACATACATTATAATTTCATAAAATTATTTCTTTTATATCAAAATATAATTTTGGGTAAAATTATTTCATTTACCCGCTTTAAAAACAATAATATATCGGTTTATCTTGTTTAAGAGTTTAGAAACCCCTATCGATACGGTTTTACTTCCGTACCGACCATAATTCATAAACACTCAACTGATAAGTCAACACAGTATAAAAACAATTTTATATTCACTAACAAATACGCTCTCATATCTATTATTACACTAGACTCATTATAGAGTACTATTGACTCTGTTTAATGAGTAATTTCCCTACCAAAGCCTAGGTTGTCGCCAACCTATGCTCTGATACCAAGTGTAACAACCCGCAAATCCATACCCCTTGAGTCAACACGATTCTACATCAATTAACTCAAGTGGGATAGAAATACGAACCATTAGGGTTAAAGAAGAAGAGATAGAAGAAGAAGAAACCGGACAATATCAGAATCTAACCATCGCAGCGGAATAAATATAATAGTAAATAATAGATCTTTACACAAAATGAAACTATATCTGTTTTATACATCATATTATCAGAGTATTTCATACAAACAACATTTATCAGTGAGACAATTCCATACAATCACAGCAGCGGATATATACTAGTACGGATAATACGTCTCGGACTCCAACTCCTCTCCTGCTCCATAGCATCCTATCTTGAACATATAATACTCGTCTGACCCGAGCATTATAATGAAATAACACCCGAGTCAGTCTGGAATACCAGCTGATAATAATGCATCCAAATTGATTATTAAATTTTCAAAAATCCTTTGAAAACAAAAGCATCTCGTAAGACCATGCCTCAAATAAACATGTCGGGTTTTTACCTTGCGATAGCTAAAACACTTTTTATAGAAATCCTCTAGTATTATAATAGGGTCTATATACAAATACTTATAAAATAGCCGAAATTGTTACATTCATTAAATTCCAACTACTAGCTACAGTCGTGGGTAATACAAAAAAAAACTCGTAAAAGGCTCGTAGGGAGAATGGATTCCAACTAATGACTAGGCATTGGGGTACCACCTGTCACAGTACCTGGTCTAGATCAGTGTATCGAGGACCACGCCCGATCCCCTGCAACACAAGGCCCGGACTACCCCTTACTAGATAGTCCCGAGTAAGATCACCCCGCGGTTGGGATCAGCAACCGCACGACTAAGCTGAAATAAAAGGGACATCTAGACAGGAATGACCTACCCGGAAATGGGTGCTGCCCACCAAGCCTTGCTGCATATCCCCTGATTTTCAGTCATTCCCGGCTGATGAGGCTTGAGGCTAAGCGTTATCTTTAAGAACGTTTCACTTAGAATGCCCATCGCCCACCTGACGATGTTCTCAAAGCATTCATCCATGCAAGTCCGTCCTGGGTTCGAACGGAACCGAAGGCACTACTCCTACTACATCCATTTTGGAAATATCTTCGGGATTAGTAGCGACTAGTCCTTGCACTTCACTGCTCCATCTTCGACTCCGAACTCGTTTTTACCACGAAAACGTACAAACTGGATCAAAGTGGTTTTCGAGAAATAAATCTCGGTCCCGGTCTCTTCAAAACGATCAACGCATTTGTCTAATATTGATAGTCGGTGATTTAACTGTCAATTAACATTCATAAACATCCATCACACAATAAATAATTGCCCAATTATTTATTCCCTCAAAAATATCTTCACGAGATATAATTTCCCTTTTCGAATCCCATTGAAACACTTTTCAAACTCAATTGCTCATGGAATAAATTTCCCAAATTGTTACTTCCCTTGAAAATATCCAAGTACCAATGTTTAAGGTTTAAAATAATTCAAATACTTTATTCTTGAAAATACATTAAAACATTCATATTAAAACTTCCAACATATTGATTTAAAATATATATCCTTTAGAAATATCTTGAATAAAACTGCTTAATAAAATATTATCTTTAAAATAAAGTTAACTCATACTAGATTTTGAAATAAGGCTATGAATTATATTTCAAATTTCAATAAAACTTTAATTGATTATCTTTAAAATAAAATCATTTATAAAGTATAAAAGTTAATAATATTCTTTTAAATATAAATGCTAATTTCCCTTTAAAATAATTACTTCTATAATTACCTTGATAAATATTCACTTTTAAAATTTTTACAACTTAAATAATTTCTTGAAAACAATCTTTAATATAACTTCAAACTCTATCATTTCAAAAATCTATTTTAGAAAAACGTACTTGGCTTTCAGGGAAATACACTTCCATCTTGGAATAACCAAAGAATTCTTTTTATCAATCCAACACGTTTTATCCCAATTCAATTTTACGTTCATCCCGTAAAATCCTTTCCATATTCTAAAATAGCTCCTTTTATTTTCAAACACATTGCTATTTCCTGGAAATCATTTTCAAAACATACGTTTAAAATATTTAAAATAAACTCTAGAAATTATTTAATTGAATATAATACTTAAGGAAATATATAGGGTTTTCCTAAGTATTTTAAATAAAATTTAACTTTAAAAATAAGGTTATTAAATAAAATATTCATATTAAATTTTCCTTTTGAAAACTTAATAATACTTTACCCTTTTTTTAAAAAAATAATTAAATACGATAATTACTTAATCAATGTTTGCTTTCACTTAAAAACATTTTAAAATAATATTTCTTTCCAAAAATATTCTAAACATATTTAAACTGCAAATTTATAATTTGAAAGCTTTCTTAAAAAGAAAATAAAATTTCCAAGAGGAAGCACGCTTCCCTTTTTCTTTTTAAAAATAAATCCTGCTATTCTTATAAACAATTCACATTTCCTTTATAGATCACATTCTGAACATTTGAAATTATCAACAAATTTTCTAGAATTTGATTCCTTTTAAATTCTTTACTTAGGAATTTCTTTTATATCCTTTAAACCCAATTCATCTATTTATATTTAAAATTTTCAGGTTGTATTCACCCAATCACAGCACAACACAATTTAAACTTCAATTTAATTCATCACAACATATAAGTAAAACACGGCATAACAAGATCTAAACAAATTATCCCAGAATAATAAATAAGATATATCACCGATTATAAATTAATTTCTATTTGTGAGGGATCCAGTTGGATCCCTCCAACCTGTTTTCCCTGCATCCACAGATATTAGCACGACAATATATATCGATTCAATTTGATAATAATTATCATATTCAACCAATCAAGCAATCATTCAATTATTGACTATTTCAATTAACTAATATTCCAGATGTGAGTGAGTTAAACTCACCTTGGATTTTCGACGAGCGTTATAAATTTTGAATTAAATCGACCGCAATCGATTTAACCCAAAATTCCGCTAACTCCGATCGTCACCAAATCTAGACTGCAACGTAGATCGCGTCGCTGCGATCGCGTCGCTTCTCGTTCCGTCGAATTCTGCCAATGCATGAAATAGTTACACGGTTTTAAAGTTTTAACTAAAATTTACATTAATAAATTTAATTTCTTAAATAATGCTCAGAACATCATGGCCGCACCTTCTTCTACAATGCGCGATACTCGGGGTTTTTGAACCCATAAACGCGAACTAAGGTTAACAATCGTGGCCACCACGACGAGCTCTAGCTTGATCGGCGACCACCACAGCATCGCCTAGCATCCGCGCGTTACCACCAGAAATCGCGGCGAGCTCGGTAAGTCCCTGACCTCGAGATGCGTGCATAAACGCGAGATGAACGCGGCCATCTTGCACCTCCAAACGACAGCTTCAAAGGAGATCAATCGTTGGATCTGAAGATCTTCTCACTCTCTATAATTTTCATGTTGGAAGATTTCGCTATAAGCCCACGGATTAGAAGAAAAGAGGAGGAGAAGGTCAAGATGTTTTAGCCGTTGAAGGAATATGGTGGCGGATCTGAAGCAGATCTAGGGTTTCGGCCTCTTTACTTAATATATAAACGTTTTAGTTATATTATTTTAATATTAAAATCATTATAAAGCAACTTATTCGAACGATCTCCAAATCACACGTGCCGCCTGGTGTTTATAACGTTTTACCCACGTTCCGAACATAATGGAACGTGTTTCGAAAGCTAATTCATTCATATGTGTGGGTTACGGAAATAAACGATCAATTTTAAATTAAATCGATTAAAGTATTTTCTATGCGTTTTAAGCTACCGGGGTCAAAGGACAACTCCGATTGCTACGAAAATTGAAATCCGATAATAACTAACTATTATGGATCCAACGGAACTGATTTCGTCGAATTCCGAGTCTGTGCCCCGGAAGGCTGTTTTAACTCGTCGATTAAATCGAGCGATTTTCACAATCGTCGAAATCATCTAAAAATTCACTTTTTAAAACTTTATTAACTCTGTTATAACCCATATAAAATTTTATATTCACATTATAAATCATTTTGATTCAGTTTATATCAAAATTTGATTATTTACATTATTATATTATTAAATTTCATTATTAAATTAATATAAAATTCCAAATTTAATCTATTTACTTCTAATTTCATCCAATGGTCCAAAATTATAATTCAAATCCAAATAGACTTAAAATAAACTTTAGAATCTAATTTTATATCTATTTGCACTCAGAATTACCAATTCTCCCAATTCCAATATTAAATTATTATTATTCAAATTTCAATTAAATTCCCATATTTGAAATTTAACTAATCCTATTAATTCAACCAAAACCTTAAATTTTAAAATTCAAATTATAACACATATTCAATATTTAAAATGAATTAAATGTTCAAATCTAGTGACCCAAATTTTCGGGTCGTTACAAACACTGTTAATTAAATCTAAACATTGTCATCTAAACGGATTAATTAAACTCAAATATCATTACTTAAAATGATTAACAAAATTCAAATACACTTAGTTAAAATGATTAGTTAGATTTAAACAACGTTAATTAAAATGATTATATAACTTCAAATATAATTAGTTAAAATTACTAATTAAACTTAAATATCATTAAATAAAATGATTAATTACTTTTAACATCATAAATTAAAATGATTAACCAAATGTAAATATCACTAATTAAAATGATTTATTAAACTCACATATCATTAATTAGAATGATTAATTCATTTAAATATCGTTAATTAAACTGACTTATTAAATGTAAACATCTTTAGTTAAAATGATTTATTAACTTAAAACATCATTACATAAAATAATTAATTAAATTTAAATATCATTAATTAAAATGATTAACTAAATCCAAATATCATTAGTTAAAATGATTTGATAAATTTTAAACATCATTAAATAAAATGGTCAATTAATTTAAATATCATTAATCAAAATGATTGACGAATTTGAAACATCTATTTTATGAAAATAGATGCTCAAGTTCAACACACACAATGGGTTTAGGAGATGATATTCAACAAATGACGGTATAGCGAAAATTGCTATAATGAAACTTAAACAATTTAAATAAAATATCATGATTAATTTTAATTAAACAATAATATAAGCAGCATAAGGGAATAAATTGTAATTATTAGTGAGAAACCCCTTAGGATCTCTGACAAATGTGCCCTGCAGAACAATGGTTAGGGACAATGTATATAATCATACTGGTTCACAACAATTAATTTAATATTTCATCCGTTCCAAAATGGGCTTTCAACCAAACGATCTATCAACCAACATCAACAATATCTAAACTACCAACCAAGTGTTCAATAATAAATTTATAGCTAATCTAGAGATGAGTAAACCCACAGAAATTCCACTTATCGATGAAGCGTTCTGTTTTGAACTAAAGTAGAATAGGCATTCGATTTTAGCACAAAATTCAACAAACTCTGAACTACTTCAATCTAACTCCATAACATAGACATCGTCATCATGAACATAAAGTGACCGAACACGTTCAATTTGGACCTAGTATGGACAAGTTATTAATTATACAAAATTTTGCATTAACTAAAATAATAAATTAACCAAAGAATCTTTAATTACCATCATTAATCCTAATCCACATCATTAAGGAACTCAGGCCGCTAATTAAACCCAACTCGACTGCTTCGTTCATCTAGTCGTTTCCGCGACCACCATCCACTATACGCCATCGCCCACTGCCAGAGGTAAACCTCGCCCACAATGCACCTCCTGCCACATGTCTCACCTCCAATCTTGCCTCTGTTTTTGAGAATGAATGTAAAAACCACGCATCGTTCTACTCCAAAACTAGGCTGCGTCGCTACTTCTTTCGATAATCCAACTGGTTGTTGCCTTCATCTCATCATCCTGAACATTTTTCATGTTGGGGTCGGAGGCTAAAATCGCCTTTGGTGGCTCCGCTCAACTTGGGCAATTGTATGAGGCAATAATGAAAATGGCGGCTAATATTTTTCATTTAGGATTAGAAAAAAAGAATGAGGATAAGGTCTTTATGTAGGCATGCTCTTACACTATTCATGCTTTAAAATTTAGGAACCCCAATCGAGACGTGCTCACTGGCGTTCCTAGCTAAATACCCCTATTCCAAACTCAATGGAACTATTTTCGGAACCTAATTTCACATTATAAAAAATTAGCTTGTATAAGCCGATTATATTATTTTAATTCTCTAAATTTAAACGTTATGCGTTTCGGGCTCGCACGACCACACAATACATCCGATTGTCATGAAACTCGTTGGCTTACAACAATTTATAATTCCAGATCCAAGAACATTAGTTTTGTCAAAATCCAAGACAGTGCCCTAATATGATAATTTTCACGCATTTAGATACCATTTTATGTTTTTCAATCACATTATCGATGTTTATCCAAACTATTTATTATTATAAATAAATTTAGATATTGAATTCATCGATAATATTTATTAATTAAAAGAAGTTAAACAAAATTAATAAATCCTTTTAATTAATATTTAATTCACAATTCAAATTTTTAAATGATCATTATATTTGAATATAAGTTACTAAATCCTAAAATCCAATTATTTAAATATTTAAATGTAATTAAATATTCAAAATCACTATGATCAAATTTCTGGGATGTTACTTTCTCCCCCTTAAAAGAATTTCATCCCCAAAATATCCCAAGAAGGAAATATCTCCAATCCCTTAGGGTTTAAAAGCTTATTAATTAAAATGAGTTATTAAAATAATTATATAAATAATTCCTAAATATTATGAAAAATTTCGGTAGCACTTCCTTTGCGTGGCTCTTTCAGAATAACTACAAATTGCCTCTACGGCCCCCAAAACAATCAAAAGAAAATAAAAGCCAAGTGGCGTCCCATATCTAGGGTGTAAGACCATCAACAAATTTCAATTTCTAAATCTACCACGTACCTATTTGTGTTTGATTTAAATTTTAGCAAGCAACTTATTATTTCCATGAAAATGTGGGTGCACAAGAAATCAAGTAGGAATTCTTGCTTACCTATACTTAAAAAACCCTAAAGGGAGTTAAACTGACAATAGGGCAATACACTAGCTATTTCTATCATAAACTCAAAACAGCACAAACATTATAACAACATATGTAATAAGACAATATGATGCAACTGATTATAATTATGTAACCCCACGTGCAAAAAAAACTAACATTACATAAATCTACATGCAACCAAAATCAATATAACCAGCATATGCAAGCAAATTATTGGGGATATCCTATACTAAAATAGTATCCATCCAATCATTTTAGCAGACAAATTTCAAAACTTATTGCCCAAATTTATATTCAAAATATTTTTTTCAAGTATCCTTTGAAGAGAATTATATATCAAAACCGAAATCAATTTTGACAAGGAAGGGATACTCCTACCGAAAGTTGGTAAAACTCTAGAATCGAAAACAATATGGAGCATCCAGTGGTATTCTGGTTCCTCCTAAAACAACAACTAGAGTAAATAAATATGCCTAGCAAGTCTACTGAATTGAAAAACCCCAATTGTCCAAATTTAGTCATAACAAAAATATTTGAAAAGTCACTTCAAAAATATTATTTTAAAACATCTGAAACAATAACACTTCATCAATATTTTTCTAAAAAAATATTTTTATTTTTCTTTCCACATTCCGAAATCACTTTTTCAAAAACCCGAAATTTAATTCCTAACAAACAACAATCCAAAACCTCGCTTGTAAATTCAAACTTTATATTATTAGTATATAAAATCACATAGTCAATCAAATCAAATCAAATTCCATGTAGGAATAAACTAACACTTAACATTATTTAAAATGTTAAATGACAAATAATCTAATCTCAGCTTAGGTGTGCACTTTCTCGATGGCCCAAGAATAAAGATAATTCCCTAAGCGTAACATTTCGCACATTAGCCTTTGGTTATTGCTTAGAATATTATCTATGCTTTTTTAGACAAAATTGAAAGTCGCTCTCTAAAATTATTGGTTTCTCAATTACGCCATTTTTTTTAAATCACTTGTATTTTATTCAATACTAAAATTATTTATGAACTATTTATTAAATTTTACCTAAGTTTATAGATATTTTATAAAGACATAATTTTATAAAACGTTGGATCAAAAACTTATCCTACTTTTATTTACCAGTATAACACTCCTCTATATCTTGAGAGTATATACAAATATAAATTTTATTTAGTGGAAATTAGCCACAAGGGCCTCTTTAGCAAGTACAATTAGTTTCTAGGACACACAACTGAAATAATTACTTTTAAGGATAAAATGAAAAATAATTAGTTTCTAAGGCTTAAAAACCCATGAAATTATGTCCTTGAAAGTAATTGGATTGCTGATTTTGTTTTTAAAAGTAATTATTCTTCTGACTTTGGCCTTGAAATTAATTTCTGTGGATGTGTGTCCTAGAAACTAATTGGACTGCAAATTCTGTCCTTCTAGTGAAATTCCCCTTTTATTTATTTGTTATTCACTTTCATTTTTCTCAATATTTAATTGGAGGCCCAAACAAAATATGGGCCTTTAAAACTAAGTCAACCATCCGACCACTTTACCTTAGAGTGATCTAAGGAAAGATGTTTACAGGTTAGCCCTATATCATCAAATATTTTACACATCTTATATGATTAACTAAAATTATGGTTTTGATAAAATAGATTTACCAAAATCTTTCTGTTCATAAACCTATTCAAAGCTTGAGTTGAATTATCTCTTTTCTATCTAAGAGTTTAACATTTTCATTCATTGTAACAACCCTGGTTTTGGAGATTACCTATAAATATTAATATATAACGGTAATTATGATTTAATATTGTGAACTAAAATAAAATTGGAGACTTTAAATTGCTTATATGAGATAAACAATGAATTTTGGAAAATAAATGTGAAAATAAAGTTTAAAAGCTTTTTTATTTGTTTCGATTAATAATGAATGGAAAATAATTTTTATTTAGAGAAAATCCAATAATTTTATTAATTATTGCCAATTACTTCTTTTAATAATTTTAAAGGAAGTATTTGATTTTTAAAGGTTGTATATTATAAATAAAAAGGAGAAATTTTGTTTAAAAATAATTTTAGGTTATAAAATGATGCTTGAATAATTTATTGCATTTTATTATGCAAGAAAATAATTTTTGTATAATTTTTGGTGTTGAAAATGGTGTTTTATGTAAATATTGGTGTAAATTGGTTATTTATTTTGAAATAAGAGTTTTTGATAATAAAAATATTTTTATAACAACATTACCTTTTTATTAGTGGTAAAATGTTTTATCAAACATGAAAATATGTTTGTGTAAATTTATCGTGTTGAAACTTAGAGGAAATAGGTTGTTTTGGCTTTTACATAAGTGTATTTGGGTATTTAACAGAAAAATTGATTTTCTTTAGTTAATTAATTAGGTTTTGGTTCTAACCCCATTAACATGCACTAGCCTGAAGTAGTAAACTCTTCCTTCTCAAGTGTGTACGTTCATCTCTTCCTTTTATAGTAAATAGAAACAAAACAAAGAAACCCGCTTTCCTCTTTCAAAGTAAAAACCAAAATCTCCAAATTTTCATCAAATCCTTGCTATAATCTATCAAATTAAGTCAATTTAGATAGGTAATCAACTTCTAAACCTAACTCCTTCATCTCATTTCAGTTTCAAAGATTATTTGATTTGTAACTTTGCTTTGGCATTGCATGTCTATGTACATTTCATTCTTAGATTGTTGAAGCTCTTTTGAAGCCAAAGCTTGCTCCTTTTCATCGATTTTCTCTTATAGCTCAAGTATATTGCAAGTTGAGTTGTAACACTCACAAATCCTAGCCTAGCCAAGCTCAAAATTGCAAGAAATTATAAAAATTTAGCTTTTGTTGATAAATTTTTGTAATGGTTTCTCCATTAGAAATCTGTTTCATATTGCCTCTTTGAAAGCCTTTAACTTTTTGATTCCTACAACGAAATGTTGTCGGGTGTCTAGCATTTGTAGCTTACATGTTGAACTTCATTTTTGAAAATTTTGGTTGAAAAATATTGTCATTTGGATGTTCAAATTAGTGATAGAAAATCAAAAATCAACCTCGAAAGCAGATTTTTGCCAATAGAAAGTGTTTTCTGAGTTGCTGCAAACATGGCCTAAGTCCACGTTTGAGATAGCATAACTCTTACATTTATTACTGAACTTGCATGATTCTTATTTTGTTTAAAAGATAAAGTTTTTTGTTATAATCATTCCAAATTTCATATCATTTCGACCTATATAGCTTATAGAATATGCTGCCGAACATTGATCCAGAGCATGTTTTTGCCCAGATTTTTACAATGAAAACACTACCTGGGTTCAACTTTTAGATACCATAACTTTCTCATACTTTATCCAAATTTCATGGTTCTTTTTTTTGAAAGACAAAGGTTTCTACTATATGTATACAAATTTTGATCTCAATCCGATGCCATTTGTTGCTCTGTTTTATGCCTGGAAGTTGAACCCAAAACGAATTTTCAGGCCTGGGCACATTCTTGTTGAACTGTTACAAAGATGGTCTGAGTCCATGTTTGAGACAGCGTAACTTTTACATTTTATGTTGGAATTCATCGATTCTTTTTTAGAAAAATGAAGCTTTCTACTTTGTGCACACCAATTTTTAGTTCAATATAAGGTCGTTCGGCCACCTAATTATGTCTGAAAGTTGAACCCAAAGAAGATTTTTGATCTGGGTATTATTTTGCCCGTGTTTTTATGTTCTTTTATTCCTCCGACTTTTGACTTTTACTTCATGTTTTTGTGATATTTTTGAAATTTTTTGAGGGCTATGAAGCCTATTAATAGGCTAGTCAAGTTTTGATGAATTTGAAATTCAAATTTGAATAGAATTTGAATTAAATTTGAATGACAGTTTTGAGTGATTTCTTTGATTTCGAGCACAGATTTTTCCAAACAATTTTGAAATGATTTTAAAATAAGTTGGCGTTTAAAATAATTATTATGTAATATTTTTGAATTATTTAAGCTACAAAATCTATTTATTCTCTATAATAAGGGAATTTTCAAATATCATCTTCAAAACTGATTTTGGAAAATGGTTTTAAAAGCTTGTTTTCTCAAATAAATTATTTTATACATAAAATGCACATTTTTGCACTATTCGAGAAAATGAGAAGGAGAATTAAATGGTTTGGTAAAACGCATGGTATGAGACACGTGCGTTTATCTTATCGGTTAATTGCTGACTTGTTCGTTTGATCCTTTTGACCTTCGGGTCGAGTTTACCAATGAGATGAGGTAAAAAATTTACTGCTTTAAGTGCGAAATTTACTGGCAGTTAGTAAGCCGTTTAGTGCGAACGTATGGTATGGGATGCACAGTAACACTATTCAGGTTCGTATTTGAGAGTTTGTGATGCATTTGCCATTGCAGCGTGCGAGTACTGGACATTCGGGTCATTGCATTGCAGCGTATTCGCCATTGCGACGTATTCGCTATTGCGGCGTATTTATCGTTGTGACATTTTGCCTTCGGGTGAGGTACCTATTTAAGATAATAGTACTTGGAAAAGCATCGGCCACATGCACGTGCAAAAGCTTTTGAGATGGTTTCTTTGATTATTTTCCCTAGTGTACCGCCCCTTTCCGGAATTGGTCCTTTGAACCATTCGATGTATCTTTGTGGCGATTATCTTTTGGGAATTTGAACTTTTGAAAGTTCTATTTTTGAGATTTTAAGTGCCTACACTGGCGTTATTTGAGATTTGCCTTTTGGCGTTTTCTTGAGATTTTATTCTCCTCTTTGGAGATATATTTGTCTTATGGCGTGTTTGAGATGGGATCTCTTTATGCATGTTATGGGTTTACCAAGACGGCGGGTTTAGGTTTTCCCTAAACCATATTTGGTGTTTTATGAATGCCGATGATACGAGGCTCGCCACTTTTAGCGTTTTATGGGTTATTTTTCTCTTTTGAGATTATATATTTGTGTATTGATACCATATTATCACTCGATATAATCATACACTTTAGATTGTTCCTACCCATTCGGGAATATCATCACATTATCCTTATGCTCATATTATCGCTTATCCTTGCAAACCGATTTGTTTAGCGAGACTAACCCTTGTATTTTATACTCCGGTCGGACCGAGGTGTTTCAGGTTATGTACCTTTTGGACTTAGGTTATTCCGCTTCCGCATGGACTTTTTTTATAGCTCTTTTTGTTGTAGCTTTTGTGTAGTCCTTTTTGTTGCTACTCTAATATGTATATTCTTTTGACTTGTGTTTGTATTGTGGTTATCATACCACATATGTGATGTATCACTTTGTATGCTTTGTGATGTATCTCTGTGTGTGTGTGTGTGTGTGTGTGTGTGCGTGCGTGTGTGTGTATGATGATCTACTATTTTGTGACGTGTTTTGCAATCGAGTTGTTGTATTTTGTTCTAATAGATCCTATAGCCTCCTATGGCTTTGTATTAAGTATTTATTGGATATGTCGATCCACCTGAGAAAAAAAATGCCATTTTCCGTGTATTCAATAGATATTTAAGGCAAGGCTATAGATGGCCTCTCATATCCAGCCCAATTCTCTAGATTAGCATACAGTATTACCTAGTAATACTCTTTGTTAATGTGGGTCTCGGGGTGGGGCAACATAGCTTGGTATTAGAGCTGAGTTTAGAACAAAATATGATAAACATGGAATAGAAACACATATTATGGTACATCAAAGTGTAATACAAATGTTACGAATCCCTGAATCATCGTGCCTTTGTTCTTTTCGTGTCTTTTGGGGTAGATAGAATTTTGGTAATACGTCTAGGAATGCATTTTAATTCCGTAGTATTCCATATATGAATTAATGATATCTACCATGGGAATAATTTTAATCTTATATTAACTTTTAGCTAATGGCTGGAAGAGGCAGAGGACGACGCTCGGATGCTGGACAATCCAACATCTCGCATCCAGACTGCGTTTATATGTCTGTTGATCAGTTTATGGAGTTATCTAGGAGCGCTCAGCCTCCAGCTCCTACTTGAACTTCTCCTCCACGCAAGTCTGTCTTTGTGTGATTGTGCAGAGATTTATCTCATCTCGGAGGAAAGCCGTTCAAAGGCTCCGAGTCCATTCTTGAGGTCCAAGCTTGGATTCGTACATGCGAGTGCATCTTCTCTCACATTGATCTTTCTGACCATGATAGAGTTCTTGTAGCATCAGCTTATTGTAAGAGCATGCCCATGATTGGTACGAGCTTCTCATAGCCAAGCTTGATGAGTCGACTCTTTCTTGGACGCAGTTTCGAGAATGATTAGAGCTCAAATCATTCCTGAATCTGAGAAAGCTTTATTGGTCGGTCGCTTCCTTGAGTTGAAGCAAGGGAAGTCCTCCGTCTCTGAGTATGTTTCACCATTCGAGGCCTTATCTAAGTTTGGTCTTGAATACATTAGCACCTCTTATTAGAAGAATCTGAAGTTTGTTTCTGGTCTTAAGAAGTATTTGAAGAAGTCTTTAATGCTCCAACTCAAGCTTTCTTTCGAGGAGTTTTTTGAATCGGCCCTTCATCTCGAATCTGTCGAGAAGGAGTGTGAAAGTGATGACGAGGTTGAGGTTTTCAAGAACCCCAATAAGAAGAAGTTCCCATTTCATAAGCCAAAGTTTTTCCCTTCCAAGAAGAAGAAGCCCTTGAATCTAGTCCTAATTCCAAGCCTAGTGGACCACCTCCTACTCGGAAGGGGTATTTCAATTGTGGTTCTCCTGACCAAATGATTCGAGAAAGTCCTAAGCCTTAATCTGCCGCTATTGCAAGAAGGAAGGCCATCGTATTTCCACTTGTCCTATTGCAGTAATGTAAGTAAATACGATAACTGCAAAATAATGAATATAATAAATGTATGGGAATGTTAATTATATTTACATGACGATAATTGATGAAATTTAAAAGAATGAAACCAAGATAGATAAATTAATTGGGATTTAAAATTATAATTAATGTGTAAAATTGACAAAGTTCAATGTTATGGAAACATAGTTGTTAACACGAATAAAAGATAGAATTTGGAGCATATTATGGAAATAAGGTATAAACAATTGTTAACTATGTTATTTGAGTTATAATTGATTGAATACAAAGTCTGAAGTCAAATAAAAACAATTATTGGAATTAAATTATAATAAATGGATTTAATTACAGTTGAAATTGGACACTGTAATTAGTAAAACTTCAAAAACTGAATTGATGTGTAAACTTGTTTTGAATTAATAAAAATGTTTAAGTAATCAAAAATGATGAAATTGGTAGTTAATAAATATTGAATTAAAAAGTGAATTAATTAATTTAATATAAATTTATATAATCAACGTGAAAATAGCCATTTTGGCCCCTGTCTCAGATTTCAATGAAACTAGTTTAGTCGAATCCGTAATGGTAAATTATTGTTGGATTCCAAGTTTCGTAGCGATCAGACTTGTCGTTTGATCATACGGGCTCGAAACGCCTAGAAATCAATTTGATTGAACCCAATTAAAATCAATTTGAAATAAGTTGATTTTAACATAACTTCTTCATACGATGGAATTAGAAGTTGAAACCTGTTCCACTGAATTTAAAAATATCAAAAACATCTATTTTGATAAATAGGATGACCCATTTTCGTTCCGGATACAGAACGGGCGTTTCGGGTCGTTTATCGTTCAACGTGTAAATCAATCTTGTCCATTCATTCTATTTTTCAGCTTTGTCGATAAATAACCTATTATAAACCCAAGCTACTTCTTATTTTCATTTGTCTGTACGTATATTTCCTTCTCAACTCCTCACTCCAATGGCAGACAAAACAAAAACAAATTCCTAATTCAATTTCAAATCAAATTCAAATCAAAATTCTAAACTCCTGAAAATATATCAAATTACATATCGATTTGAAGCTTTCAACAAGCGTAATCTTCTACAACAATTCGTTTTTCGTTTTGGTTCATTGTTTGATCTGTAAACGTCGAAGAATTCTCGACCGTTCGTTCCGTCAAGATCGACTGCAACCGGTCGTCGAATCGAGGACATTGGGTGGTAGAGAGTCGAGTGCGTAGTTCATCGAAAGGGTCCATTTGACGGGATAACGGCTAGATCGGCGACTTTAATTCGATTAGGGTTTTTGACATTAGAGGTGGCTGGAGCTTATCGCGGTTATCTTGGAGGCCACGTAGCCTTCGCGAGGTCGTGGGGAGTAGCAGGGGTCGGCAGCTTCTCTGGCCATGGCCACGGCTAGCCTAGGTGATGGTGGTGGTGGTCGATAGGCGGTGGTGCAGAAGAGTTGATTGAGATGGGTCGCGAAAATGTTAGGTCCGAACGAAGCAGTTAGCTCGGTGACGTGGCAGTATACGTGTAAGGTTATTTATTTTTGCTTTAATTTGAATTTTTATCGTTTAATGTTCTAACTGTCGTAACTTTTACGTACAAGGTCTGATTCACGTGCGGTTTGTTTCGCTAGGATCGTGTCGAAATTTTGGACATTTTATCGTTAGTTTAGATGAATTCTGAGAGATTGTTTGAATTTGGGCTCTAAATTGGATTTTTAATTCGATTTAAAAATCGAAGGTGAGTGATTTGACCCTCTCACAACTTCTAAAATTTATTATGTTAGTTAAATTAAATTTGTGATGTGATTTAAAATTTATTTATTGCTGTTTGGTAGATTAAAATCATCATTCCAGTTAATTTGAATTTATTTGTGACTTAAATTGTTATTTAAATTATTATTGAATTTAAATTGCTAGTTAATTACCTATAAATGATAATCTGTTAATTATTGACATTTATTGGTTGAATTGAATGATGATTATGATGGATGTTTGATGGTTGATATTGGATGATAGGACGATATGTTTGATTTATATAATGTTATCACTCTGCAAGTTTGCTATGTGTTGAAAGGATACATACCCGAATGATCTATAGATTAGGAACAATCGTTATTGGTTGAAATGATAAACTCGATCGGTTTTATGGATTTTTATATTTATTCGAGATTGCGGTTTGAAATGATATATAACCGTAAAATTTTAAATTACAGATTGAAATGACAAATATCCGTATCACTTGACCCTAGAGTAAAGAATTATGTATGGACACCGGATTGGTTAATTAAATGATTTTAGAGTTCTTAATTTTTGAATTTAATTAAACGATATTTTTGAAATAAAATTTGATTTATATAAATTGAATTATTATTGAAAAATCAAGTTTTATGTTGAATGTGAATTGGTTTAAAGGAATTGTTTAAGAAATTTAAATTGAAATTTTAAAGTCGAATTTGAGATATATGTGAAATTTGTTAGAATAGAATTATTTAGGTTGTTTGAAATATAACTCTAAAATGTATTGAAATTGGAATAATTTAAATTGATATTTCTAACGTGGATTAAAATCGATATAGAATTTAATAGCTTACTTAAAAATTGAATCGAAAGATTTGCAATTGGGTTTGTTGATTTCTAATTATTAAGATTTTCAAATTTCTTAAACCACTTTAACTTATATTAACTCAATTAAATCATTTTAACCTATTTTAAACCAATCAATTTATTTTAGAGCTAATTAACCCATTTAACTTATTTTAAATCTAATCAATCTAATTTAAAGCTATTTAATCTATTCTAATTATACTTAATTTATTTAAAATCTAGTTAACTATCTTAAATCAAGAAAAATATTTTTAATCTATATTAAACTATTTTAGAGTATTTTAACTATTTATAACTATTTAAACTATTTTCTAAATTTTCAGATTAAGTAAAAGGGAAGTGTTTATATTCAAATTCACTGGTTTAAAAGCGAATACTGCTAATTGATGTTATAATTTAAGTTGGGACTTAAATGACATAATTGATTGAACGTGTTGATTTTTAAATGAGGGTTTAACCTAATTTGGAAATATGATTTTTGAAAGAATTGTAATTTTGGAGACGATATGATTTGAAATTGAATATGATTTGGAATTAAATATGAATTGGAATTGAATATTATTTGAAAGTGAATATGATTCGAAAGTGAATATGATTTGAATGTGATATGGTTTGAGAATATGGTATTTTGATATCAATTGTAAATTGACTTTATGAAATGTAAAAGAACAATCTAAGCATTTGGTTGTTAAAGAGACCAGCGGATATTGTCATTGAAAGGGAGAGCGGATTAAGGATCTTAAGGCTAATTTAATACTAGAGAGGGGTGAATAATGTTTAATGGATTCTAAGATTTATATGAACTAAATTAAAATTATGACACAAACATATGCAAAACGTAATCACAAAACAATTATAGAATCAAACATAGATGCAGAAAGTAAATAAAAACAGTAAAGGGAAATAACACAACGGATTTTATACTGGTTCGGAGTTACCCTACATCCAGTCATGTACCAAGACAAACCACTTCATATAGATTTTTATTATACCAATGTCGAGATTACATTCCTCATCTTCTAAAGGCCTTTAGGTACCCTCTTGTCTCACGAGTTCGGGGCAAACTCTCTTGATTTACGGACCACAAGATAACCCAATTGATTTCCAGGCACAACCACACCTTATAAAGAGACTCGATAAACTTTTGATTACAAATTGATCGTATAACTCTAAATAGCACTTTGATCTTCAAGAGAGGGAAGAGAATCAAACAAGAATGTGATTCTAATTTGATTCACTTAAGAATTCGGTAGAATTTCGGCACGATCTTAAAAATATGAAAATTATAGAATATGGATTTGTGGAGAAGAAGAAGTGAAGAAAATATAAAAAAAGATGATTAAAAAATTCGTTTATGAAGCCTATTTATAACGCACCAACGGTCATAACCATTCGCAAGGAGATTTAAATGAATAGGCACTTTTTGAAAATTGAAACTTTTGAATTCAACGGCCACCATGTCGACATGGGGTATCCTATGATATCGACATCCCTATGTAAAAAACAATGTAAAATTTGTATTTGAAAATGAAGTTTAAAAAAGAGTTTATTTTAAAATAAAAACAAATAATATTTTATGCCTAAAACATCTTTTTGAAAAATCAGTTGAAAAGATAACTTTAAGGCTAAAATATTTTGAAAAGAAGTTTTGAAAATCATTTTGAAAGACCATTTTGAAGTAGTTTTGCAAGCTTCTTCCTGCAGAATATCTCATCACATCAAGACTCGAGAACTTGTACAAAACTAGGATGTTCATGGGTTTGTAAGCCACTTGATGTAGTTTTGTAAGCTACTTGTCGTGGGTTTGTAAGCCACTAAGAAGGTAGAAATGGGTTCCATCCCAAATGAACTTCGGAATGAAGATTTCCATGCTATTATGAGGTTTTAACAAAAACTAGATACATATCTTGAAATCTTGATCTCCATACTCTAGAGTCTTCAATCTTGAGTCTTGAGTCTTCATATTGATCAGTCTTTAGTCATCAACACCTGCATACACACACACACACACACACACACACACACCTGCATATACGTATCTATCTAGATAACAATGTTAGTATATAATTTATAATAAGATAAGTTAAAAAGGTTGTTGTCATCAAAACCAACATCTCAGTTCCTAACAGTCATACTCTCTGCCAATACCGAAAACTACTTTAACAACATTGCACGTGGTGGAAAGTCTAGAAACGAAGTAGGATGGTTTGGTGGGCAATTTTATATGGGGTATTTACGTGACCCTGACTCCCCTGAGCCAGCTTGATGCAGTTAAAATCAGGAGCCACGCCGGGCCAAGTGAGGTCATTCCTCCGATCAGGCACACTGATTCGATACTATATTCTGATTTTGTGATTTGATTTGGTGGCCACTCTTGATTTTGATTTGAGAGTGTGTTCTGAGGTGGGCGGTAGTAGCTGCTATGCGTTACCACCAATCCGAATATGCAAATGGTATATCTACCCTAGCATTTCCTCGTATGCTGTGGCGCATGCCCTACCATGCCTTCTACGAGTTTGTTTTGTACCATCCTAATGGGATGCTCTCTGATAGCCCTCCAGTTTGGGGAGGAATTGCAGTATTGTGTGGACTATGGGAATATATAAAAATGTGTTAAGGGGGATATTGGTAATGCCTTAACGCTATTTAATACTTTTACTTTACAATAGACATATTATAATAACGTATTGTACTACATAGTAGATAGTTTAACGGATCTTTAGGAGATGTAAATTCCGAACATCTCTCAAGTTACTACATCCATATTAGACACTGGATAGGAGATGTCAAACCCCATAAACATCTCTGACGCCACTGCACTCATATTTACCGTTGATTTAACTTACATAAGATCTTTTAGTTGTGACTCGAGTGTTTTGTGTTTTCAATTCGCTAGGGTCAGCCTGATCATTTCAGGATTTGAAGACCTTACTTTCTGGAGGATGAAGATGAAGATTTGCATCATTTGTTTACCCCCCCTTTGCATCAGTTCAGCAACCGATGCATATGCAATCGATGCAACAGGCTTAACACTTTTGCATCAGTTCTGAAACCGATGCAAAAAGATCCTTTTTGCATATATTGTTACTAACAACTGATGCAAAATATCATGGTTGGTTGCTTGGACACAGCCCCCATGTTGCATCGGTTGTAATGAAAACCGATGCAACAAAGGAACTTGATGCATAGGTTGTTGTTGAAAACCGATGCAAACTAATCCTTCTATTGCATCAGTTTTTTATAACAACCGATGCAAACTAATCTCTCTGTTGCATCAGCTATTTATACCTGATGCAAAAAAGCCATTCTCAGGAACCATTATTACAGTACTCAAATAGAATATATATATATATATATATTGATTATAATAAACAATTATTGCATGCAATATTACAATCATTCAAAATTAAATTTGATGGCAAATAAAAACTGAATAACATAACACCAAAATAAACATATATCATCAATTATAGTGTTAATAATCTATACAAAATAATGGTTCATACATTCATTTTAGCAGCGTAATTCAGATCTTTAGTACAATCATTAAGTTGTACATTCATCTATCTCTTGTTGGCAACACATAATTATAGTGTTAATAATCTATACATACCAGCGCCATCTCCATTAACCAACCATCAATCATACCTCTTCAACTTGCGCCATCCTATATGACTGTCTTCCTCTCACTGCCACAAACTGCAACTCAAACCACCACATCACTGCCTATTGTACTTCCAACCATCTACACTTCATCACTGAAATCATCACACTCCATTACTGCAGTACAACCTCCACTTTTCTTACTGACCATACAATCATCACAGACATCACTGTTATTGCTGCTGCTGATATACCATCATCCCACTGCCACACATAACCAACTACAACTGCCATCCACAAAACTGTGCAACACTTCTCTGACCATACCATTTTCATTACAACAATACCACCATAACCAAACTTCCTGTCGTCTACACTGTCCTCTACTTCATTACTTCATCACTTCATTGCTTTATTGCTTGTTGTGCATAGTTTACTACTTCACTGTCCTCTACACTTCAAACTACTCAACCAAAATTGGAAAGCCACATCATAGCAGCAAGTAAACACTACCCACAATTACATCAAAACAACTCAATTACCACATCCATTCCAATTGCCACTGTCAAACATCCCCTTGTCACCCCTACTTCAACCGCCATCTGACATCAACTACTGCTGCAACCTCCTCCATCGACCACAACTACAAATACTTCATCATCCCTGTCACATACATCACTGCTATTATTCACGGTAACACAAATCATTATTTTTATTGATTTACTGTAACTAATATGGATAAAGTGGAGGAGATAAGGAACACAAATCGGGAAAACGAATTATTCACGGTAACACAAATCATTATTTTTATTGATTTAGCATATCATTTTCACTCACTTGTTAATATTGGTAAACTGCAGACAACTTAGTAATGAGAGATGTTGTCCAGTAATTAACTGCATTAACGATAGCATTATGTGCAGATTCATCGAATACATAGAGATCTGGACCTATATATTAAAAGTTTAAATCTAGACCATGTTTGGTCAGACCCAAACTGCATCAAGATAAGATGAAAACATTTGCACAAATGCTTAAAATGTAGTAATAAACGTTTGCATTGTCGTTGATTTTTCATAATGATCTAAGATGATAAATTACCACCAACCACTAAACTAACCAATCAATGAGCTATAGTTTACTTATAGCAGACCTCTCATCGAATTTAGGTGTTGTAGGCGGTACCTGCAATGTCAATCATATGCCATCAGTTATTGTAAAAAACAAAGTGAAAAGGTATATGACGAACATGATTAGAATACAAACATGTGCATCCAAAAAAATAAAAATACATAATTGATGAAACCTATTGTGGTTGTAGAGGTAGAATTTTGTCGCTCAGAACTGTGCTTTGGTGTTTTCAAACCTATCTGCCAAAGAGAATCTATCAAGCGAAATAAATAGAATATTCTGTATATTTCAAAAGCGCATTGATTGTAATATCCAAAGAATATAAATGAAAAATATATTTGATCAACTTCCAGATTTAAAAAAGATAAAAATTATTATGTACCTTCTGATTAGCAACACTACCAAGTGTAGGTATGCCCAAATGAACAATGTATTCACCATCCACAACTCCAACAGATTTTGTTCGATCGCCCTAATTACAAAGAATACTATACTTCATGATTAAAGAAATGCATATGTACGCTAATATATTGTTGAGCAGACAAAAAACTAACACACACACAAGTCATAGCTTAATTTTTCTGTAAAATTATCAAATCATTTCCAAGGTCAGCATCAACTACATTCCGCGTCTATCATGCAAATTCACGTTACCGAACCCTTTGGACAAGTTCACGTCGTTCAACAACCAAACAAAAATGTGTGTATTTCCTTTTCCCATTAATGAATCTAGAACAAATAAATTTATTAAATTAGAACTATTATGAAGTTAAACTATAGTTCTACCTAAAGGTCTGAGAGGGAAGATAATTAACCGCATCTCTATCAGGTACTTGTTCAAGTTAAACTATAGTTATACCTAAAATGGTACATTGATACCACTTGCATATGCATTCTTGCATTAACAAATTAAATTAATCACTGATGAACATAGTGAGGCTCTTCAGAAATTATTATGACCTTGACACCCATCAGTTAAAATCGACAAATAAGTTAGCAGTAAAACATTTCATGCATAGAATTGCAATTGACATTTGAAAAGCAAGATTAACTCACATTTATAATTAGTAGAAACATTTACTATGATTGTCTTATTAAGAAATTGTAAGAACTTAGAGACAGACAGATGACGTACAAGATGGAAACAGGGAGATAAGGTATTTTTTAAGTAATAGTTTTACATTTTGAAGGTGTATATGATATATATTTATACTATAAAAATAAGCGTTAATTTAATTCATTTATAATTTTATCCCGGTTGATGCAGCTAAATGAACTGCCTACAAATTTGTTTGATCAAACAACTGTCCTCAAAGACTACTCAACCATCTACAATGTATATATCTTTTAAACATAATTAGGAGTATATCAAAGGGGCAGAAGTTGAAATTATTTGCCATGTATCTGATGACAAGAATCAATTTGTGAGACATGCAGTAAGTATGAATGAAACGGTATATTTTGCAAATAGACATGGCACGGTATGAATTAGACATGGATAGAGAAACATTTACGGTACTACAATAGTGTTGTCCTTGCGTGTTACAGTGAAAATGCAATTCTGAGTTCAGACACAAAGCACGGTAGGGTATGGATGGTTACTGGAGATTACCAAACCTTACCGGTGCTCTAAAGTTCAAGTCATATAAAGAATTACTACCATAAGTTCACACATTTCACATAATGCCAGTAACTCAGATCGTATGAGAGTGAGGTATGAACTAATAACGTGCCTAGAAGCTAGATGTCAAAGGAAAAAATAACCATTTGGTTTCAGGTTTGATTCAATTAAAAACTTAATGCAGGTAGGTAGTGAGACACTGTTACATGACGTTATTTCAAAATAAACATATTATCACAATGAGATGGTGTTAACCAATGCACAATAGGTACATGCTGACAATGCTTGTTTTGAAGAAAAAGGTAAGAAGTTAAATTGAAAATTACCATTCAGTCCCTATTAAAACAGGCACGTGTTTACGATGCTTGTTTTGAAGGAAAAAAAGTTTAATTGAAAAATATCATTCGGTCTTTATGCATTAAAATTGATGGGTAGAATTCAGGAAGGTTTTCGCGTAATTAATTAATCTTAACATGTGCTCGATGGACACATGTTAATTGTTAAAAAACACTTTCCATTGCAATATAATCATTGTTAAAAATAAACAAATAGGAATGTCATGCAACTTTCAAGTTATAACACCGATGGAGAAACTTAAAATCAATAGAATTATTTTGCTAATTAACATGCATATAAGAATACATGAATTCCTAATATACAAAAAATCAGATATTGGGATTTGCAAGCTTGCATCCTAATCAGTACTGCATATGATTTACCTCACATAAGACTGAGAATCGCGCATGAAATGGCATTACGGACAATCTAGAATGAACTGTTCCTATTTGACTCTAAATAAATAAAATAAAATATTTCATGTTTGATAATGCTGACCTTGTTGCTTGGTATCATTTCCAAATTGGAGTTGTTGGTTCAATAATCCAAAGTTACTAGAAGAATTCTTTAGGAGAGTCAACTCTTCCATTTCAGTTCCTGTATTAAGAAAATGTTTAAACTGCATGATTAATGCATAACGACAATTTATCTAACTGTTACCAACTACAAATGAGTATATGCAAAACATGCTACATTATTCTTTGGTTGTGTTATTAAGACAACAACAATAAACGAATTTGTCAATAACTGCTCCATTGCACAACTTGTACGTTGAGCATTAGTTCGGTGATTGGCTTAACAAATCTTTTGTTTACTTCAAAATCATTTTCTTTGACATATTCAATTTCAAGTGATATAAGCATTGTACATTTAATACTATAATCTTGATAGGAATCGATATACTATGTTTTAGTTGTATATTAAACTTAACTACATGGTGTTCATATATTTGCTGAGATTTAAATTACATTTACTCTAATTTCAGATGGCTGTGTCTGGAAAAAATAAAAATTGTATTTATTTTTATCCAGCATCCCAAAGTTAAGAAGATTTTTGAATGTTATATTCTAATAAAGTAGAATATGCAATAACAAACTTGTACCGTGACACAAAAAATCACCTAATAATAATTTCATAGCTCAAAGGAAGCAACCGCATTAAGCCATATTGGTAACAAGGAAAATAATAAAAAGATGACTTACTCTAAAAATCAATCGAAACTAATTTTCATGTATCATGTATCAAAATTGAATAATTATACTGAAAACATAAGTTTTTGATGGTTTTTAAGATGTTTTCATCAGTACCTGAACAGTGAGACTTATTGGAAACTTTCACAGCTTTTATTGCCTGAATTGGGTTAATCATCCTGAAACTCACTATTGTTTCAAGATTTCCATCAATGTCTTCAGATTTCCATTGCTGTTTCAAGATTTCCATCGATTTGCAATAGTGGTGCCTGCAATTGAGTTAAATAGCTCATTTTAGATGTATACAGCAAATGTTAGTTTTATACACACTAAAAAACGCAACAGATAAGTATGTCATGAACTGAAATTTTATTGTAAATTAAATCTGCTTGAACTTGATTGTGCATGCTATCAGGCTGCATAGGAAGAGGCCTTTTCCACTGAGGTGGCACTACATTTGCTATTCTCACAGCAAACTGTCTGCACTTCTACCAAATGTGCACATATCACAACTGTCACACCTCTCAACACACCTCCATAGTGCTGCTACTATCTCCATCCACTGCTACTCATCTACAATCAGTGCTTGCAACTACAAACAGACATCTGCCTAATCACCCCACATGAAATATACTAACCAATTGCATAATCACAACCATCATCCCCTGCCACCAACCTTCATTCTTACAGTCCCTGCCACCAATCCGCAAACCTCTGCCTCGACTACCCACTTCAAAATCCATCATTTAACATCAACTCACATTAACCATCCACCTATTTTCATTGCCTTGTACCCACTTTGCCTTCAATACAACTCCATTTGCCCCACTGCCTTGCCTCTGCAATACAACACTCCCACGAACACTACTGCCACCATTCAAATTTACCGAACACTTCTAGACCTACCACCTCCTCTCCTTTACCCAGTACCAATACTACCCATCAACCTCCAATACACGTGAACCACCCTGAACCTCCACCACAAACTCGCTAATCTTCGAAATTCGCGCTTCAATCTAAACCGCAACTCCAAATCACTTCAATCGCCTCCTTCAAACATCCGCTGCCCAGCCCTCATCGACCAAATCCCCTCGACCAACTCAGCAACATCCACCATCGAGATTTCGTACTGCCATCAATCGCGACCGAAATTTCCCCCGTTTCGAAAATCGAATGGCCTGCTAAAGTTGGGAAATTGAGTCGAATTTTGGTTGCGGATTGATTGTTAATTTGAGATTTTAAGATGTACAAATTGATTATTGAGGACTATTGTGTTTAGTATAAGACAATTGTAGATTGAAGTAGTTTTTTTATTAGAAATAAAATGAAACGTGGTCAAACCGAATGACTAAAATACACTCTGTCTTTGTCCAAAGTAAACTTTGGAGCCAATTTTTCATTATTTCCCACCTAAATTTCATATTGCCATCAACATGTAGTTGCATCGGTTGACTTTAAAACCGATGCGAATAAAACTATTTGCATCGGTTGTTGGTGAGAACTGATGCAAATTTGATTTTTTTTATTACCTATTGTTTTCCACATACCAATTGCATCGGTTATTAAGATAGAACCGATGCAAATAGTTCTATTTGCATCAGTTTTTACTTCAACCGATGCAAATGAGGCGAAGCACTATGCACTTTTTGTACTAGTGTATTATATTATTCCACTGCGTTCATATTGTTCCACTGCATTGTTATTTATCTCTGTTGTATGTAACTTTGTTTCTATGTTGTATAAGTATAATCAAATGTTTTGTAAATAGCTTCATGAACTGTTATTCGATTATTATATTTTTTCATTCCGTTTGAGATTCTGTTTTGTTTTCTTTCTTTCTTCTTCTTTTCTTATTTACCCCATAACAATCTGCCCCTTTGAATGGTTTGAGTCTGGCATGCGTGTCTGCTTAAAACGTCTTAAAAGGCAAGTCGTTACAACTTCCGGACATTTTCGACAAAGGATAGCAATGCTAAAAAACACTCTTTGACGTATTCTTTTAGAAAATCAAATTATATTTTTTATGTGTATTAAAACCAAGATCAAAACAAATGTCAAAACATTATTTATTATAAATCCAAAATAATTGAAACTTAGATTTATTTTGAAGAAATTCTTTTTGAAAGATCTCCTTGTTTATAAACTATTACATATAAATTTTAAAACAATATTTATTGTCCTAAAAGATAATAAATCAGTTAAATTACTTTTATAAATTTTAAACCAAATGTTAATTTCCCGAAGGATAATTTATAAAACCCTTTATAACTTTAAAACACATTGGTTTTCCCAAAAGAAAATAAATCAAATTTTAAAATGTTTTTATAAATTTTTTAACAACATTAATTATCCCAAAAGATAACGAATCACATCTATAATCTCTTTTAATAAACCAATCAATAGTTAATCGCATTTATAATTTATTTTAATAAACCAATCAATTATCTACATTAACAGTTAATTGTCTCTAAACACTTTTATTTCATTAGTAAATTAACTTGAAAACCTTATTAAATCAGTTCATTAACTTTAATACACTAAATTAGTTAATTAACTATAGTTTTTTATATTAAGTCGATCAAATTACTTTAAACTTTTTTTAAATCAACAAATTAACTTTTTAAAACACTATTATAAAAATATTAATTAAATCCAAATATCGTTATCCAAAGGACTAATTAAACTCAAATATCATTACTTAAGGTTATTAATAAAATTCAAATATCCTTAATTAAAATGATTAAATAGATTCAAATAACACTAATTAAAATGATTATCTAAATTCAAATATCACTCATAAAAATTATTAACTATACTCAAATATCATTAATTAAAATGATTAATTACTTTTAAAAATCATAAACCAAAATGACTAACTAAACTCAAATATCATTAATTAAAATGAATTGTTAAACTCACATATCACTAGTAAAAATGATTAATTCATTTAAATATCATTAATCAAAACGATTAATTAAATTTAAACATGTTTAGTTAAAATTATTTACTTACTTAAAACATCATCAGTTAAATGATTAATTAAATTCAAGTATCATTAATTAAAATGATCAATTAAATCCAAATATCATTGTTAAATGATTTGATAAATTTTAAACATCATTAACTAAAAAGATTAATTAATTTAAGTAACATTGATCAAAATGATTGATCAATTTTAAATATCTATTTTGTGAAAATAAAAGCTCAAGTTCAAGACACACAAAAGGTTTAGGAGATGAATAAGTGACGGTAAAGTTGAAATTGCTATAACTACACTTAAACAATTCACACCGAATACCACGATTAATTTCAACTAAACATCAATATAAGCATCATAAGGAAATAAATAATAAGTATTAGCTAGAAATCCCTTAGGGTCTCTCTACATATTTTTCTTGCTAAACAATGGCTAGGGATAATATATATAATCATATGGGTTTCCAACAACTAAGTTAATATGTCACCTGTTTTTCAAAATGGGATTTCAACCAAGCAATCAATCAACCAATATCAACAATATCTAACTATCAACCAAGTGTTCAACAATAAATTTATAGGTAATTTAAAGGTGAGTAAACTCATGGAAATTTCAATTATCGCTGAAGCATTCCATTTTTAGCACAAAATTCAACAAGCTCCAGACTCCTTCAATCCCACTCCATTACGTGACATCGTCATTACGAACCTAACGTGATTGACCGCGTTTACTTTAGACCTGTATGGAAAAAATATTAATTATATAAGATTTTGCATTAATTAAAATAATAAATTTACCAACTTATCTTTAATTACCATAATTAATCATAATCCACATCATTAACGAACTCAGGCTGCTAATTATACCCAACTCGACTACTTCATCATCTGTTCATCGCCGTTGCCACCATCAATGGTATGTCGTCGCACGCTGCCAGAGGGAAGCCTCACCCACGACGCGCTTCCTGCCACTGATCTCACCTCCAATCTTTCCTCCATTACGGAGAATGTATGCAAAAACCATGAACCTTTCAACTCTAGATCTAAGCGGCCTCGCTTCTCCTATCGATAATCCAATTGCTCGTTGCCTTCATCTCATCGTCCTAACCAATTTTAATGTTGGGGCCGAAGGGAAAAATCGCCTTTAGTGGCTCCAAATACCTTGGGCCATAGGATGAAGCAATAATAAAAATGGAGGCTAAAGTTTTTCATTTATGGTTAGGACAAAAAGAATAAGGATAAAGTCCTTATATAGGCATGTTATGACACTATTCACGCTCTAAAATTTATGAACTCCAATTGAGACATGCTCACTGGCGTTCCGAGCTAAATATCACTATTCCGAAGTCAATGGAACTATTTCCAGAACCTAATTCCACAATATACAAAAGTTAGCTTCTATAATCTGATTATATTATTTTAATTCTCTAAAATTAATCGTTACACATTTTGTACTTGCCCGACCACACAGTACGTCTGATCATAACGAATCTCATTAGCATACAATAATTTATTTTTCTAGATTCAATGGCACTAGTTTCGCCAAAATTTGAGATAGTGCCTCGGAATGATAATTTTCATGCATTTAGATATAGTTTTATATTTTTCAATCACATTATTGATGTTTATCCAAACTTTTTGTTATTGTAAATAAGTTTACATATTGAATTCATCAATAATATTTATTAATTAAAAGGATTTGAATAAAATTAGTAAATCCATTTAATTAATATTTAATTCAAAATTCAAATATTTAAATGATTACTACATTTGAATATAAGTTATAAATTTCAAAATCCAATTATTTAAATATTTAAAATTTCAAAATCAATATGATCAAATTTCTAGGATGTTACAGGTTATATGACACAGTTATTATCGATGAGGCTATTCTGTGCATATAAATCTCGTTTTGTTTTCTTAGGACAAATGATTAGAAAATCCGTCCGCTTAAATAGTTAGGAGGTGATCGCCACCCTTACGTATTGTCAGATTATTTCAAAAAGAACCGAGGTTGAGTTTACCGAAATTTATCGATCAGTTTTGGAGCGGCCGGTAAATGGTGAGTGTAGTTATATGAAATGACCCAAAACCATTACCACTTCAAAACCATATACGCGTTCGACATTTTAGAAGAGGTTCAAGACAGGCTCGAGATGATGGGGTCGAGGACGGAGTTCTTTGAAGTGCAAGGGGTACTTACTACTAATCTCGAGGATGATTCCAAATTGGATGTAGTAGAAACATTCCCTTTGGTTTGGTCATATCCTGAAAAACTTATATGATGAATGCTTGCATTACATTATTTGCTAGAGGGCACTTTAGTATTCCAAGTGGGAATTTCTAGGGGAAAAGGTAAAAGCGTAACTTCACAAGCCTCACAATGCGATAATTGCTAAAATATGGGATGCTCGTAGAGTTATGTGGTGAGCTACCATTAGGAGCATCATTCCTCGATCTTAATCGAGATTTTGGTGTGCATGCAAGGCGACCGTGGAGCATTGTTTGCAACCTCGATATCCGAGGGATGATGCAATCTGGTACATCATACTAAAGGGGCAGCCAGCTTTGTGTTCACAAGAGGTCCATGTGTGGCCCTCAGGTATATTTTATCTTGAAGTGTATTGTACGGAAGGTTGCCCTTTACCTTGTCATTGTTAGAATCCATTCTCCAATACGTGCCTTTACGGATTTAGTTGTATACCTTATTACGTTGGAATGTAATTAATGTAACCATTTCAGCTATGATTCAATATTTATTTGAAACCCTAGATATAATTATAATATTACCAAATTTTCTAATAAAATAGTTCGGTTATCGTAAGGTAAAAACTTGTTCGTGATGTGCGGCATTGTTTTACGAGATACCTTTATTTTTGAAAGGTTTCTATAATATTAAAAATCCATATGATTATGTTTCTCATTCTAGTTTTGCCAGACTGATCCAGACATTATTTTCTTATTATCCTCGAGTCGGTCTGCGCATAATTTCCATATTTAGCTGGATTCTTTGAAGCTTCAAGAGACAAGCTGGATCCTCCAAGACGTATTCCCATATTTTGTCTTATGCTATTTTGTCATCGTTTGTATTTATCATTATTTATGAGAATATGTTGTTTCAATAGTGCAGGCTAATAATAGGTTAGTTTTCTCTTATTTTGATATGTATACAAATCTTTTCTTTTGTAAAGATTATTTTTATATTATATATTACTCACCATGATGTGAAATTCTATTATGTCTTTTCTTTCTTTCATCCCAACTATTTGTCTTTCCAACACTCAGATGCTCGACATTTGAATACCGTAAATGTATTAGTGTCAACTTTTGAGGATTGAAAAGGTGGGTCGTTACATTAAGCATGGTATAATTTATTTTAAATGTGGATATACAGTCTTTTATTTTAACATCTCCAATTGTTACATGAAAGGTAAAAATGAATAGTTGTAATTCATGCTTTCTTTTTCTAAAGTTTGTGCTCAATTACTAACACCGTTATGGAGCTACATATTTTTCCATGCAATATTTTTGTTCTGTAAACTCGATCATTTCATATTTTTGAGTTATGTTTGGAGGAATCTCCAATCCCACATAGCAATGCCAGCCTATATCAAATTATTAAAAGTTGGTAACTCAAGAAACTTATTTAAAGGAAAAAATGAATTTGATAACAAGGAAAATATTAGATTCAAATGCAAACCTGCATTACACACATGACATTCTAAAGTTTAATAAAAAAAATAGTTAAAATGTGATTATGATAATTGTAATGGTGATTCCAAAATACAATAATTGATTAAACAATCATAATACATAGTGAGTTTTTCTCTAAAAACATAGCTTGAATTAGATATTAACATTACAGCATTCAAATAAAACGCATACTTTATATTAAGTTTGTTTTAACTATAAACTGTATAAAATATACTGGTTCTAGTCTAAGTTCATCCAAAAAATCTTTTGTTGCACTGGAATAAGTAGATTGAAACGAAAATTGAAGAAAAATTAGAGCAGCATAAAAAACAAGAGTAAAACTTTTTAAGCACCATATCATAGAGTTTAATGAAACATCATTAAATATCCAATTCAATAAAAAAGTATTTGTAAGAAGTACAACTCTTAATATTCCATTTATTGAACTTCTAATACAAATATAAAAGAATTAATATTTCAGTCATGTTTAGATTAATTGTCTTCTCTGAGAATGTCTTAGTCTTCTATGAACTCTAATTCTTTTGACAATTTATGAAGTCGATGTGTTTCCTTCCGTATTCCTATTATAAAATACCATAAATATTTTAATATTGTGAATAAGTGTGTGAAACATGGCAAACTTTTAAAAATATATTGGAGGTCGTGTTAGTAGCAGTAGGATGCCAAATTGTTCCTTTTTTTTCCTATCCAGCAGTCTACGTACGTACGAGCCTAATTGAAATATGTTCTTGAATTTGTGTCTTAAATAGTAATATATTGATATAATTAAAAAAAGCATTATAACACTCCTAACTATTATTTAAAATATATGGTATTATTACTAATATAATTAAAAAAGCACAATAACACTCCTAACTATTATTTAAAATATATGCTATTTGTAATCATACACCTTTCTATGTAATTTTTCCACTGCATAACTTATAACTTCTGTAAATACATATTAAGATTGTTTTTTTAAAAATATCGATGGATATTTTAATATTCTCACATATGCCGAAAGTAGGTAATTTATAATGAAATGGGATATGCATCAAACATAACTAACTACCACAAATTGATAATGATATGGATACCCTACATTAAGCACTCATAATAAAGCATAAAAATAATAAGAAATCATGAGAAAAAATCATAAAATTTTATAAAATTCACATAAAATAAATAGAATGGTAATTTTCCTTGTAATTGTTAATAAACATTACATCAGATCAATGTAATGACCTAAAATTTGATCACTTTAATCAATATATTTAAATTATTTTAAATATTCATGTAACGACCTGGAATTTCAAACACTTCGTATTCAAATATCTGAATTATTAAATATTTTTGTCCAAAATTTAATATAATTAAATAATAACCTTGTTAAACACTTTTTAATTAATGGCTAATGTTAGAAAACTTATTTTTGAAATGTGTTTACAAGAAGATACACTAAATAAATATTGAAAGTGTAACCGGAAAACGTTTTATTAAAAATTAATTTTTTATTCAATACAAGTTGTGTAAATATGTTGCAACTTTAATAACTATCATTGTAACAACCCGCATATTTATCGATTTTATATTTAAATATTTCATTTAAATATTTTATCGCTCGTCGGATTTTGGTCCGAAAAGCTACTTTTTGCAAACAGTCGAATTGGGACTCGAGACCACCCCCATTGAGTTCAAAATGCCGTTTGCGACCTTTTTGAGTATAAGCTTCGATATGTTTGGAGATAGTTGATTTTTTCTACTTTTTCCCGCTTAGGGCTTTAGTTTGGGCTAAGCCAATTAACCACTTACTAACTCAGTCCCAATCCCCCTCTCCTCTTCATTACTTCATTCCAACTCCTAACTCTCTAGCAAAACTGAAAATGGAGGTGGAGAGTGGAAATTAAAACTCCAAGCCCTAGCTTCCTTTGCAAATCCATCTCCTAGCTCCAAAGTTCAAGAGAACCCATTGGTAAGCTTCCTCTTCTTCTTCTCCAACTCTTTCTCCATTCAATTTCAGAAATTTCCTAAACCTAACTTAGGGAATGTTCTTCTTTTAAGCTTATATTCAAGCTTCTTGTGTTGAGATTGAAGTGTGGTTGATCCTCCTTCGTCTTCAAGCTTCTCATTCATTGTTTTCGGATTCAAAGGTGAGATTTTTATCTCACATCTATGCTTATATTTATCTTCGATTGTTAGGTATGAATTCCTAACACTTATTCGTGTGCATTTGCTTTTGGTTTGGATTGATTTGGTGAATATTCCAATTTTTGGTGTTTTGGGTTCAATTCTTTAAAAATCATAGTTTTGATCATGTTTTGGTGATGAACCGAGGAGCTTCTATGGCCGGGTAGTCGATTGTCGTAAACCCTTAGTGCCGTTGCTCGTCCGATAGAAATTTGGAAGAGATTCGCATTCATTAGTTGGGCATGGGGGGTGCTGACTACAGGTTCGGCCGACCGACCTCAGGGTCCGGTCGACCGACCTGTTACCCAGGCACTTCCCAGCCTCTGTTAGGAAGTGCAGGTTACAGGTCCGGCCGACCGAACATAGGGCTCGGTCGACCGACCTGCTACCTCGAGCATTTCTATTTTTTGGTCCGGTCGACCGAGCTCTGTAGCCGGCCGACCGACCTGGAGCATTTTTGCCTATTACGCCTAGTTGTTTGAATTTCCAACTTTAATCGATTCGTGTTATTTCCCTATCTGTTGTTATCATTTGTTATTGACTTTGATGACTTATTTTCTTCGGGAATTCTTGGAATATCCATTTCGATGGATTCGGTATCGATTTCTTTGGATTTTATTCACGTTTTCGAATGTGAATCTTAGTGATTGATTGTTCCTTCAATCTTCTTTGTGATTTGTCACTTTGAAAATATAAAGGTTTTCTATACTAGTAGTAAATATCAAAACTCTTTCTTAAAATGATTTCAACACTATTTTATTACAAAGCTCGTTTTCTTAAACCGTTTTCCAATCTATTAGTATATACAAGCCTTTACCTCACTCGTATGAGAAATCTAATTAAACGACTTAATAAAACAAGTGGTATGAAACGCTTGAGTTTACTTCGTCGGTTAATTCTTGGACTTGTTCGATTGAAACTTTTGTGGCAACTTTCTAGTGGAAATCTACAATTTGTTCGTAAATATTTAAGTTAAGCTAGTGGTTATGGGACATGAAGCTAAGCTCATATATTTACTAGCTTACTGTAATTGACACTTCTCGATGATCATGACGATCATTTTTGTGATTTAGACTAGCAATTGTGCGATGTCTCTTTGTCCACGTGGAGGACTGTACCTCATCTTTACTGAGCTTCGGCTCACCAGGAGGAGCTTTGGCTTAAAGTCCGCAATTGGGGACTATACCCTGTCACGAGGAGCTTCGGCTCACCAGGAGGAGCTTCGGCTCAAAGTCCGCAATGGGGGACTATACCCTGTCACGAGGAGTTTCGACTCACCAGGAGGAGCTTCGACTCAAAGTCCGCATTGGGGGACTATACCCTGTCATGAGGAGCTTCGGCTCACCAGGAGGAGCTTCGGCTCAATGTCCGCAATGGGGGACTATACCCTGTCAGGAGGAGTTTATTTTTCTGGGATTGGCCATCCTTTTCTTGTGATTTCTAGATTTCGTGTGTTGATTTCTGGAATTTATGTTTCACCAACTTTTACGATTGGCATTGATATATATGTCATTTATTGTGGCTTGGTGAATGAAATTAGGAGTATGACATTCCTTTTTATCTTTGAGAAGATCTTTGCGATATTGATTAATCTCTTATTGATTTTTTCAATTATTTATTTATCACAGCTTGGCATTGTGATTATTATACGTTTAGTCATATCTCTTATTATATATCATTCATCTGATATTTATAGTTAGACTGATCCGTTTATTATTTTCTTATTAAATAATACTCAGGTCAGACTGAGATTTCACAGGTGCTTCTGCTTGACTCCTTATAGGACCATCATCTGACTTTTGGCTAACTACTTAGATTAGAAGTTTTGTTGTATACATTTGAGATACAGACTCTATGATGTATACTTATTCTTTTGTCTAGCACTTGTATTTATTCCTTTTGATATTGTGGATCTTGTTTGACCACTACTCTGATGTACACTTTCATGTGTTATATTCATATCTATTTCCGCCTTTGTGATATGAATTATCCGTGACTGATTTGTGTTATGTTTATTTCTATATTTGTTTCCGAAGACCTTTATAGCCACTGTGTAGTAGCTTTGAGTTTGTGTCGGTATGTCGGATTTCCTCTTGAGATGAAAAGTTATATTTTTATTCGGCATATCGGTACTCGCACAAAGCAATTATACAGATGGTCGCTCCTCAACAGCCTTATTCTCCGTACTAGTCGACAACATTACTCCGTAGTGTTCTTGGCTAGCGTGGGTATAGAGGTGGGGCGTCACAGCTTGGTATCAGAGCCAAACTTTGGAACAATGTAGAATAATCTAGCAAGGGTCATGTCCTAAGTCTTTCTTAGGAGTCGTGCTTTAGGATTTAATTCGAGTCTTCGTACCGACTCATCCTATTTTCTTTATGATTCCTTGTTTTATCTATCAAGATTGCTTGATATTCATTTGTGAATAACCTTCTTCTTCTTCCTTCTTTCTTTCTTAAGGAAGAGAAATGGTTAGACCAGGCCGTCCCAGCGCCGGTCATTCTAGTGCTACTCCCCAAGATGGAGTTTTTATGTCTGCCCAGCAACTTTTAGATCTCGTGAAGAATGCTCAAGCTGCAGCACCCAATCCAGAGCCTACTCATCCTAGATCCGGTTTTGCACGCTTGTGTAGAGACTATACCGATTTGGGTGGAAGGCCATTCAAAGGATCCGAGAGTGCTATAGAAATTCAAGCTTGGCTCAAATCATGCGATCGCATCTTTTCTCGCATGAACCTTATTGACCCATATCGAGTCCAAGTGGCTTCTAGCATGCTCCAAGAAAGAGCATTAGATTGGTATGAGCTTTTAATTTCTGAAATCGTTGAAGCGGATCTCACTTGGGAGCAATTCCGGGAAAGATTCGAATTGAAATTTGTGCCGGAGGCTGAAAAAGTAACTTTGGCCCGGCGTTTTATTGACCTTGTTCAAGGTGAATCTTCTGTAACAGACTATGTCGCATCTTTCGAATCTCTTTCTAAGTACGGGGTTGAATACATCAACACCCCATTGAAGAAAAATCAGAGATTTGTCTATGGCTTGAATAAGAATCTTAAGAAGCCATTACTTCTGAAACTTGAGGTTTCATTTGATCAGCTTATTGATATCGCTCTTCGTCTTGAAGAGGCCGATAGAGAAAGTGATGTCGAGGTTGGGAGTGCCAAACCTAACTCCAACAACACCAAGAAGAGGCATCCCTTTATTAGGTTCGAAAGTCCTAATCCTAACAAGAGGGCGAAGCAAGAGACTTCTATAGCACATACTCCTATCCCTAATCGTGGAGAATGCTACAATTGTGGCTCTAGGGACCACTATATAAATAGGCGTCCAAGGCCTATTTCTTGCCGCTATTGCAAAAGTGCGGATCATTACATATCTTCGTGTCCCAAGCGTCAAAGCAAGAGAGAAGGAAAGCTGCAAGCCCCTAGCAACTCTTCTCTTAGTCAAGGTATTTTACATTCAATCCTTGATGGCGTTATTTTATTTCGTGATCTTCTTATTCGAGTTCATTTTGATATGAGTTCCATCTCACTATTTTATATCAAAGGAACTTGTTGATTCTTTCCCTTTAAACAATTTTGGGCTGGATGTCTTCTTTGAGAGTTGCGAATCCGGATGGTAGATCCACAACACTCAATTTGCTTTCTATTGATGTCGAAATTATTTATATTTGATTTTTCTTTCCGAGCCGATTTTTACTTAGGCTTCGGAATTGATTTTTGTAAGGATTGGCTTAATTGTGAAGCCCATATCCTATTTTCTATGTGGACAATTCATCTTCGACATTTTCTATCTGTTAAGCAGATTTCTATTTTTTCTTGAGATTCCGATTTCAAATTCTTGAAGGCATCATTTTATTCCTTAAGCCCACTTATAAGGAAAGTGTTATTTCTCTCATTCATGTGGTTTGAGAAATTTTCTGGTATTTTTGAGTTTGTCTTAGGATTATCACCTAAGAAGTCTTTTGTGTGGTGTTGAGGTCTTTTCAGTTTGAATTTACCACCGGTTTTCGTTTACTACGAGTTGCGGAAATTAGCATTCCACTTACCGCATTCCGTACTCGTTATGATTCTTATAAATGACTCATTATGTCATTCAAATTGTCCAGCTTATTTCATCCATTTTATAAATCGAATATTCTATGAATATTTCGATGAGACTATTCTTGTATCTACTGATTTTGGATGAAAATAGTAATTTAAAATTTTGCAAATCTTTTTCATAAGATTTATTTATAAGTAAAACTGGATTTTGTTCTTGAAACGAACAAAGAATATTCTTAAAACTTTTTAAGAGATTTATTTATCCTATAAAAGATGATTTTGTGATTGTATTGCCCGTTGAGTGCTTTAAGAATTTTGGTCGATGCGCTTGATCAACGTTATCGATAGGAATCTCCTAAACGCTTTGATGAGATAGTCAGACACGATGTATTAACTTGTAAAAATGTAAATTTTTGTAGAAAGATTATTGCATAAAAATAAAAATGTAATTTTGAAAGTTTTAACTTTTCGGGAAAGAGGATTATTTAAAAGAACTCTTCCTTTCGATACTCTTATTCTTGTGATTCCTGAAGGGGAACCAAGACTTTGCTATTTGTACCGATACTAGTCGTATTGGTTTGGATGCCATTCTCTTGCAAAGGAGAACGTGCTATCACTTGTGCTTCTAAATCATTATAGCTTATCGAGACTAGATATGCCACTCATGATCTAGTGCTCGCGGCTATTGTTTTTACTTTTGGAATTTGGCATCATCATATTTGGATGAGAAATCTGTTCTCTACCTCGATCATAGATCTTTGGAATATTTATTTTCTCATAAGGAACTTCATGTCGACTCGAGTTCCTGGCATCTTATGATCTTGATATTCTGGAAATCGTGTTGCCAACGCGCTTTGTCGTAGGCAACAGGTTGTTGATTCTTTGATGTCGTCTGAATGGAATTATCTTTTTATCAAGTTCATCGAACGTTTTGATATACTTCGTTTTATCGAGCTTTATCTCATTTTTTTATGGACTAGCGTCCGATGTTCTTTTATGGTGTTCGGTTCATCGGATGTATTGTTGTTATACTACATCGATGTTCCATCTTATCTGAATCAATGGATGTACCATTATTATACTACATCATTGTTCCGGTTTATCGGTTCATTAGGCGTACCGTTTTTGTACTACGCCGTTACACTGGCTCAATTTTTTGCTATTCTTGACGTCTTCTGCGTCTTGTAACTATGGAAATGCTTTTAGGTTTCCTATTTTATTCTTGAGTCCGGTGATATTGAGGAAATTGAAGTTTCACCAGATTTGACTTATGAGCAACATTCCATTCGCATCATTGCTTCGGAGGTTGAGCAATAAAGATATTCTTCTTGTGAGAGTTCAATGGTTCCCAAATCCTTAGGATTGCTCTTGGGAATCCAGAGAATTCATCGAGCGATCCCGTTCAGGCTTACTCTTTCATGCTCCTTATGGTGAACTTCTTATTTCAATTTTCTTTTGTGTTGATATGCTTCCATGGTTGTTACTTCTTATTTTCCTCTTAAGTATTGTGAGGACGCAATTTCTTTAAGGAGGGCAGTCTGTAACAACCCGCATATTTATCGATTTTATATTTAAATATTTCATTTAAATATTTTATCGTTCGTCGAATTTTGGTCCGAAAAGCTACTTTTTGCAAACAGTCGAATTGGGACTCGAGACCACCCCCATTGAGTTCAAAATACCGTTTGCGACCTTTTTGAGTATAAGCTTCGATATGTTTGGAGATAGTTGATTTTTTCTACTTTTTCCCGCTTAGGGCTTTAGTTTGGGCTGAGCCAATTAACCACTTACTAACTCAGTCCCAATCCCCCTCTCCTCTTCATTACTTCATTCCAACTCCTAACTCTCTAGCAAAACTGAAAATGGAGGTGGAGAGTGGAAATTAAAACTCCAAGCCCTAGCTTCCTTTGAAAATCCATCTCCTAGCTCCAAAGTTCAAGAGAACCCATTGGTAAGCTTCCTCTTCTTCTTCTCCAACTCTTTCTCCATTCAATTTCAGAAATTTCCTAAACCTAACTTAGGGAATGTTCTTCTTTTAAGCTTAGATTCAAGCTTCTTGTGTTGAGATTGAAGTGTGGTTGATCCTCCTTCGTCTTCAAGCTTCTCATTCATTGTTTTCGGATTCAAAGGTGAGATTTTTATCTCACATCTATGCTTATATTTATCTTCGATTGTTAGGTATGAATTCCTAACACTTATTCGTGTGCATTTGCTTTTGGTTTGGATTGATTTGGTGAATATTCCAATTTTTGGTGTTTTGGGTTCAATTCTTTAAAAATCATAGTTTTGATCATGTTTTAGTGATGAACCGAGGAGCTTCTATGGCCGGGTAGTCGATTGGCGTAAACCCTTAGTGCCGTTGCTCGTCCGATAGAAATTTGGAAGAGATTCGCATTCATTAGTTGGGCATGGGGGGTGCTGACTACAGGTTCGGCCGACCGACCTCAGGGTCCGGTCGACCGACCTGTTACCCAGGCACTTCCCAGCCTCTGTTAGGAAGTGCAGGTTACAGGTCCGGCCGACCGAACATAGGGCTCGGTCGACCGACCTGCTACCTCGAGCATTTCTATTTTTTGGTCCGGTCGACCGAGCTCTGTAGCCGGCCGACCGACCTGGAGCATTTTTGCCTATTACGCCTAGTTGTTTGAATTTCCAACTTTAATCGATTCGTGTTATTTCCCTATCTGTTGTTATCATTTGTTATTGACTTTGATGACTTATTTTCTTCGGGAATTCTTGGAATATCCATTTCGATGGATTCGGTATCGATTTCTTTGGATTTTATTCACGTTTTCGAATGTGAATCTTAGTGATTGATTGTTCCTACAATCTTCTTTGTGATTTGTCACTTTGAAAATATAAAGGTTTTCTATACTAGTAGTAAATATCAAAACTCTTTCTTCAAATGATTTTAACACTATTTTATTACAAAGCTCGTTTTCTTAAACCGTTTTCCAATCTATTAGTATATACAAGCCTTTACCTCACTCGCATGAGAAATCTAATTAAACGACTTAGTAAAACAAGTGGTATGAAATGCTTGCGTTTACTTCGTCGGTTAATTCTTGGACTTGTTCGATTGAAACTTTTGTGGCAACTTTCTAGTGGAAATCTACAATTTGTTCGTAAATATTTAAGTTAAGCTAGTGGTTATGGGACATGAAGCTAAGCTCATATATTTACTAGCTTACTGTAATTGACACTTCTCGATGATCATGACGACCATTTTTGTGATTTAGACTAGCAATTGTGCGATGTCTCTTTGTCCACGTGGAGGACTGTACCTCATCTTTACTGAGCTTCGGCTCACCAGGAGGAGCTTCGGCTCAAAGTCCGCAATGGGGGACTATACCCTGTCACGAGGAGCTTCGGCTCACCAGGAGGAGCTTCGGCTCAAAGTCCGCAATGAGGGACTATACCCTGTCATGGGGAGCTTCGGCTCACCAGGAGGAGCTTCGGCTCAATGTCCGCAATGGGGGACTATACCCTGTCAGGAGGAGTTTATTTTTCTGGGATTGGCCATCCTTTTCTTGTGATTTCTGGATTTCGTGTGTTGATTTCTGGAATTTATGTTTCACCAACTTTTACGATTGGCATTGATATATATGTCATTTATTGTGGCTTGGTGAATGAAATTAGGAGTATGACATTCCTTTTTATCTTGGAGAAGATCTTTGCGATATTGATTAATCTCTTATTGATTTTTTCAATTATTTATTTATCACAGCTTGGCATTGTGATTATTATACGTTTAGTCATATCTCTTATTATATGTCATTCATCTGATATTTATAGTTAGACTGATCCGTTTATTATTTTCTTATTAAATAATACTCGGGTCAGACTGAGATTTCACAGGTGCTTCTGCTTGACTCCTTATCGGACCATCATCTGACTTTTGGCTAACTACTTAGATTAGAAGTTTTGTTGTATACATTTGAGATACAAACTCTATGATGTATACTTATTCTTTTGTCTAGCATTTGTATCTATTCCTTTTGATATTGTGGATCTGTTTTGACCACTACTCTGATGTACACTTTCATGTGTTATATTCATATCTATTTCCGCCTTTGTGATATGAATTATCTGTGACTGATTTGTGTTATGTTTATTTCTATATTTGTTTCCGAAGACCTTTATAGCCACTGTGTAGTAGCTTTGAGTTTGTGTCGGTATCTCGGATTTCCTCTTGAGATGAAAAGTTATATTTGTATCCGGCATATCGGTACTCGCACAAAGCAATTATACAGATGGTCGCTCCTCAACAGCCTTATTCTCCGTGCTAGTCGACAGCATTACTCCATAGTGTTCTTGGCTTGCGTGGGTATAGAGGTGGGGCGTCACAATCATATATAAACATATGACAAGAATTAATCACATCTTTTCCCAAGCTAAAGATTAACTAAACTAATGTAATAACTAGTAAAAGTACGTGGAAACGTTTAGTACAAAAGGCCCCCTAAATCAGGGGTTTATTTAAGGAAGTATGGTTGTGTAAATGGAATTGATATGCAAGGGTATGGTGTGCATGTTCTCATTCATGAAAGAGGTAGGGGTTTTGCAATCTTTTCCACAAAATTCCTAACTCCATAAACACACACACATATGCATTTCATTTCTACATAGTTTATTTCTAAGCTCATCTTCACTTCTTCCTCTTTATGACTGTTTTTCTTCCTCTTTTCAGTTTAATGGTCATGTGCCTTATGATGAAAATATGGCCAAGGGCCTGAGTTTTGAAGTGAAGGAGGTGGTGTTTACGCCTAAAGGCCGTGAGCTAAGGGTGGTAGGAGGAAGAGGTCGTGAGCTAAAGGAAGGATGGAGGTCTTGGACGTGAGAAATGGAAGGAAGGAGAAGTCTTTGGCCATAGGCTAAAAGTTAAAGGAAGTGATAGTGGAAGTGTGTGATTGATTGAATATTGGTAGGAAGAGTTTGGGTTGAGTAAAAGTGAGTTGATCTCACTTTGAATGAAGTTAATTATCCAAATTAATAGGTGATAATATTGCTCGATAATTGCTTGCTAAATCACATGTTGATATGCTTGCTATATATTAATAATAATAGACATTAACTATTTAAACTTAAACCCTTGATTATATACTTTAAAAAGTATAGAAATTATTAAGGTAGTTGCTTACTGAACCATTGAATTGTGATAAGTTATTATGGACATTTGAAATGACAAATGATTTAAATACATATGTTGATATATGTTATGTAACATCCTGGTATTTCGTGCAATTCGCATCTACACATGTCGAAATTGAATTACTCAAAATATCGTAACGTTAATTTATATTTGGGAAAACTCAGCATATAAAGTAAATAAATAAATCACATAACACAGAGTAATACAACAATAAGCAACGAAAACAAAAGAATAGTAGTTCATGAAGCTACTATATATATAACAGAGTTAAAGCAAGATACAACAGAATTCTCGAATACATAAAAGTCTCAGTACAATAATCAAATAACAAAAATCTGAATACATCACTGGAGTCAACTGAAAGCTGAATAAATAGCTGGATCTCCAAGCGAAGCTCCAACTCCAAAGGTGAGCCTCAAATGCTGTGACACTCAGTCTGACCCAAGCATAAAGCAAAACACAAAACACTCGAATTTGGATTAACATTCTTATATCAATAAATCCAACTAAAGTGAAATATCAACTAAATTATAAGTAACTCTGTAACATCCGCCTTTTCGCACGATTTAAACAGACACACGTGCCGATTCAAACCATACGGAAGGGCGGATTGTTATGGGGTAAATAAGAAAAACGAGAAAGAAATAAAAGAAAACAGAATCTCGCAGCGGAAGGATAAAATATAATAATAAAATATATAGTTTATAAATCTGTTTACAAAACATTTATATACTACATATCAGAGTTACACATACCAATAACAATGCAGCGGAACAGTGTGTAGTGTACTAGTATAAATAATAATAATATACATCTTCGTCTTCGTCCTCCAGAGCTAAATCTTCAAATCCTGAAACGCTCGGACTGACCCCGAGCGAATTTGAAAAGACAAAACACTCGAGTCAGAACTAAAAGATCTTATGTGAGTTAAATTAACAAAATAAATATGAGTACAGTAACTCAAGAGATGCTCGGGATTTTACATCTCCAAAGGATCCGTTAAACTATTTACTATGTTGTATATTGCGCAATTATAATAGTGTCTAATTGTAAAATAAACTTACTTTTTTCTTAGCATTAAGGGGTTACCCATATAGCCCTTAACACGTAATAGTCCCAGTAGTCCATCCAATATCATAGTCCCTCCTGATCGGGAAGCCACCAGAGGATACCACACGGGATACGGGAGAAATCCAAACTCGTACAAGGCGCGATAGGGTAGGTGACACGGCACAACTAGGCAATGCCAGGGTAGATATACCAATTGCTATCCGGGCTGATGGAAACGCGTAGCCGCAGCTACCGCCCACCTCGAAACAAACTCCCAAAAAAAAAATCAAAGTAAAAGTGGCCACTGAATCAATCCAAAGTCAAAGTATAATATCGAAGAAGAGTGTCCGATCAGAGGAATGACCTCATTGGCCCGAGAATCGCTCCTGTTTTAGCCACCTTATGCCAACTCACGGGTGTAACGACCCGGAATTTTTAATAATTTAAATTTGAATATTTAATTAATTTTAAATATTTATAAGTGAATTTATAAGTCGAATAAATTTTATTTTGAATTTTTGGATTTAATTGGATAATTAAATCGATAATTTAATGTGTTAAATTATGGAAATGATTGAAAATAGAGTTAAATATGATTGAAAATGATTTGTAAAATTTTATTTTATCATATTGAAGTTAGAGAGATATTTTAGAACTTTTAAAATCGAATTAAAAGTTAATTTGTGAAAATTGAATATTTTAATATTTAATAATCGACTGTAAAATAGCCAATTTTTGAACAGTCTCAGAATTGAACGAAACTAGTTCCATTGGATCCGTAATAGTTAGTTATTACTGGATTTCAATTTTCGTGTCAATCGGAGTTATCGTTTGATCGTGGCAGCTCGAAACGCATCGAATTATTTTTAATTTAAATTTGACGAGTCAAAATAGCCATTTTTCAAAAAGTCTCGGATTTCGACGAAACCAGTTTCATCGGATCCGTAATGTGATATTATTATAAGGTTTCAAATTTCAAGTCGTTTGGATTTACCGTTTGTCCGGTACAAATTAAAACGCCTAGAAATCGATTTAAATCGGTTTAATTTAAATTGAACGTTTTCAGCCATAACTCGCACATACTTCCGAATTAGCTTCCGAAACCTGTTCCATTGTGTCCGGAACGCGGGATAAACCCTAGGTACGCTGGTTACGGCGTCTAAATCGGAGTTCGGAATTCCCGGGATGAATAGTGTTTACGCTAGCTTTTTCTATAAATACAACATCATCTTCATAAATTAAAAAAATAACAAAATCAAAACCCTAAACTAACGTAGCCGCCACCCATGGGTTCAAGGGCCAGAATTTTCTCAACTTGCCTCCTCGATTTCTTCCAATCCATCAGGAATTAGCAGAAAGTTTCAACTAGAATGTTGTAGAGGGCTGTGAGTACTACGTTTTCAACGGCTATGATCTAAAACGGAGCGACGATGGAGGAGATAGGGGGGCCGACAGGGGGGAGGCTGCGCACGTTTTTCCATGAGAGAGGGCAGGCCGAGTTAGCTGGGGTTGGGGCCGAACCTAGGTGGAGTTAAGGGCTACAGCATGCAACGTCTTGATCGAGCTAGAACGCGACGAAGAGGGAGAATTGTTTAACCCTAATTAGTTGAGATGGGTTTGGGGGTGTTCGGCTTCACCTGTAGATGGAACGTGATTTGGGAAGAAAGGGGGAATGGCTGTGATGAGGGGGTATGGGATCCTATGGTTTAGATTGGCTAAGGTTTAAATTTTTAAAGTTATGTTGTAATTAGTTTGTTTAAATACGTGTAAACTTCAAAAATGCATAACTTTTTCATACGAGGTCGAAAAAATGCAAACTCAGTTGCGTTGGAATCATATGGACGAGCACTACGCGATGGAGTTGGTTTGGAGTCGTTTGGAGTTAGTGAGAATTTCGGGTAAAATTAAACGCGCGTTTAATTTTATTCGAAATAAAAGCTAAAACGGAAATTAAAACCAAGGTGAGAACTTCTCACTCAATCGAATAGATTTCGATTTTATTTTAAATAGTTAGATTTAAAATATTTGAATGCATGTTTGAATGATGACTGTAAATTATTGATTGTTAAAATAGACATTATGCGCCGTTAGTAAGCGGATGTTATTTATTAAAAACATATACCGCGAATATTTCATAAACAATGAAATTGGTATTATATATAATATCAATATATATATATTGGCATATGTATATATTGCAGTTGTTGATTTTCCGTATTTTTTAGCGGATGAGACCCTATTACGCCGTTATTAAGCGGATAATATTTATTAAGAACATATACCGCGATAATTTCGTACTGGAGCGAAATTGGTATTGTGCTAATGTTTTTGGATGCAGGAAACAGGTTGGAGGGATCCAACTGGATTCCTCAACAGTATTTATTTAATTTCAGATATTTTGATATTTGATGGATTTTCATATTGATATATGATATCGTTGTAGTCGTGATTGACTATTTGGTGTGTAGCATCATTGGACCCAGATTTTGGGATTTTAAAATGATTTTCAAAGTGATTTTTGAAATATAAAAATATTTTTTGGAATTGATCCATTTAAATAAATAAACGTTATATAATTTTAGAAGTTATAAAATTATGATTTTTGTGAAATATAGTTAAAAGCTGATTTTTGAAAATAAGGGATTAATGACTTTGTAAAAGAGTTTAAATGGGATTCTGAACTTGTTATAAAAAGTTTAAAAAATAGGATTTATAAAATTTGATTATTTTATAAATCAGAATGGTGAAATTTTAAAGGAAATTAAAGATGTTTTAAAGAATAATATTAATTGATTTATATTAAGAGATTTATAAATGGATATTTATAAATTGAAATATTGACTTATAAAACGAGTTTTTATAAGTGTTTGAATTAAGTGAAAATGAATTTCATAATAGAATGAAATTTATAGGATTATAAATGGTGAAGTTATAAATGAAATTTATAAATAGTAAGATTTATAAATTTGGTGAAATTATTTGAAGAATAGATTGGATAAATCATTAAATCTTATAAGTTATAAGATTTATAAATTGGAAAGTCTTTAAAAGAACGATCTTATAAAATAATCGTTTTATAAGTATTTAACTTATAATATGAACGTTTAGTTTATAATTTAGTTATAAACTGGAATAGGTTAATAAAGGAATTTATTAAAGGAAGTTTTTATAAATAAATAGAAGAGGAATTTATAAACGTTGTTTTATAAATTCGCAAACGACTTATTTTGATAAGTTAATTGTTATAACCTATTAATGGAGTTATATTCACATTTTTGAATAGTGAATAATCCTTTAAAATAAATTGAATAAAAGGATGAAATTTGTTAAGGTAGTATATTCACGTTTTTGAATAGTGAATAATACGTTAAAGAAATTGTTTTAGATATGACGTTTTAAACAGAATTAAAACGATCTAACGATGTTTTAAATGTGTTGAGATTCGAAACCATAGATTTCAACATTTATTGTTGAAATAGACGTTTTCGAGAAATAAAAGGAAATGTGGACTATAACACTGTTGTTATAGTAAATGATTTCCGAAAGGAAATGTTTTGTATAGTATTGGGATTTATATATCTATTTAAAATTCAAATCCCTATACTAGTGATTTTGGGTTGTGGTAACGATGTTTTACGCAACATTCGTTTTGACCCAAATAAATATGTTTAAGAGAATGATTTTCTTAAAGAATGAAATATATACTTAATTCGATTTAAGTATATTGAATATTTTCCAAAGTTGAAAATAAAAAGATTTGTGAATTACTTATGAATAATAAGTATGGAAATGTTTTCAAATATGAAGTGAATATTTAGAATTTATCTTTTTGAAGATAAATTGGAAATGGATAGTTGAAATCGTATATGCACGAATATTTTGAAATATAAATTCATTATGGAATTTATAAGTGAAAAGGGAATTTGTTTGAAAATAAATGTTGATTTATTTTTGAAGTGTTGAAATTTTATATCTTGTAAAGATATTTTGGAAAATAAATAATTTGGAAAATTATTTGGAATCTGGTGATGTATGCATATCAATTGATAGTTCAATAACCGACTATCAATATTTCCCTTTGAATGGGTATTTGATGTGAATTGATTGAATATGAATGCACACTTATTTTTGAATAAGCGCTCACTATTCGGGTTAACCGGGAAAGGACCATGGGGTCGTATAACCCATTCCGAATATGTGATACGTCGTTGTGAATTGCATTGAAGATCGGTGTTGAAGACCCGGTATTTGCGAAAGCGATAGGATGACCTATCGATTGTCTCTGCACTGAGTTGCAACGGTATAGAGACTCCCTAAGTGATGGGAAATCCGATCAGGATTGTGAATATCCGGATTGCAAGGACTTCTTTGTAAGTGCCTTCGGTTCTGTTCGATCCCGGAACAGACTTGTATGGATTGTATGTCTGACATTACAATTTGAGATATAAAGCCGATTTCTTTCAAATATATTTCTGTTGGTGGCGGAGAATTTATTCTTTGCTTAACACCCTTCTTTGAGACGTACGAGCTCAAAGGTTATATAGTTGAAGTTATCAGCGATATATTCCCAGTTTGGTAATGTGACATGCTGAGTGATGCTGAAATGATCATTGTGTTGATTATTGTGATAGGATCATTTATTTGATCGTCTATCTTAGTGATCATTGTGTTGATCATTTGTTGACCCAAAGCATGGCTTTTGTATAAAGTATGTTTTTGTGGACGTGACTTCGTCGAGCCTCACACCCCGTGAATGGTCAAAACAGGAAAGAAGCAGCAAGGTTATGAGGGGTAGCATCCTTTAGGATATGTCCATTTCCTTCTGGAAAAGGGTGGTATCATGGTATGGAGCCCAGATACTTACTCATGTTGAAAACACTTTGTTATGATTGTGTGAATTGATTAGAGAGCGCTCTCGGAAAAAGGTCCCAAAGGACCGGGGGATGGCATATTCGGTCAGTTGTTACTCAGTTAGGAGTAACCCGGCCTTGTGTTGGTTGAGATCCGGTTTGGTTCTCGGGGATGTCCATCCAGAGGCATTCTCAGTGGCAATGGGAAGTTCCTTGGCCTGACCATTTGTTGGAAATCCAATTCCCAATACGAAACTTGTACGGTATTAGTTGTAGAACCTGCTATTCACTTATGGTGGTCACCACTGTTTGGATAGTAGCTATAGTAGGCATAGTTCGAAATGTCTATGTCGGCTAAGATTTATATCTTTATTTTCGAAACGATACATTTGGTATCAGAGCTGATGGTTAAGCTGATGGTTAAGCTGATGGTTAAGCGACAACCATGGTTCTGTTGGGTATTACTCATTAGAGATAGAGTCAGCAGTACTCTAGAATGAATTTGAGTGTAATAATAGCTATGAGAGCGTATTTGTTAGTGAATATAAAATTGTTTTATATTGTGATGATTGGTTTATTGAGTGGTATATGAACTTTTGTCAGCGTGGTCCGCAAGACTATGCCGAAGGGGTTTCTAAACACTTGAATAGAACAATTCGGCACAGTATTGTTTTAATTGGGTAAATGAAATAATTTTACCTTAAGTATATTTTATATATGAAAGAATAATTTTTCAAAATTATCAAAGTATATAAGTTGATTGTTAGGTTGTTTGAATAATCTAAATTAAAGAATAATTGTATAAGCAAATGAATTATAAGAATTGAATTATAATTAAAGTGATGTACAATTGTGAAATAAACTTATATATATAAAAAGCGAAACTATATGAATATAACTTAAGATATGTTGAATGAAGTTGATTTTGGTATCAAACTAAATTAATAAGATTAGTGATAGATGTGAACTTAAGATTTTATAAATGAAATTCAACTTTAGAAATTGGATTGGATGATAATCAAATGAATGTAAATTAAGTTGATATGGAATAATGAATGTAAGTGTTAATTCATTGAAATCTAATGTTATTAGAAGTTGAATAAATTGAAAGAGAATGAATATAAGCAAAGGAATTTGGTTGAAATTAATATACATTGGTTGTTATATGATTGTTGATTGATTGTATAAAATTCATTAAGTGTTAATGAAATTGAAAGCTATGTAATTGAATTCAAATTAGAAGTAAATAAATTTGAATAGAATTGAAAGTGAATTGGATTTAATTAGTGAATGCAAACTAATTAAAATTGAGAACGTATGTTGATAAAATCCAATGTAAATAAATCAAATGTGATTTGAATTGAAAACCCTTTCATTGAATATTAATGAGAATATGAATGAATATTCATTGATATGGATGATAGTTGGTTGATGGTTTCATTTGTTGTTTAGTTGCATTTCTATGTGACATATATAGTTGTTGTGTTGATATATGTTGTATATTGATACTATTTACATATATGCATGTTCTCATGTTGTTTGTTGAGTTTAGTAGGTGCGGATCGCGTTTGCTTCGCATTTGGAGTTCGCTTTAGCGCTATATTAGCCGTATATGCTTGCTAATAAAAATATAAGGTACATATCTCGGATTAAATATCGCACTTTTATACTTTTTTTCCCTTCGGGATGCCTCATTACTTGATGAGATGTATATTTGTGATATATATACTGTCATTTTTTTTTCGGATCGAGCCGCGCAAAGGAGACTATGGCGAATTTTTCCGAAAATTTAAGGCGTTAGAAAAATTTGAGAAAAATAGGAAAATTTTGGAAACTTAAGCTTTGGTTTGGAATTGAAAGTTAAAGGATATAGTTTGTTTTTGAAAAGATAACTAAGTATGATTTGAAACTTAGTAAAGATTTGTAAGAAGTTTAATTATAAATTTTGGAAAGTTAATAAATTCTGTAACCTTTCTTACTTGTAATTTCGGGGACGAAATTCTTTTAAGGGGGAAAGATTGTAACGACCCAGAATTTTTAATAATTTAAATTTGAATATTTAATTAATTTTAAATATTTATAAGTGAATTTATAAGTCGAATAAATTTTATTTTGAATTTTTGGATTTAATTGGATAATTAAATCGATAATTTAATGTGTTAAATTATGGAAATGATTGAAAATAGAGTTAAATATGATTGAAAATGATTTGTAAAATTTTATTTTATCATATTGAAGTTAGAGAGATATTTTAGAACTTTTAAAATCGAATTAAAAGTTAATTTGTGAAAATTGAATATTTTAATATTTAATAATCGACTGTAAAATAGCCAATTTTTGAACAGTCTCAGAATTGAACGAAACCAGTTCCATTGGATCCGTAATAGTTAGTTATTACTGGATTTCAATTTTCGTGTCAATCGGAGTTATCGTTTGATCGTGGCAGCTCGAAACGCATCGAATTATTTTTAATTTAAATTTGACGAGTCAAAATAGCCATTTTTAAAAAAGTCTCGGATTTCGACGAAACCAGTTTCATCGGATCCGTAATGTGATATTATTGTAAGGTTTCAAATTTCAAGTCGTTTGGATTTACCGTTTGTCCGGTACAAATTAAAACGCCTAGAAATCGATTTAAATCGGTTTAATTTAAATTGAACGTTTTCAGCCATAACTCGCACATACTTCCGAATTAGCTTCCGAAACTTGTTCCATTGTGTCCGGAACGCGGGATAAACCCTAGGTACGCTGGTTACGGCGTCTAAATCGGAGTTCGAAATTCCCGGGATGAATAGTGTTTACGCTAGCTTTTTCTATAAATACAACATCATCTTCATAAATTAAAAAAATAACAAAATCAAAACCCTAAACTAACGTAGCCGCCACCCATGGGTTCAAGGGCCAGAATTTTCTCAACTTGCCTCCTCGATTTCTTCCAATCCATCAGGAATTAGCAGAAAGTTTCAACTAGAATGTTGTAGAGGGCTGTGAGTACTACGTTTTCAACGGCTATGATCTAAAACGGAGCGACGATGGAGGAGATAGGGGGGCCGACAGGGGGGAGGCTGCGCACGTTTTTCCATGAGAGAGGGCAGGCCGAGTTAGCTGGGGTTGGGGCCGAACCTAGGTGGAGTTAAGGGCTACAGCATGCAACGTCTTGATCGAGCTAGAACGCGACGAAGAGGGAGAATTGTTTAACCCTAATTAGTTGAGATGGGTTTGGGGGTGTTCGGCTTCACCTGTAGATGGAACGTGATTTGGGAAGAAAGGGGGAACGGCTGTGATGAGGGGGTATGGGATCCTATGGTTTAGATTGGCTAAGGTTTAAATTTTTAAAGTTATGTTGTAATTAGTTTGTTTAAATACGTGTAAACTTCAAAAATGCATAACTTTTTCATACGAGGTCGAAAAAATGCAAACTCAGTTGCGTTGGAATCATATGGACGAGCACTACGCGATGGAGTTGGTTTGGAGTCGTTTGGAGTTAGTGAGAATTTCGGGTAAAATTAAACGCGCGTTTAATTTTATTCGAAATAAAAGCTAAAACGGAAATTAAAACCAAGGTGAGAACTTCTCACTCAATCGAATAGATTTCGATTTTATTTTAAATAGTTAGATTTAAAATATTTGAATGCATGTTTGAATGATGACTGTAAATTATTGATTGTTAAAATAGACATTATGCGCCGTTAGTAAGCGGATGTTATTTATTAAAAACATATACCGCGAATATTTCATAAACAATGAAATTGGTATTATATATAATATCAATATATATATATTGGCATATGTATATATTGCAGTTGTTGATTTTCCGTATTTTTTAGCGGATGAGACCCTATTACGCCGTTATTAAGCGGATAATATTTATTAAGAACATATACCGCGATAATTTCGTACTGGAGCGAAATTGGTATTGTGCTAATGTTTTTGGATGCAGGAAACAGGTTGGAGGGATCCAACTGGATTCCTCAACAGTATTTATTTAATTTCAGATATTTTGATATTTGATGGATTTTCATATTGATATATGATATCGTTGTAGTCGTGATTGACTATTTGGTGTGTAGCATCATTGGACCCAGATTTTGGGATTTTAAAATGATTTTCAAAGTGATTTTTGAAATATAAAAATATTTTTTGGAATTGATCCATTTAAATAAATAAACGTTATATAATTTTAGAAGTTATAAAATTATGATTTTTGTGAAATATAGTTAAAAGCTGATTTTTGAAAATAAGGGATTAATGACTTTGTAAAAGAGTTTAAATGGGATTCTGAACTTGTTATAAAAAGTTTAAAAAATAGGATTTATAAAATTTGATTATTTTATAAATCAGAATGGTGAAATTTTAAAGGAAATTAAAGATGTTTTAAAGAATAATATTAATTGATTTATATTAAGAGATTTATAAATGGATATTTATAAATTGAAATATTGACTTATAAAACGAGTTTTTATAAGTGTTTGAATTAAGTGAAAATGAATTTCATAATAGAATGAAATTTATAGGATTATAAATGGTGAAGTTATAAATGAAATTTATAAATAGTAAGATTTATAAATTTGGTGAAATTATTTGAAGAATAGATTGGATAAATCATTAAATCTTATAAGTTATAAGATTTATAAATTGGAAAGTCTTTAAAAGAACGATCTTATAAAATAATCGTTTTATAAGTATTTAACTTATAATATGAACGTTTAGTTTATAATTTAGTTATAAACTGGAATAGGTTAATAAAGGAATTTATTAAAGGAAGTTTTTATAAATAAATAGAAGAGGAATTTATAAACGTTGTTTTATAAATTCGCAAACGACTTATTTTGATAAGTTAATTGTTATAACCTATTAATGGAGTTATATTCACATTTTTGAATAGTGAATAATCCTTTAAAATAAATTGAATAAAAGGATGAAATTTGTTAAGGTAGTATATTCACGTTTTTGAATAGTGAATAATACGTTAAAGAAATTGTTTTAGATATGACGTTTTAAACAGAATTAAAACGATCTAACGATGTTTTAAATGTGTTGAGATTCGAAACCATAGATTTCAACATTTATTGTTGAAATAGACGTTTTCGAGAAATAAAAGGAAATGTGGACTATAACACTGTTGTTATAGTAAATGATTTCCGAAAGGAAATGTTTTGTATAGTATTGGGATTTATATATCTATTTAAAATTCAAATCCCTATACTAGTGATTTTGGGTTGTGGTAACGATGTTTTACGCAACATTCGTTTTGACCCAAATAAATATGTTTAAGAGAATGATTTTCTTAAAGAATGAAATATATACTTAATTCGATTTAAGTATATTGAATATTTTCCAAAGTTGAAAATAAAAAGATTTGTGAATTACTTATGAATAATAAGTATGGAAATGTTTTCAAATATGAAGTGAATATTTAGAATTTATCTTTTTGAAGATAAATTGGAAATGGATAGTTGAAATCGTATATGCACGAATATTTTGAAATATAAATTCATTATGGAATTTATAAGTGAAAAGGGAATTTGTTTGAAAATAAATGTTGATTTATTTTTGAAGTGTTGAAATTTTATATCTTGTAAAGATATTTTGGAAAATAAATAATTTGGAAAATTATTTGGAATCTGGTGATGTATGCATATCAATTGATAGTTCAATAACCGACTATCAATATTTCCCTTTGAATGGGTATTTGATGTGAATTGATTGAATATGAATGCACACTTATTTTTGAATAAGCGCTCACTATTCGGGTTAACCGGGAAAGGACCATGGGGTCGTATAACCCATTCCGAATATGTGATACGTCGTTGTGAATTGCATTGAAGATCGGTGTTGAAGACCCGGTATTTGCGAAAGCGATAGGATGACCTATCGATTGTCTCTGCACTGAGTTGCAACGGTATAGAGACTCCCTAAGTGATGGGAAATCCGATCAGGATTGTGAATATCCGGATTGCAAGGACTTCTTTGTAAGTGCCTTCGGTTCTGTTCGATCCCGGAACAGACTTGTATGGATTGTATGTCTGACATTACAATTTGAGATATAAAGCCAATTTCTTTCAAATATATTTCTGTTGGTGGCGGAGAATTTATTCTTTGCTTAACACCCTTCTTTGAGACGTACGAGCTCAAAGGTTATATAGTTGAAGTTATCAGCGATATATTCCCAGTTTGGTAATGTGACATGCTGAGTGATGCTGAAATGATCATTGTGTTGATTATTGTGATAGGATCATTTATTTGATCGTCTATCTTAGTGATCATTGTGTTGATCATTTGTTGACCCAAAGCATGGCTTTTGTATAAAGTATGTTTTTGTGGACGTGACTTCGTCGAGCCTCACACCCCGTGAATGGTCAAAACAGGAAAGAAGCAGCAAGGTTATGAGGGGTAGCACCCTTTAGGATATGTCCATTTCCTTCTGGAAAAGGGTGGTATCATGGTATGGAGCCCAGATACTTACTCATGTTGAAAACACTTTGTTATGATTGTGTGAATTGATTAGAGAGCGCTCTCGGAAAAAGGTCCCAAAGGACCGGGGGATGGCATATTCGGTCAGTTGTTACTCAGTTAGGAGTAACCCGGCCTTGTGTTGGTTGAGATCCGGTTTGGTTCTCGGGGATGTCCATCCAGAGGCATTCTCAGTGGCAATGGGAAGTTCCTTGGCCTGACCATTTGTTGGAAATCCAATTCCCAATACGAAACTTGTACGGTATTAGTTGTAGAACCTGCTATTCACTTATGGTGGTCACCACTGTTTGGATAGTAGCTATAGTAGGCATAGTTCGAAATGTCTATGTCGGCTAAGATTTATATCTTTATTTTCGAAACGATTTGTTATACATTATGCACTAATAATAATATCAAATGTTATTTTAAATGCGTATCAAGCATCTTTGACTATCATAAGGAGAAATCTCCTCCGATTCTGCGTTTGCATGTGTGTGTGTGCGGGAGGCCTTATGGTAGTCTCATTTTTAAAAGCATTGCGAATTGATTAAAAATATTCCTCTATTTTGATTTTAAAGTAAATAAACTGTTTTGAGTTCTCACACCAGTCACATGACTGACTTGGAGTTTATTGTTTTCCTTCCTAAACTCTGGGTGCCCACCAATTTTCCACACGGGCAGTTAAGAGTTAGGTTTATCAGGATATTCTGGATATTCTGGAGTTGCTGGAGGCAAGCTGGATGACATGGCGTATTACTTATATAGTATTTCTTTTTCCGCTGCACTGGTTGATGTATGTTGTTGTACACTCTGATGATATGATGTAATGTAATGAAATGTAATGTAATAACTGATATAGTTCTTTGTTTAAAGATTATTCATTTATTATTATATGTTGTTCCGCTGCGAATTGTGAGATTCTGATGTTGTTCTGTCGTTTTCTGTCCCGTCCTATTTTCTTCTGTTTTTTTTTTCTTTTTCCTCTATTCTCTTTTTCTTCTATTTTAAAATTCTTCTATCTTCTAGTTTTCAAATTCTCTGTTTTCTTTCTCTGTTTTCTAAAAATTGTCTATCTTCTTTTCCCTCTATTTTTCTTTTTCTTTCTTCTTTTTCTCTCTTCTTTCTTTTCTTTTCTTTTTAAAACCCATAACTATTCGGTTTTTCGGCAACGAAAATCCGCAATCGTTACATTGGGAGTCGGGTCCACGTATTTACCTTGCAGGAAACGCCTCCACCAACCTACTTCATTCTGGAATCTCCACCGCGTACACGGTTAGTCAAAGTGGTTTTCGGTATCGACAGAGAGTATGTCCATATCTGATCCCGGTCTCTTTGCCAACCAATCGTTATTATAACACCGCAGTCATTTAAAAATAATTATACTTTTAAAACCAAAATAAAATATCCATTTAAAACCCATATAAAAACGATATAATTTTTATTCTTAAAACCCCAAATAAATACGATATCATTTTATTTTCCAATATATATTATTTTCAAAATCATAGGGTTTCCAAAGTAAAATATTTAGAAATCAAAACTCTTGAATATAATATTTCCAACTTATACTACCTTGAAAAAACATAGCTTTGAAACAAATTTCCATCTCTTAAATGGTTAAATATTTAACTACTTTTATAAAACAAAATAGCTTCTTTAGATTTCACAAACCAATTCTAAATATCGATTTAAACTTCCAAATACCATTTCAATTCTTATGGTTAAAAGCTCTAAATATTTCACCATTTCGAAAACAAACTTATTTGACAAACCCATATGTATCAAATCCAATTACTTATTAAATGTTTACTTATTGAATTCAATATTATTTAAGTAAACCTTTAACTTCACATAACTGGAAAAATTTTCAATTTATTTAACTTGATATATTCATTTAAAACAACCTGATACTCATTTAAATCACTTTACACAAAATCAAGTTCTAAATCATATCCTTTAAAATTTTAACTTTTATTTAAATTCCGATTTAACTTAATATTCAACTTCCAATTTTATTCTTATTTAAGTCAATAGAACTACCAGAAATTAAATTTTAATTAAATGCTAAATCGTATTTGATCTTAAAATCAAACTTCGGTTTATACTTCAAATCAATTTTTATACAAAGCCTAAAACCGGAAAATTTCTCTCTCTCTCTATATATGTATATATATATATATATATATATATAGCTTTTATTAATGATCAAATCAAAACCCATAAACCATATATATGTATAGCTTTACAAAACCATAGTAAAACATTTCCAAAAATAATTTTATATATTTACCGCGGTGCCTGTATAAAATTTTCTATCCTATGGTCAAGTGATACGGATGTTTATCATTTCAATCCGCAATTTAAAATAAAAAAATGCGGTTGTATATCATTTCAAACCGCAATCCCGAATGAAATGAAAATGCATGATGACTTGCAGTTTAATGATATAAAATAAAACATCCATTCATCATTCATCATCCATCATCCAAATCACAATCATCATCCAATAATAAATCAATATCAATATATATCTGATAATATATAACAGGTAATAACTAGCAGTTATATTCAAAAATGAATTTAACAACTATTAAACTAACAGTTTATATGCAAATAAATAACTATAACTGTCAATTTATACGCATTAATAAAATTTATGAACAGTTAAATTAAATAAATGCGATTTAACAGAGATAAGGAATAAAACATGTCAAAAAGTCATAAATAAATTTCTACTCATATCTAAAATCAATTTAGCAAACATAAGAAATTTTAGAAATTGTGAGTGGGTTAAAACACTCACCTTTTGAATTTAAATCGAATTTAAATTCAATTTAAACTCAAAAATTCGACGATCTCCGAATTGGTCCAAACTAGTTCCAAACTGTCCGGAATTTAATTACGATCCTAACAAAAAAAATCGCGTGAATCCGAGGTCGTATGAAAAAGTTATGCGATTTAAACGATTTGAAAATCAAAATAAATTATAAAACAAAACAAACCTTAATTAAATACTCGCCACGTCACTATCGTCTTCCACGCGCTTTGGCTACAGGAGCACGTGAATATGTTTCCAGAACGAACCCAAAATGGAAAACGAACACCACCAGTAGATTGCGTATTCTGAGAACTCCAACATATAATTTTTCTGGAATTTTTAGAGGAGTTTGAATTTTGACTTTTATTTGGATTGAAACTGGATCTAGAAATTGTCTGTTGCCATTGAAGAAGAGAAGAAGTTGAAGAAGAGACTATACAGAGGAATGAAGATGGAGGCTAGGGTTTCACCGCCTATTTATAGATAGATCGCAAAAGAATAGGTGTGCACGAATTTTAACGTGCAAACGGAAGTGGTCCCAGAAGATAAATAACATTAATTTCACACGTTACGGATTTAGGAAATAAATAAATTCCTTATCATTTACATTTTATTTTAAACGTATTTACAAATGTAAATCTAGATGTTTCGTTTACGTTTCAAAATATATCCACAATTTTATTAATTTCCAAATTGATCTAAACAAATTTAGATGTACATTAAAAGCTGATAAGTCTATCCATTGCAGTGTTAATTTCTCCACTTCCTTATATTTAGAAATTATAAATTAAATTTTCAAAAACCTATTTTTTTGATTTTCAAACTTTTATATTCTCATCTTTTACCAATAATAAGGATGCACTAACATTTGTTCATGGTTTCACCTTATTATCCTCAAATTCCATTTTAATTTGCAATAATTACAATTGTTGAATTTTGATACTTTAATTAAATTTATACATCTTGCTTTCTATACTATAAATCAACCAGTGGTCCTAATTTATATAGAATTAGCAAAATTTCATCTTATAAAATTGACCTCCTTCAGTTACAAAACAAAATCTACGCTAACTGCACAATTCAAGTCAATTAATTGTAATTGATTTCCCATAAATTGTTATAAATAAAATTTGAAATCTTCATAACTTCGTTTATTGATTTACAATCTTACTATTAAATAAATTGACATTTAGCATTGAATTATATTACATTCCATAAATGAATTTATAAATTTATTTCAAATTAACGTACTACTTGATTTCCTTAGATTATAAGTTATTCTATTAGTCAGTCATCTTTTTTTTTAAATCATTAATTAAGGTCCCAATTAGGTTAATTTATCTGGATTTCATTCCTTTATTACATCATTCATCACTTAACAATTAACCAACTTTTCTATGCATCTTATTTTACTTATATCTTGTAATTATTTTCTAAACTCATACTTGTAATACCCAATATCATTTTATATTTCAATCGATTCTCACTTATTCCTATTTTATTGCGATATATTTCTATACTCATTCATTAATGCATATCTTCACTCACTTTCTATTTTATTGCAATATATTTCTATATTCATTCATTAATGCATATCTTCACTTACTTCCTATTTTATATTTCTATATTCATTCATTAATGCATATCCTCACTCACTTCCTATTTTATTTTCTATATTCAAATTACTAATAATCAAGTTTTTAAATACCGTTGCTATATTTTAATTTAGCGTTCATTCCAATACTAATTTATCATCTTCATTTTTTTCTTTTTTTTTCCTTTTTTTTCTACAAAAAATTAAATTACAAGACCCTATTTAATTAACAATTTAATTGTCGAAATTTACGGGTCATTACACTCTCCCCCACTCAAAACTTTTCGTCCCCGAAAAGGGGAAAGAAGGGAAAAGAAGAATTTCGAAATCAATATCATATTTAAATATTATATTTATAAAAATTTAAATTTACAAAATTAGTTAATTTAGCTAAAATATACAAATTTGTATAAAGTGAAATATTTAAGCGGTTTCAACCATTAATCAACCAATCAATACAACAACCATCAACTTTACAAACAGCATACATACACAAGACAAAGCAACCATTTAATCCAACAAACAAATAGTTGTTCGGGTTCAAAACTTGAAATTGTATGGAATGAAAATAACTATCAAGTGCATCCTTTACTCAACAGCCTTAGATGGAACAACGATAGATTATTTATTCATCCAACAACTTCAAATTCTCTTACCCAACCAACCATAAGTCAAACAATAACAATTCAAACCAACAACCGAATTAACTTATTATACATTATTTCATGCTTTAGTTGTTTAATTTCTTTTCTTTCATTTATTGAGTGATTCCTTCATTACTTACAATTTTCATTTTTCATTTATTACAATATTCATTATATTTGCATTCCGTTTTATTTACTTAAGTTTATAATCATCTATTTATAATACTTAAAATTTCCATTTTAACTTCAGTTTATACATTTAATTCTCATTTTGTAACAGCAAATTCATTGAATACCTTTATTACCTCAAGCTTCACTTATAAGATTTCCCCTTACATTTCTTACTAACATTGCAACTTTTATTATATGGTAAGTTATATATATGCTTTAAGAATGTAAGTGAAAATTATACAAGTTTCTTCTCAATTCCTTTAATTAATTAATGGTTCAATAATTATATATATTCGTTTTATAAATTACAATTTCAACTTACTTTTAATTTCATTCATTTATTTAATGCTTACATTTCTATTATATTTAATAATAGTAACAATTTAACTACACTAAATTTGCAACTTTATACATCAATTCTTATAAATAAAGAAGTTCATTAATTCATTTAATAATGTTTACAATCGTTTATTTACATTACTTATCTTCCTATTGTATTAAATTTTTACTTTAATTAAAGGTTCCAATTTCTACACTTAATTGAACGATTAATAAATCTGGAACTTAAGAACCAAATACCGGGTTAAATTTTAAATCATTTAAAATAATAGATAGATATCTACACTTAACATATATATCCAATTATAATTAAAACGATAAAATTTTCTTAACAATTCTGCAGTAAATTACTACAGTGGCCTTCCCACTTCGAAACTCGAAAATGAATGTCGATGATGCGTGCACTCATCACCGAAATTATTTCCCAGCGACAGAGAGGAAAGTACAAAACTTGTTTTCTCCAAAAATCTTCTTTAAAACAATTTCTCTTAAATTATATTAAATATTCATATCAGAAAATACTTATAACAATTATATTCCAAAAATTTTAAGAAAAATTCCAAAACCCCGAATCTTAAGTCCTAAATTTATAAATTTCATTTATCTTATTTTTAAATCTTATTTCTATCATTATTCACCTATATTAAAACAGATATTATGTCGGTCTGTCCTATTTAGTGTTTAGAAACCCCTGTTGATGTCACAGCGTTCCATGCATCAACCAGAATTTATAAATACAAAACGGAACAGATTAACACAATATTAAAACCTTTTTATAACACTAACAAGTACGCTCTCTCATATATATACACTCAACGACTCCCATAGGGTATTACTACCCTATTAACAAAGAGTCAAACCCCACAAAGCCAAGGTTTATCGCTAAACGAAAGCTCTGATACCAACTGTAACATCCGTCTTTTCGCACGATTTAAACAGACACACGTGCCGATTCAAACCATACGGAAGGGCGGATTGTTATGGGGTAAATAAGAAAAACGAGAAAGAAATAAAAGAAAACAGAATCTCGCAGCGGAAGGATAAAATATAATAATAAAATATATAGTTTATAAATCTGTTTACAAAACATTTATATACTACATATCAGAGTTACACATACCAATAACAATGCAGCGGAACAGTGTGTAGTGTACTAGTATAAATAATAATAATATACATCTTCGTCTTCGTTCTCCAGAGCTAAATCTTCAAATCCTGAAACGCTCGGACTGACCGGAGCGAATTTGAAAAGACAAAACACTCGAGTCAGAACTAAAAGATCTTATGTGAGTTAAATTAACAAAATAAATATGAGTACAGTAACTCAAGAGATGCTCGGGATTTTACATCTCCTAAGGATCCGTTAAACTATTTACTATGTAGTATATTGCGCTATTATAATAGTGTCTAATTGTAAAATAAACTTACTTTTTTCTTAGCATTAAGGGGTTACCCATATAGCCCTTAACACGTAATAGTCCCAGTAGTCCATCCAATATCATAGTCCCTCCTGATCGGGAAGCCACCAAAGGATACCACACGGGCTACGAGAGAAATCCAAACTCGTACAAGGCGCGATAGGGTAGGTGACACGGCACAACTAGGCAATGCCAGGGTAGATATACCAATTGCTATCCGGGCTGATGGAAACGCATAGCCGCTACTACCGCCCACCTCGAAACAAACTCCCCAAAAGAAAATCAAAGTAAAAGTGGCCACTGAATCAATCCAAAGTCAAAGTATAATATCGAAGAGGAGTGTCCGATCAGATGAATGACCTCATTGGCCCGAGAATCGCTCCTGTTTTAGCCACCTTATGCCAACTCACGGGAGTCGGGTCCATGTATTTACCTTGCAGGAAACGCCTCCACCAACCTACTTCATTCTGGAATCTCCACCGCATACACGGTTAGTCAAAGTGGTTTTTGGTATCGACAGAGAGTATGTCCATATCCGATCCCGGTCTCTTTGCCAACCAATCGTTATTATAACACCGCGGTCATTTAAAAATAATTATACTTTTAAAACCAAAATAAAATATCCATTTAAAACCCATATAGAAACGATATCATTTTTATTCTTAAAACCCCAAATAAATACGATATCATTTTATTTTCCAATATATATTATTTCCAAAATCATAGGGTTTCCAAAGTAAAATATTTAGAAATCAAAACTCTTGAATATAATATTTCCAACTTATACTACCTTGAAAAAACATAGCTTTGAAACAAATTTCCATCTCTTAAATGGTTAAATATTAACTACTTTTATAAAACAAAATAGCTTCTTTAGATTTCACAAACAAATTCTAAATATCGATTTACACTTTCAAATACCATTTCAATTCTTATGGTTAAAAGCTTTAAATATTTCACCATTTCAAAAACAAACTTATATGACAAACCCATATGTATCAAATCCAATTACTTATTAAATGTTTACTTATTGAATTCAATATAATTTAAGTAAACCTTTAACTTCACATAACTGGAAAAAAATTTCAATTTATTTAACTTGATATATTCATTTAAAACAACCTGATACTCATTTAAATCACTTTACACAAAATCAAGTTCTAAATCATATCCTTTAAAATTTTAACTTTTATTTAAATTCCGATTTAACTTAATATTCAACTTCCAATTTTATTCTTATTTAAGTCAATAGAACTACCAGAAATTAAATTTTAATTAAATGCTAAATCGTATTTGATCTTAAAATCAAACTTCGGTTTATACTTCAAATCAATTTTTATACAAAGCCTAAAACCGAAAAATGTCTATATATATATATATATAGCTTTTATTAATGATCAAATCAAAACCCATAAACCATATATATATGTATAGCTTTACAAAACCATAGTAAAACATTTCCAAAAATAATTTTATATATTTACCGCGGTGCCTGTATAAAATTTTCTATCCTATGGTCAAGTGATACGGATGTTTATCATTTCAATCCGCAATTTAAAATAAAAAAATGCGGTTGTATATCATTTCAAACCACAATCCCGAATGAAATGAAAATGCATGATGACTTGCAGTTTAATGATATAAAATAAAACATCCATTCATCATTCATCATCCATCATCCATCATCCAAATCACAATCATCATCCAATAATAAATCAATATCAATATATATATCTGATAATATATAACAGGTAATAACTGGCAGTTATATTCAAAAATGAATTTAACAACTATTAAACTAACAGTTTATATGCAAATAAATAACTATAACTGTCAATTTATACGCAGTAATAAAATTTATGAACAGTTAAATTAAATAAACGCGATTTAACAGAGATAAGGAATAAAACATGTCAAATAGTCATAAATAAATTTCTACTCATATCTAAAATCAATTTAACAAACATAAGAAATTTTAGAAATTGTGAGTGGGTTAAAACACTCACCTTTTGAATTTAAATCGAATTTAAATTCAATTTAAACTCAAAAATTCAACGGTCTTCGAATTGGTCCAAACTAGTTCCAAACTGTCTAGAATTTAATTACGATCCTAACAAAAAAAGTTTCGCGTGAATCTGAGGTCGTATGAAAAAGTTATGCGATTTAAACGATTTGAAAATCAAAATAAATTATAAAACAAAACAAACCTTAATTAAATACTCGCCATGTCACTATCGTCTTCCACGCGCTTTGGCTACAGGAGCATGTGAATATGTTTCCAGACCGAACCCAAAACGGAAAACGAACACCACCAGTAGATTGCGTATTCTAAGAACTCCAACATATAATTTTTCTGGAATTTTTAGAGGAGTTTGAATTTTGACTTTTATTTGGATTGAAACTGGATCTAGAAATTGTTTGTTGCCATTGAAGAAGAGAAGAAGTTGAAGAAGAGACTATACAGAGGAATGAAGATGGAGGCTAGGGTTTCACCGCCTATTTATAGATAGATCGCAAAAGAATAGGTGTGCACGAATTCTAACGTGCAAACGGAAGTGGTCCCAAAAGATAAATAATATTAATTTCACAAGTTACGGATTTAGGAAATAAATAAATTCCTTATCATTTACATTTTATTTTAAACGTATTTACAAATGTAAATCTAGACGTTTCGTTTACGTTTCAAAATATATCCACAATTTTATTAATTTCCAAATTGATCTAAACAAATTTAGATGTACATTAAAAGCTGATAAGTCTATCCATTGCAATGTTAATTTCTCCACTTCCTTATATTTAGAAATTATAAATTAAATTTTCAAAAACCTATTTTTTTGATTTTCAAACTTTTATATTCTCATCTTTTACCAATAATAAGGATGCACTAACATTTGTTCATGGTTTCACATTATTATCCTCAAATTCCATTTTAATTTGCAATAATTACAATTGTTGAATTTTGATACTTTAATTAAATTTATACATCTTGCTTTCTATACTATAAATCAACCAGTGGTCCTATTTTATATAGAATTAGCAAAATTTCATCTTATAAAATTAACCTCCTTCAATTACAAAACAAAATCTACGCTAACTGCACAATTCAAGTCAATTAATTGTAATTGATTTCCCATAAATTGTTATAAATAAAATTTGAAATCTTCATAACTTCGTTTATTGATTTACAATCTTACTATTAAATAAATTGACATTTAGCATTGAATTATATTACATTCCATCTATGAATTTATAAATTTATTTCAAATTAACGTACTACTTGATATAAGTTATTCTATTAGTCAGTCATCTTTTTTTTAAAATCATTAATTAAGGTCCCAATTAGGTTAATTTATCTGGATTTCATTCCTTTATTACATCATTCATCACTTAACAATTAACCAACTTTTCTATGCATCTTATTTTACTTATATCTTGTAATTATTTTCTAAACTCATACTTGTAATACCCAATATCATTTTATATTTCAATCGATTCTCACTTATTCCTATTTTATTGCGATATATTTCTATACTCATTCATTAATGCATATCTTCACTCACTTCCTATTTTATTGCAATATATTTCTATATTCATTCATTAATGCATATCTTCACTTACTTCCTATTTTATTTTCTATATTCATTCATTAATGCATATCTTCACTTACTTCCTATTTTATATTTCTATATTCATTCATTAATGCATATCCTCACTCACTTCCTATTTTATATTTCTATATTCAAATTACTAATAATCAAGTTTTTAAATACCGTTGCTATATTTTAATTTAGCGTTCATTCAATTACTAATTTATCATCTTCATTTTTTCCTTTTTTTTTCCTTTTCTTTTTCTACAAAAAATTAAATTACAAGATCCTATTTAATTAACAATTTAATTGTCGAAATTTACGGGTCGTTACAAACTCAAAGGATGTTTGGGATAACCATCCTCTAAGGATCCGTAGAACTATCTACTATGTAGTACAATAAGCTATTATAATATGCCTATAGTAAAGTAAATTATTAAAACAGCGTTAAGGTGTTACCCATATCCCCCTTAACGCATTTTATAATGCCATATTCTATACAGTGCTATAATACCTCCATAAACTGGAAGTGACCTGAGGGCACTCCATAGGTACGATACAAAACAAACTCGTAGTGGTCTCGATAAGGTAGGTGACACGACACAATTAGGCAATGCCAGGGTAGATATACCAATTACACTTTCGGGCTGTTGGTAAAGCATAGTCGTAGCTATCGCCCAACTCGATCCACACTCCCAAAATCAAAGGTGCACACCAAATCAATCATAAAGTAATAGAATGGAAATCGAAAAAGTGTGTCCGATCGGAGGAGCTACCTCACTTGGCCCATTAATTGCTTCTGTTTTAGCCACCTTAAGCTAACTCACGGGAGTCAGGTCCACGTATATACCGCAAATAGAATCGTCGTCAACCATTCTACTTCATTCTGGAATCTCCAACACGTACACGGTTTTTAAAGTGTTTTTCGATATTGGCAAAGAGTATGACAATAACCAATCCTGGTTTGTTTCATAACCAAATGTTATTATAACACCGTAGTCTTTTCATTTCAAATAATTTATATTTCATATCCAAAATATCATATCCATTTCAAAACCATATCAATATGATATCATTATTCACTTAAAATATATCCATTGCCAAAATCATAACACTTTCAAAGTTATAACACTTTCAAAATTATAAAACTTAGAATTTATAACACTTTGGAAATCATAACACTTTGAAATCATAATGCTTTGAAAATGATAATACTTTGGAATCATAATACTTTGAAATCACAATACTTTCCTCTTAAACAGTTTAGATATTGATAATAGTATATATAATAAAATAGTTTGTAAAACTAAATAATTTATGTGTTAAAAATAATTTGTATATAAAATAGTTATAAATTAAACAGTTTATATTAAAATAATTATAGTATATTAAAACAGTTTTATATTAAAAATAGTTTGTATTAAAATAGTATATATATTAAAATAATTTATAAAGTAAAATATTTATATATATATTAAAATACTTTATATAATAAAATAGTTCCCTCAAAGTTCACAAATCGATCCAAATCAACTCGAATTCAAAAATTCAACTAAATTAAATCTTAATTCAGAAATATCAATTGAAAATTCAACATCTCAATAAACCATAAATTTAAATCTATTTCAAATATAGATTTGAACTACAAATCAAACCATTTCAACTTCAATAGGTTTCAAAGCTTAAAATATTTAAACCTTTACAAAACTAAATTTGACAATTTATTTATATTTCAAATTCAACTTTACCATAATTTAATATTGAAATATTCACTTAGTAAAATTCAATATATTTAAATAATACCTTAAATTACAATTTAAATAAACTAAATATTCCCTTCAATTTAGTTAAACTTGAAATATTCATTGAATCGCTTTAAATCAAAATCAAGTTATAAAATCGTATCTTTAAAATCTCAAATTCAATAAGTTTCAAATCGATCTTATTTAAGTATAATTCTTAAATAAGTATAATTTAAAATCAATTTCAAATTTATCTTTCCAACCTCAATTTATTAAAATTATTATCAAAATATATTTTAAAATAAAAATTTAAATAAATACTTAAAACATATTATATACAAATTAAACTAAACTTTTTAAATTAAATATTATTATTACATTTATCTATAATAAAAATTATTTTATATATTTTTAAAAATAGTAAAATTATAAGTAGAAATCTTAAAATTTTCAAAACATAAAATTTTAAAATCAAGAATTTAAACATAAAAAACATTTATATATATAATATTTAAAAATCAACATTTATATAAAGCCATATATATATTTCTTTTTAAACCTTGGAAATCATAATTTAATTCATAATTTAATTATTTAATTTGAATTATCTATGGGTATATACCTTTTCAACCCGTAATCCCAAATTTAATGTAAATGAAAATCGCTTGGGCCTATCATTTCAACCCATAACGTTTTTCTCATATTCTATAAGATCGATCGAGAATGTATTATTTCAACCCATAGGAAATTCAATACTAATAGGGAACTTGCAGAGTGAGAACATATATGGTAAAAATATAGCATATTACAACAGGCATATATCATCAGTGATAAATAAAATAAAAACAACAGGATATGATGTCACATGTCATAGGTGAACAGTTACAGATAATAGCTTGTATATAGCAGTTAAATAACTAGCAACAACATATTTCAATTGTTGATTCAAATGAAATCAAATTTAATAAATATGAGAATGTTAATCGTGAGTGATTTCTCACCTTTCGAGGCTAGAGAGATTCGACAATGAAATGAGTTACGAATCCAAGCATGGATTTCGAAGCAAAGCACGATGGAAATACGTTCGACGAACAAAGCTCATAAATTGGAAACCAAGAACGAAAATCAATTTAATATAACAAAAGCAAAATGTATATTATATTACTATTATTATTTTATAAAAATAAATTTAAACATATATCCCAAATTAATATTTAATTCAAATACATAAACAAAGTCTCCATATATATAAATTTGAAAACCAACTAATGGATACTCATTTATATAAATTAATATGTAAACATATACAATATATTATAAACTAACATAACATTATATATGAAGTCATGAATGAATTGTAACTAACATATATGCAGCAATCTATTTGAAATGTATGCACCTGAAACCTACTTTATATATACAATAAAAATATATAGGCATATGACTTAATATATTATTATATAACTCAAATATACTTGAGCATAAACTGTAAAATACACACTTTAGACAAAATAGTATTACATATATAAAAATGAAATCTTTTAAATGATAAATCTCTGAACACACTTCTCCTATCAGAAAGCAATCAATATAAAACCCATATATACATATATATATAAAATAATATATAGGTTACATACCTTAAAACCAATATTTATAAAAATAAATATAAAGTCCAACCTATACATCACAATACCGATATATTATATATATATAAATCTGTATAAACTGCAGAGATTAAAATACTCATATATTATATAACATCAATAGATAATAAAATACTATATAACATTATCTCTACACTTACATACTTTAGCAGACGCAAACTAATATATATACTGTAACTTTTATAAACTAATATATATAGACACACACACACACACACACACACATATATATATATTTAAACTTATACTTGTATAGTTTAGCAACATATAAATGTCATACAAATCTTATATACAGATATACATACATATATATATATATATATTATAATATATATACATACATATATATATATATTATAATATATATATATATATATAAACCTATATATTGAATAAACATATATAAACAAACTAACCTACATAGACTTATATATCCAAAATAACATTTTATAAAACTTACATATTATAAGAAGGAGACGTTGTAGGCGGCACGAGGGGAGGAGATAGGGGATGCTACGGGCTTGGCTCGGCAAGGGCTGCCAGGGCAAAAGGTGGCTAGAAAGGAAGCTCGGCTTCATGTTGGAATCATAGTGGAGGAGAGAAGTGCTTGCGGAGGGGAGGCAAAGGCCGTAGGAAGAGACGCGGCAAAGAGATGGTTGGAACATCGATGGTGCTGCGCTTGCACGCTAGGGTGGAGAGAGAGAGGGGATGCGACTGTCGTTTGCCTCGGCGGGTCATGGTTGAAAGGAGGTGGGCGAGGGTGAGTGGAGAAGGCCGGTGAGGAGCTGAGGTCGAGCACGAGGTTCGAGGCGAACGGGGTGACTGGGCTTGGCAAGGAGTGGGGTTACGAGCATGGGGAGCAGGATTGCTCGGTGGTGGTTGGAAGAAGAAGAGGAAGCAGAGTGGAGAAGGAAGAGGAAAGAAGAAAATGGGAAGGAAGTGAGGTTGGAACCAAATTAGCAAATAAGGCAACCAAAAAAGAATATTGGAACCGTGGAAATATTGAAAGTCGCGATTGAATTTAAAGAATATTAGTAATGTATGGCTATTAGATTTGAACCGTAATGTAGATGAAAGGACAAGAAACCCAAAAGGTTGTTAAAACAGGTGCCGATACGGTCTAATGTTTTACAAATCTCACCGTCCATAGGACGTCGAAACACACATACAAATATACCGCTGAGAATGGCATGACGAGATGATCAAAACGGTATACAAATATCAATAATATGACCGAACTATCAAAAGTCGATATCCAGTCCCGAAAATACTGCTAATTTACCGAAAATAAGATAGACGGAGCAATAGCAGTCCAAATTTGACAAATGGAAATATGGCGTATCATTTAAAAGATGATTTACAAATTTATTATATAAAAATATCCAGGTTTGAAAATTCTTTTATTATCATCAAATATTAATTGATTTAAAATGAAATGAAATTACACAACAATATAAACTTCCATTTTGCCTGATGAAAATTTACCATTTTATATGTTTAAGTTGACGTATTCCAAATACCAAATTTTTATTTCAAAATTCAATTATTTAAAATTTCACAAAATTTCAGTTAATTACGTTATTAAAACTATTAAAATTTACGGGTCGTTACATGTTATAAATGATATGGTTTGAACTTGGAATGATCTAAGTGTTTAAAAAAGGATAATACCAAATATTGGATTGAATACGGGGTTGTCAGTATAACGATAGTCGCTATAAACGCACTTTGAATCTCTTGAACTATAACTTATGAAAATGGAGGTTTAATGACATGTCTTAATAATAACTTCTTTGGTTATTATTTATACTTCTATAAGTGTTTAGAAAAGAAAATAATATGTTTTTGAAATGTTATAGAAGAATTAAATCAAAGTAACAAAATATTGAAGTGAAAAGGTCGCTGTAATGACACTTTTTATTTAGTGAAATAACGATATTTTTCTACAAACTTCTTTGGAGGTTTCTTTTCATATTTAAGAAGTGAATAATATATTATTCTTATTGGAAAATTTTTGAATCCAATTCATTTGATAGCTAGTTGATGGAAATGCAAAAACTTATAGTGAAATAGTCGCTATAAGTGAAGTTCGGTGAAATACCATGTTTTCGAAAAATTCTCTAAAGTAATTGAAATTTATTCTTTGGGATTTGTCTTCATGGTTTTCAAGTATCCAAAGTATGCTAACAGTTGTAAAAAGAATGGATCAAAAATCAATTGTTAAGACATTTGAATTCTAGGCGCAAAGTTGTAGCAAATGCACATTGAACAGCATAGGACTTTTGGTAGCATTTCTGACTTGCCGTCTTTGCTTCTAAAACATTTTTATCCTGTTGCGAATTATTTGCAGCATTTGTAGAAATACTATCTTTGCTATTTGAAACTATAATTTAATTAAAAAGATATTTAAATTTAATATTTTTCTGTTATCTTTTTAGCATTGTTTTCTAACTTATAATAGAGAGTTTCAAAATTGGTTATAAGTTTATATATATTTTTAACAATTAAAAATGAATTTCTAAACTGAGTAGCTTTTAAAATTAAAACTTGTTCTATTTATTTCGTAATTCCTTATTTTTACATAATATTCTATGCAGATAATTATAATATATTTTAAGTATTTTTAAAAGTACTTTAGCATATTAATAAAGATATTTCTATATATATAAATTTTAAATGTAAACAAATCTTTAAGAAGGATGTTTCAAAGAGGAATATTTCAAAGTATGAAATATTTGGGTTTGTTGTGACAATTGTTTTTAGCAACACCTGTCTTTAAACCTTAAATGTAATTATAAGGAGAGTTTTAAAGAAAATGAGTAAATGGAATGGTTTTAGCACGACGTTATAAGATTCTGATATTATGTTCTCTTCTTTCTTGTTCGTTTTCTTTTCTTCTTTTATTTTACCCCAACGTTCTGCATATCTAGCACAAGGGTGCTTTGCACGTGAATACCATGGATGCATTATTATCGACATTTGGTGGTCGAAAAGGAAGACGTTACATTTTGCTATCAGAGGTGGAGGTTAAGTGAGAACTATTGTTTTGGTATGGTATAACTCATTAAGAGATAGGGAAATGGAATCCCGTATTATGAGTTTGAGTATATTATATATATGAGAGCATATTTATTAGTGTTATAACAATAATTTGTTTTGTGTTGATTGGTTTGTTGAGTGCTTATGGATTTTGGTCGATGCGTCTAATCAGCGTAATCGATAGGGATTCCTAAACACTTAAACAGAACAAACCGACATAGTATTATTTTCAAAATGGTAAATGAAATAATTTTACCTAGGATTATATTCTATATAAAAGAATAATTTTCAAATAGTTAACATAGTTACTTATAATGTATTTGTTTGTTTGGAAATGATAATATTAAATTATTATCATTTATTGCTTAGTTGTTATGCTAGGCCATTTTATGGGCATTGGCTAATGTTTATTGAATTTACCTTTTTCACAACATTGTTTAGGTAGATAGTAATTTATAGAAATATTTAGATGAACACCTTGCGAATTAAGTTTCACAATCTGACTATAAGGCGTTCGATGATAATGTTGGGTTAAAAAGGTTAACTTCAATAAAAGGTTCTTAGCATAACCTAAATGAAGGATAAGGTATTTAAAAGATAAATACTTATGAAATGATTTAATATAAGAAAGTAAACTTATATAAATATGGTTTAAATATATATGATTGATATAAATATGTCCTATATAAATATGGCCCCAGTATAGACTGGTACGATTTTATTCAACATTTTGTTCTTTCGTGTTTGATTGTGTCATAGCTCTATAATTTGAATTTAGTTTATCGTTTTTATATAAATAAGGCTTATATAAATATGGTTTGTATATGATTTATAAATAAGAGGATTTAAATTGAGAATTTATGAACTTAAATCCCAGTGTTTTTGGAGATGGTTTCTAAAGGGTTTTTAGAAAATAATAATAGTATGATTTGAAACTATTTTAAAGGACTAATGTTACTAAAAGAGCTTTAAGATTTGTTCAAGTTCAAGATTAATCTCGGGAACAACAAGTTGATTTCTGAAACAAAGTACTTTATGTTAGCTAGTTCAAATAGCTCGAAAGTGACTAAAATTACGCAAGAGATGTGTTTGGCTAGAAAACACTTCTCTTAAGTATTGCCCTTTTTAGTAAAGGGAATATACTATACCATTTGGTAGAACCCAGTTTCTCATATAATTTTGTTGTTACTCGATCTATATTAATATTTTCCATGTATTTTAAAGCAAATATTTTGGAAATTGGTTTCAAAATTGATTTTGGTTTAATCCCGAAAAGTATGATTTGATATTCAAAAAGATATAAGTATATATTTATTTCAAATGACATAAAATAAAACCCAAAGTTTATATTCTTAAGTTTTCAATTAAGATATATATGGTTACATGTATCCTTTGCATTAAGGTAGTTTAATTGTGCATCTTATTATGTTGTTAGTTTTGAATTATTAGAATAAAACAAAATTTCCGATAGTTTTGGATAGTTGGAAACTTCCCAATTAATATGATCGAAGCTAAATATTTTTGTGAAAACATAAAATTTAAACTTTTATAACTATTATTTTGAAAAGATAATAAATTAAAACAAGTTTAACACATTGTTTAGCATTTTTGTTAAATAGGGCACTCAATGTTATTGGGCAAACTAATAAACGTCTTTACTTTAGGGTCCTCTAAGGGAAGTAGACTCTGGTCTTGAGTTTGGATACCAAAGTCCTACTTTACTAGCTACTTGCCTAACCTGATGGATAAAGAAGTTTAGTCGGTTGACTCAATTATAAGATACAAATTTATTTTTGGACTTCGTTGAAATTTTTGAAAGTAAAATTGTAAAAGAATGTTTTGTATATACACACATGAAGTAGTAGAGTATAGTACTAGTAATTGACTTAAGTTTTGGAACGTTTCAAAAATTAAGTTTTTGGAAATGAAAGTTGAGTTGTTATAAAAATGTTTATGAACTTAGTCAATATTTTATGAAATATTTTATAAATAATCCAAGTAGTAAAAGAGAATACTATTTGGGTAAATGAATATGAATTTACGATAATGAAATGTTTTATAAATATGGATGTAGCATTTTAAAGTGATCGAGTGATATTTTATAAGTAAAGATAAGTCTTTACACAATATTTATAAACTTAAGTAAATGCTGCATAAATGAAGTTAGTATTAAGTAAGAAATACTACATGTGAAAACAAATAAGGATTAAAAGAAAAGTGGTATAATTAAGAAATCAATTGGATTAAGTAATAAGTTATACGCAGATCATTTTATTTGCATAGTTGTTTTGATCCATATTCGAGTATATGATTTCAAGGGGGTATACACCGGTCAATGTTAGGAATTTTTTACTAGATTCTTGACGGTGAACACTTGATATGGATTCTTGATATAGATTCTTGATATGATCCCTAAATTTGCTATCGTAGTTTATCACTATGTAAGGAAAATGGAGGTGTCCGATCAAGGAACTAGATCAGAGTCCGCATTAAAGAAGTTGAGTTAGGTATACTAGTTTAAAAGTGAAATTTATGTGATTGAGCAAGTGGTAGATCGATATTGCAGGCAAATGATATATGTGCATCATACGAGCTTAAGTATAATTACAACTTATGTTGTTTGGCTTGTGGCGAATTCGGGAAAATACTCTTCAATTTGTTTAAGGTAATATGAGTAATCGACTAGTAATAACCTGAGGCTATTGAGCAAAAGGCACACTTAATAGTTTATTTTTCGTTATAGTGACCCAGATTTTCGACCCTCGAAGATCGACATCTATATGTTCACTGTATTACATGCCGAATATTCAAATGTCGGAAATACCGATTGCTAGGGGTAAAGAAGAAAGAGATAGAAAAAAATAGAATAACAACACAAAATCTCACTAATGCAGCGGAAAAAACATAATATTTAATAAAAGATTTTTATACAAAAAAATCTATAGTTTTTTATACTTACAATCATCAGAGTACAAAAATCAATACATCAATTTGGACAGTTATAACAACTTTCATCACATGGCGGAAATATAAAACAAGTAAGGAGATATGTCTCTGTCATCCAGCTCATCTCCTGAGCTCAAAAAGCATCTAACCTGAATCTGTAACACTCAGACTGACCCAAGCATTATAATAAAATAACACCCGAGTTAGTTTGGAAAACCAGCGTGAGAGAAACACACTCAATTTGAATTATTAACTTTTATCAAAATCCTTTGAAAAACAAAGGTATCTTGTAAGACCACTTCATACATAAACACGATAGATTTTTCCCTTACGATAACCAAAACATTTGATATAAAAATCATCTGGTATTATAATAGTGTCTAAACAAAGTAATGAAATGTTGCATCTCATGTTTCAGCATAGTTGGGCACAATCAAAATTGTACAGCGCTTGGAGAATGGATTCCATACAATGACTAGGCTACTAGGGTGTCGCACATCACAGTATACCTCTAGAAAAGTATACCGAGGGCCTCATCGGAATCCCCTACCACACAAGACCGGCATACCCCTAACCTGGATAGTATCGAATATGTTATCACCTCGGGTGTTCCTAACCTTAAATCGAGCACTCAGTTTTTCCATGCACAACCATATCCATAAAGGTTGAGGAAGTCGTTCTAGCCTTTATGGACTTGGGTAGTATAATAGAAGATTAACAAACCCATCAACCATATCGAAGAGTTAAGGTTCCACACCAACCTTTCGACTAGGTCGGGATAGTAGAAGATTATCAAACCTTTTGACCTTATAGAAAGGTTTATTAGGCCACTCCAACCTTTCGACTAGGTTGTCATGACAGTAATTGTATCTTCAATCTATTCCCCTTCATATAGCTTTCAACATTTTTACCTTATCGAGTCTCATCTCCCTTGGAGGTTGAAAGCCGTCAATCATCAGTGTCTTTCACCTCCTTTCGATCATGTCAAAAGGTGACATTCAAGAACTTTCTGTTAGTCCGTGAAATGATGCTTTTGATGAAAACAACCTTAGAATAGATTATAAAATATAAATACTAACATTATAAGTTTAGATATATATGTATATGCAGGATTTAACCATGCAGGTACTAAGAAAGAAGACTGTACAGTATAGAGATTCAACATATCAAGATAGAAGACTCATGAGTATCAAGATTATCAAGAGTTCAAGATTTCAAAGTTAAGTATTTTTTATTATTATTAATTTTGTTAAAACTCATAGAAAAGCACTGGCATCTTAAAATCCAATTTATTCGTGGAATGGAATCCACTTCGAGCCTGTTAAAGGGATGGAACCCTAAGTAGGATGGAACCTACGAAAAATCTAGTGGAACATTGTTTTGTATCCACTAAATTTTTATTCAAAATGATTTTTTATATCCTGTTTTCAAAATATTTTCAAAACTTTCCTTTTAAAAGATTCAAAACCCTCTATCCTGATTTTAAATAATTTTAGCCTTAAAATTATCTTTAATTTCAACGTCAAATTACTCATGATTTTAAACTATCTTTTAATATAATATATTTAACTTTTAAATATTTATACTTAGATTTAAATATAAAACTAGAGTTAAATTCAATATATATTATTCTCTATATTTACTTATGATTTTTAACTACATTCAAGTATATTTATAAAGTTTAAATTAGTTTTAATATAAGATAAAGGTTATTTTCAAAGAAAATAAAAACATCAAAAAATGCTTCGGGATGTCGACATGTCTATGTACCCCATGTCGACATGGTGACAGTTGAGTTCAAAATTTAAATTTCAAAAGAAGTGTCTATTCGCCATAACTCTTCACGAATGGACATGGCTGTTGTTCTTCTATAAATAGGGGTTAGTTTCAACGAATTTTATATCAGATTTTCTGGTTTTTCACTCCTCTTCATCTTCCACTTTTCTTAATACATATTCTTATCATTACTCTGCCGAAATCAACATTGAATCGAACTCGATTACTTCTAGTTTGATTCTCTATCACTCTCTCTACAAGATTCTCAGTGCTATTCAGAGTTATAGACTTCTTTGTAATCTATTAAGCGAGAAAAGGTGTGATTGTAGCCTTGAAAATCAATCAAGAAAGAAAAGGTGTGATTGTAGCCTTAGTAAATCAATTGGGTAAACTTGTGGCCCGAAAATCAAATATATCTACCCAGAGGATCGAAATTATGGAGGGTGTACCTCGTAGCCTTGAAACCGAGGGTGTAATTGTACAATTGCTTTTGAAAGGAAATCCATACTTGTGTTGCGGGACTGGATGTAGGATAACTCCGAATCAGTACAAAATCCGGTGTCTTCTTTCCTTTATTGCTTTTATTTTATTTCTACATCTGTGTTTGTTTCTGTGATCATATCTGTGTCTGTATATTGCATGCATTGGTGTCTAAATTAACATAAATTGAAAAAGATTTAGTAATTCTTTATTAACACTATTCACCCCCCTCTAGTGTTAATCCTAGCCTTAAGGTCCGTAATCCGCATTTCTCACAATTGGTATCAGAGCAAGGCTTTCAAAGTTTCATAATCTGATTTTTGAATTTTTTTTTCAAATGGCTATATTTGTTAGTACTAGTTTAGAAGCATTCAAACCATCATCGTTTCTTGAGTCTGCATATAATCAATATTCAAATTCAAGTTGTCCACCAAGATTTTTTGATGTGCAGGAATCATGCTTTATGGGTGTTGAGGAATCAATCCACAATGGACAAATTGTGTAGATCAGAAAGAACAAGTGGATACTTGATAGTGGGTGTTCTAGACACATGACTGGCAATCCAGATATACTGCATGATATAATATACAAAGACGGAGGATTGGTAAACTTTGGAGATAATTCAAAAGGATATGTAATTGGCATCGGCAAAGTCGGTAATTCTGAAACTCCTACTATTAATAATGTTTTGCTAGTTAAGAATCTGAAACATAATCTGCTAAGTATAAGTCAACTATGTGGTAAAGGATATAAAATTAAATTTGAAAAAGATAAATGCCACATTGAAGATAATAACTCAACCATTATATTTGAGGGAATCAGGAAAAAGAATATTTATATTCTTAGTATGAAAGTTTCAAATGATAACCTGTGTCTGTTGGCAAATACAAGTGACCCTTGGATTTGGCACAAGAGATTTGGGCATTTGAATTTCAAACTCTTACCTAGACTGTCAAACATGATCTAGTAAGAGGTCTCCCTAAAGTGAATTTTAAATCAGATAGTTTATGTGATGCTTGTCAATTAAGAAAACTTAGAAAAGTTCTTTTAAGTTAAAAGATATGATTTCAACTTCAAAACCTCTTGAATTACTTCATCTTGATTTACTTGGTCCATCTCAAATTCTATCAATAAATCATAGTAAATATGTCTTTGTAATTGTAGAAGATTATTCTAAATTTACATGGATAATATTCTTGAAACATAAAAGTGACACTTTTGAATGTTTTAAGACATTCTCAAAAAGAATTCAAAATCAATTTTCTCTAAAAATTATAACTATTCGAAGTGATCATGGTGGTGAATTTGAAAATGAAAAGTTTGAGGAATTCTGCAATAAAAAGGGAATAACTCACAATTTTTTATTTCCGAGAACTTCACAACAAAACGGAGTAGTAGAACGTAAAAATAGGACGATTCAAGAGTGTGCGAGAACTATGCCTACAGATAGTAATTTACCAAACAATTTTTGGGCAGAAGCAGTTGCTACCCGCCTATTATATTTTGAATAGAATTTTAATTAGACCTCTAACTGATAAGATATCTTATGAACTTCTTTATTTAAAGAAACCTAAGGTATCTTATTTCAGAATTTTTGGAAGTAAATGCTTTATTTTAAATACAAAATATAATTTAGATAAATTTGATCCTAAATCCGACAAAGGTATCTTTATCGGATATTCTAATAGAAGTAAAGCGTACAGAGTGTTTAATTTAAAAACTAATTCCATTGAAGAAACAATGCATGTTTCATTTGATGAAAAATTCAAAATTTTTGAAGATACAAATGATGAAGAGGATCTAATCACTCAAAATCAAGAATCAATTGAAACTAATAATGAAATTAATCATCCTAATAAAAGGACTAAACTTTTAAAAGATCATCCTATAGAAAATATACTGGGAGATATGCAGTCTATTGTTAAAACTATAAATCAACTAAGTCAAATGAGTAATGTAGCTTTTATATCAACTATTGAACCTAAAAATCCAAAAGTAGCATCAACTGATGATTCATGGATTTTGGCTATGCAAGAAGAATTAAATCAATTTACTAGAAATGATGTTTGGTAATTTGTTCCTAGACCAGAAAATAAAACTATAATTGGAACTAAATGGGTTTATAAAAATAAAATAAATGAACAAGGAAAGGTAATTAGAAATAAACCTCGATTAGTCGCTCAAGTTTATTGTCAAGAAAAAAGAATAGATTTTGATGAAACCTTTGCTCCCATAGCAAGATTAGAAGCCATTAGGATTCTACTTGCTTTCGCAAATCATAATAATTTCAAATTATTTCAAATGGATGTTAAAAGTTCCTTTTTAAATGGATTTGTAAAATAAGAAGTATATGTTGAACAACCACCACTTTTTGAAAATGATAAATTACCAAATCATGTTTACAAACTTAAAAAGGCATTATGTGGTCTAAAACAAGCTCCTAGAGCCTGGTATGATAGACTAAGATCTTATTTATTGCAATCTAATTTTGAAATTGGTAAAGTAGATAATGCTCTTTTTATTAAAAGAAATAAAAATGATTTCAACTAGTACAAGTTTACGTAGATGATATCATTTTTGGTTCAACTAATTTTGAAATGAATAAAGAATTTTCTGAAATAATGACAAAAGAATTTGAGATGAGTCATATGGGTGAATTAAATTTCTTTTTAGGATTACAAATAAAACAATTAGACAATGGTATCTTTATTAGTCAAGAAAAATATGCTAAAGACCTAATTAGTAAATTTGGTTTGACTACTGCGAGTGGAAAACCCACTCTCATAGCAACCAATGAGTACCTTAGTAAAGAAGATCTCTCGAAAGATGTAGATCAAAAACTATATAGAGGAATTGTTGGATCACTACTCTATATTACCGCCAATAGACCTGATATCATGCATAGTGTTTGTCTCTGTGCCAAATATCAGTCCCAACCTAAAAAGACCCACTTAAAAGCCGTAAAACGAATCATAAGATATGTTAAACACACATCTGATTATGGTTTATTCTACCCTAAAAATGATTCTTTTGACTTAATATCTTACTGTGATGCTGACTATGCTGGTTGTAAATCAGACCGAAAAAGTACAAGTGGGACTTGTCACTTTTTGGGGCATTCTCTGATTTCTTGGCTTAGTAAAAAGCAAAACACAGTTTCTTTATCAACAACTGAAGCAGAGTATATTTCTGCTGCTTTGGCTTGTCCTCAAGTAATATAAACCTTAAAAGATTTTGGTTTAAAATTTTCAAAATCACCAATTTATTGTGATAATACAAGTGCGATAAATTTATCCAAAAATACTACTCAACATGTTCGAACTAAACATATTGATATCAGACATCATTTTCTCAGAGATAATATAAGTAAGGAAGTAGTTACTCTCGAGTATATCAATTCTAAGAATCAAATTGCTGATATCTTAACAAAACCCTTAAATGAATCAATGTTTACTAAATTAAGAAGAGAATTAGGTATTTGTTCTATAACTGAAATATAAAATATAAATAACAAGTATAATTAATGATTAATATTAAAATAATTCAAAGAGTTGAAATAAAAAGGACCATGTCAACATCCCCCATATACCCATGTCGACATGCAACGTTTGTAAATTTTGAATTTTCCCACCAAAATTCAAAAAATTTAGTTATATATTCTTTTCTATTTCGAATTTTTGTTCATTCTCACTGTTTTCTCCTTAATCTATCTTCTGAAATAAATAAAATAATGGCCTCATCTTCCAAATCAAACATAAAATCAACCTTTTCATTCCCCTCTCCTACGTCGGGTCCATTTCAACGTACTACTCTCACTCGTGTGGCTAAAATGGAGGAATCTATGAAGGATGTACTTCAGATGATGACTGAAATTCAAGTGACTCAACTTCGTATGGCAAAGGAACAGGAAAGGCAAGGCAAGATTCTTAGGAATTTGCAAAATTTCCTAATGGATAACCAGGCCAACCCTATCTTGATTGATGAAGACTCTTCACTCAATCTAGAACAAGAGGCCAGCGAGGAAAAAGAAGAAGAACCCATGGAAGAAGCGCACGAGGAGGATGATGACCAAGTCGTGTGTGTTGGAGAAGTGTGTTTTGACAAGAATGGGAATCTTGTTGAACAACGTCGAAACTTCTGTTTCCACTGTCCAAACTGTTCGATTCATAGATCTCCTATGTTCAATATCGCACAATAGTTTCTTTTCTTTCTTGTCCATTGTTGTTTGTGTTTCTTTATGTTTTCTAAACGTTCATGTATATACAACTTCATATGTAATAAATAACTCGTGTTTATGTTTTAATTATAAATACTATTGAGAATTCTTACTTAAGATAGTTGATAGTTTAGGACTATGTTTTAGTATTAGATTTAAGTGATGATTAATTATGATAACACTATCATTATAATCACATGTCATAGAGTATTAGTTATATAGTTTGGAGTTATATAGTTATATAGTTTGAAGTTATATAGTTTACATTTAGTTTTTTGGTTGATGATAAAGGGGGAGAAATATAAAATAGGATAGTTAGGCATAGATAAATGGGGAGTTATTAGTTTTAGACGGAGTTATTAGGATAGAAGTAAAATTTTATAAACAAAGGTTGTCATCATCAAAAGGGGAGATTGTTAGTCCGTTAAATGATGGTTTTGACGACAACAACCTTAGAATAGATTATAAAATATAAATACTAACATTATAAGTTTAGTTATATATGTATATGCAGGATATAACCATGCAGGTACTAAGAAAGAAGATTGTACAGTATAGAGATTCAACATATCAAGATAGAAGACTCGTGAGTATCAAGATTATCAAGAGTTCAAGATTTCAAAGTTAAGTATTTTTTACTATTAGGAATTTTGTTAAAATTCATAGAAAAGCACTGGCATCTTAAAATCCAATTTATTCGTGGAATGGAATCCACTTCGAGCCTATTAAAGGGATGGAACCCTAAGTAGGATGGAACCTACGAAAAATCTAGTGGAACATTGTTTTGTATCCGCTAACTTTTTATTCAAAATGATTTTTCAAAATTACATCCTGTTTTCAAAATGTTTTCCAAACTTTCCTTTTAAAAGATTCAAAACCCTCTATCCTGATTTTAAATAATTTTAGCCTCAAAATTATCTTTAATTTCAAAGTCAAATTACTCCTGATTTTAAACTATCTTTTAATATAATATAATTAACATTTAAATATTTATACTTAGATTTGAAATATAAAATTAGAGTTAAATTCTATATATATTATTCTCTATATTTACTTATGATGTTTAACTATATTCAAGTATATTTATAAAGTTTAAATTAGTTTTAATATAAGATAAAGGTTATTTTCAAAGAAAATCAAAACATCAAAAAAATGCTTTTGGATGTCGACATGCCTATGTACCCCATGTCGACATGGTGTCAGTTGAGTTCAAAATTCAAATTTCAAAAGAAATGTCTATTTGCCATAACTCTTTACGAATGGACATGGCTGTTGTTCTTCTATAAATAGGGGTTAGTTTCGACGAATTTTATATCAGATTTTCTTGTTCTTCACTCCTCTTCTTCTTCCACTTTTCTTAATACATATTCTTATCATTACTCTGCTGAAATCAACATTGAATTGAACTCAATTACTTCTAGTTTGATTCTCTATCACTCTCTCTACAAGATTCTCAGTGCTATTCAGAGTTATAGACTTCTTTATAATCTATTAAGCGAGAAAAGGTGTGATTGTGGCCTTGAAAATCAATCAAGAAAGAAAAGGTGTGATTGTGGCCTTGGTAAATCAATTGGGTAAACTTGTGGCCCGGAAATCAAGTACCTTTACCTAGAGGATCGAAATTCCAGACGGTGTACCTCGTAGCCATGAAACCAAGGGTGTAATTGTACAATTGCTATTGAAAGGAAATCCATACTTGTGTTGCAGGACTGGATGTAGGGTAACTCCGAACCAGTATAAAATCTGGTGTGTTCTTTCCTTTATTGCTTTTGTTTTATTTCTGCATCTGTGTTTGTTTCTTTGATCATATCTGTGTCTGTATATTGCATGCATTGGTGTCTTAATTAACATAAATCGAAAAAAAATTAGTAATTCTTGATTAACACTATTCACCCCCTCTAGTGCTAATCCTAGCCTTAAGATCTGTAATCCGCATTTCTCACACTTTCAACCTCGTCGAAAGGAGATGCTTACTCTATTTTATATTTCTTTATTACTTCAAACTCTTGGGTTGATATTCCTCCCGTGGAATCCCTACGAAACGATTGCTAATGCCATAAAGAGTTGATATAATATGTCACAGAACCATATCAGCGATTTGACATCGTGTATTTATTGAGTCACAATTTGTATTCCCCTTACGTGACCAAAACCATGTATTTAATATATAAGGAAATAAAACTCGTGGAAATATCCCATGATGGTTCCATGACATATACTCGGAATGATCGAAGAAGATAAGAAATAAATTATGTATTATCGGCGTTAATATTGAATTAACACCTGATCATGATCATCCCCCAATTCAAAGTTGATTGCAAGCCATAATTCTCTTTATTTTCTCATGATGAAGTTTGATACAAATTTTAAGAAAAAAATCCCCAATTGAATTCTAAATTAGGGTTACTAATGTAGTGAGCGGGAGAAGAAGTTGTAGAATGAGAGTAGAATGGGAGAAATCGGACTCCCAAAACTCGACCCCATGGGTCTTATTTATAGGTGCAGGGGGCCCTCCTTTCAACTGCGTTGAAAGGTCATCCTTTTATATGCAATTGTGGACCTTTTGACCTTGTCAAAAGGTTTGCCCTTCATATGCCTTGAATTTAGTTCCATTGAGTTTAAAAATGTTGAAAACCTATATTTTGACTTATTGGTTGACCTACTTTCATTTCGGGAATGAAACAAACTTTTCTGGTCTTTTATATCGCTCGGGCCCAATCGATCTGTTCCATCCATTCGTATTCCATCTTAGTCTATATATATGAGGTTATGAGGTCCTAGCAGCCTTCTATTCTACTTTCTATACATCCATTTCAATTCTAATCTGCTCCTTCTCAATGGTCAATATATCAAACCCTAATTTCTGATTTCAAAATTCAAACCGCTCCAACCCTATCATATAATATAGCATTGTGAAGCTCTCGATAAATGGAATCAGCATCTGCAATTCATTTTTCGATTGAAGGATCCATTTTCCAGAAATTTGTGAATCGTTCTCGGCCGTCCATTCTAGGGATTGGATTCAATTGTGGATCGTCGACCATACGACGATCGGAGGACACCATTGCATAGAGCTTGGCGAATGGTGTTGATCCATGGTGGTCTATCACCATGGATCACCATGAGTTTTCTAGAAATGGGCGATAAAGGCGGCGGCGGCGGAGCTCTTTTGGAGGCAGCACAAGGTGGCACGACTTAGACGAAGACGATGGTGAGGTCGGATCTTGGTGGCAGTGCTCGTAGAGGTGTCAGTTTAGACGAGAAGGTTGGTGGCTATGGGTTCAGACGGTTGAGTTAGGGTTTAGCAGAGGTAATGCTAATTACAACATTGCCGTTTGTTTTGTTTTATTTGAATTTAAAATTTTAAAACTTCTAACTCGAATAATTTTTGCATACGAACTCATATTTGCACGTTGTTTCTTCTATTAGATTCATATCAAAATTCAGACAATATGAAACTAATTTGGTTGAATTTGAAGATTGTTCAAGTTTTGGGTTTTGATTAGACTTTTAATGGGCTTATCAAAGGTGAATGATTTAACACACTTGCGCAATACTAAATTTTTTGATGTTAGTTAAATTAAAATCATAAAAGATAAAATTTCCTTGGTTGCTGTTTGGTAGTTTAAATTGATATTTTAAATTAATTTGAATTTTATATTGAATTAAATTAACATTTAAATTAATATTGAATTTAATTGCTTATTAAATACTGACAATTGATAATTTGTAACTGTTATGCTATATTGGTTGATTTGGATGTTGATTGCAATTGAGTGCCTATTGATTGATATGTTGGATGAATGGTTGTTACGTATTTGGACATATTCCTGTTATTACCCTATTTGACATCATATAAATTGTCATTGATAATAAATTGAAATGAATTAAGAAATAGGATGAAATGATATATATACCTATGTCATTTAAGTATGGTTTGAAATGATATATATCCATCCATATAATTAAAATTGAATTAACTGATCACTGGGCCTTAGGGTAGAAAATTATATAAGGACACCAGATTAGTTAAATTAAATGGTTTCAATATATTAAATTTAATTTTTTTAAAATGATATTGGTTTAAAGAAAATAAAATTTAGATATATATGAATTAAATTAATTTCTAAATTCGAGCTTTAAAATGTTGAAATTGAAACTGTTAAATGAAATTGTTTAAAGATTAAATTTGAAATCTTAAAGTTGAGATTGAGATATGATTTAAACTTATTGAAAGTGAATTATTTTAAAGGTTTAAACTTTAATTTAAACTCTGAATTTACTGTAATTAAAGTGGTTTTAAATTGGTATTTCAAAGTTTTTGATGTGAAATGGATTTGAAATAAATTATTCAAAAATGAGAATTTGAATTGAAATTTTTGGCCTTTGAATAAATCATAAATTAAATTTGAAGTAAGGTTGGAATCGTTTGAATTAAGGTTGATTTAAACTAAATTATGAATATGAAGTTTACCTGAATTAGAAGTCAAAAAATTATATTCGTTGCGATTTGGTATTGGAATATGAGTTTAAATTATTATGAAAGAATAAACATTTTTAATATAAATTATTTTAATATATAAACTACTTTTTATATTAAAATTATTTAATTGTTCAATACTATTTTTAATATTAAACTATTTTATGTTTAAACTATTTCCAATCTTTAAACTTTTTTAATTATTCCAAACTATTTTTCAATATTAAAGTTATTTTAATTACCAAACTATTTTCAATATTCAAACTAATTTAGTTATTCAAAACTATTTTTAATATTCAAACTATTTTAAAGGGGAACTATTTAGATTTAAATCGTTGATTTAAATATGAATGCTTTGATACGAAGGTATAAACTATTTTGAATTCGAAATGACTTTGAAGTGAATGTGATATTTTGATATGAAGTATGATTCGTTCTTGGAATTTAAAAGAATCAACCAGTGTGAAAAATGACGTTTGGTTGTTAAAGAGACTGGGGTCGAATATTGGCATACTCTCTATCAATATCGGAACCACTTTAACAATAGTGTACGCGGTGGATGATCCAGAATGAAGTGGCTGGATTTGACGAACGTTTGTTGGATTTGTAGAAAGAGAACGATGCTGGATAGACCCCGACATTTGTGTCAATTGGAAATGAATACAATAGGACAACTTGCCCTTACCAATGAGGCTAGCTACCTCTAGCGACATCTGTTCATTATATTACTATATTGATTTTGACTTGATCGGTGCACCTTGATTTGATTATGAGATGGATGTTCGCGGTGGTCCTTTAGGGGTTACCACCAGTCAGGCGACTCGAATTGGTAGTATCATACCTTGGGCATTGTCTCACGTGCCTTGTCATACTTTTATCTTTATACACGACCATTATGATTTTTTTAGTATGGTATCTATAGGGGACTCATCGGCTACCGACGTTACCGGTTGTGTTACAGGGTCTACATAGACTACCTGCCTAAAATTGTGTGAAGGAGGATCAATGCAAAGCCTTAATGATATTTTAATGCTTTACTGATAGACGCTACATATATAGCGTATTTTACTACATAGAGATAGCTTGACAGATCCTTAGAAGATGGAAAATCCCGTAACATCTCTTAAGTTATTGCACTCAAGAGATGGAATATCCCGTAAACATCTCTGAATCTATTAAACTCATATTTTACTTGTTATTTATTTAACATACCTAAGAACTTTTGATTCTGACTCGAGTGTTTTGTCTTTTCATTACGCTCGTTGGTCTGCCTGAGAATTTCAGTGTTTGAAGACATTATTCCTTGAAGACGAAGATAGAGTTTGCTGGACCATATTTACTATTATTATTCCGCTACATTATTTTGGTATGCTTGTTGATTGTACTCTGATTATGTTGTAAAAAGCGAAATCAAATATATATTGTAAAACGGCTTCATGAACTATTTATTTGATTATTATATTTTGTTATTTCTCTACGAGATTCTGTGCTTTACTTTCCTTCTTTTCTCTTATTTTCTGATTTACTCCATTGATAATATGCCCTTTTGATTGTTTGATAGACGTGTGTGGTTTATTGTTGATTTAAACTGTCTAAAAAGTGGGTCGTCACAGTTGGTATCAGAGCTTTGCTTTAGAAGTACCTTAGCTTATTGGAGTAAACTTATAAGAGATAGGGTAAGTTACCCTAGAATGAGTTCGAGGGTATATATACGAGAGAGCGTATTTGTTAGTGCTATAAAAATGTTTTGTATTGTGTTAGTTTGTTCTGTTGAATATTTATGAATTCTGGTAAGCACATAGGATGAAATGACATCAGTAGGGATTTCTAAACACTTGAACATGGAAAACTGACACAATATTGTTTGAAATTAGTAAATAAAATAATTTTACCTAGAATTATATATTTTTTATTTAAAGAATATTTTCTCATAAGTTGATATAGCCATTTTTAGTGTGTTATTTGTTAGAAAATGATCATCTTTGATTATTGTCATTAATTGTTGGTTAGTCAAGGTTCTTAAAACTATAAACTAATGTATGTTCTAAGAAATGTATTTTTTTAAATATGGTTTATAAATTATGACTTACAAATAAAATGAATGTAAATTGAAAATTTGAGAACTTACGTTTCGGTCTTTTGGAAATTGGTGTTCACAGATTTGGAAAGATAATATTAGTATTATTTGGAAGTATTTTTGGATAGAAATAATTTCCATTGAGATTTAAAAGATGTGTTTTAAAAGAATTTTAAAGAAAGTAAGTTCTATTCACCCCAATTTTGTCATGAGAAAATAATTTCGGTGATGACCGCGACATCATCGATGTTCATTTTCGAGTTTCAAAGTGGGAAGACTACTATAGTAGCTTTGTTACACATTTGTGTTGATTAACATATTTTGATTTAAATTTCCTAAGTATGATTTTATATACAAAAGATATAGGCTCATATTATTTCAAGATGAATTGAAATGATACTCGACATTTAATTCTTAAGTTTTATGTTAATTAGTGATTTTCAATTACTGAAATGAAATGGAATTTTCGACGATTTTAAAAGGTTGGAAATTTCCAAATTAAAATCTGAAATTAAACGCCAAGTGTTTAACGATAATATAAAAGAGGAAGTCATGTAACTCTTAAATTAAAAGATAAGGGAATGTTATATAAGTAAAAAACTTAAGTCATAAAAATGTTTCTAAATGGTTATGTCTACAAATAAAGATTTAAGATGTACAAGAAATGTTAAACACATAAGTTAATGTTTGAAATTATTAATAATTAAATTAAATAGTAAAATAAATACTTCTTAAGTGAATGGTTGTAAACTTAAGAAAATGTTTAAATGATTCCTAAATATATTTAATATTAAATAATACTATATATGAAGGAATAAATGCGAATTAAAATTAGAGAAACTTAAGTATGAATTTTTTCATTAATGGCTTATGATATTAAATGGAAATTAAGTTGTATAAGTAAATAAATGTGAATTAAACTGCAAAAAAAAGAAATATTTTAAGAACTGATTCATTGATATTTCTGAATATTGAATGGAAAATAATTTATGTAAGTAAATGAATCTAAATTAATAAAGAATGATCTTGTAAGAATGAATGAGAATTAAAATAAATGAAAAGTGAATGAGGTGAAAATAAACCAATAGAATAAAATATGTAAGTATGCGTAGATCATTTTATTCGCATAATAGTTCGGATCCAGATTCGAATACATGATTTATGGAAATTCACACTAGTTCGAATTAGGATTTTTCACTCGATTCTTGATGGCGAACATTTGATACGAATTTTTGATATGAATTTGATGTTTTTCATCATAGTTTATGGCTATATAAGGGAAATGGAGATTTATAATCAAGAAATCGGATCAGAGTCCGCACTAGAGTGCTGGGTTATCAATACTAGCTCGAAAGTGAAACGTCTGTATTCAAACAAGCATCAGAATTGATATTGTGAATAAATTATTTATGTACATCGTAAAAAATTAAATAATATTTAAATTCTACATCGTTCGAGGTTGTATGAATAATATATTGAGTAATTACCCAAGATTGTTGAGCGTAAGGTACACTTGGTAGTTTATTTATCAGCCTTATACGATGAAATTTTTTGAACCTGGACAAACCATTAGTTTTTGGTTGCTACGGATGTGTGATGGATTCTTTTGTTGCATAAAATGGTTGTACTACTTTAGTTTGCATATGATTATTATACATGTTGTGTTGTTTGTGCTATTAATTGAAACAACTAAATTATTACCCTTTTTACATAGTTTTAACTCTTTTGGATTGTGTAAGTAAGATACAGCTTTATGGAAGCAATAGCTGTTGCTTTTGGTTTCATAAATAAAGTTTGTTTCCTCGACAGAGAGGTACATTTTCGGATTACATTTTGTAACGGTATTTTGTTATTTTTCCCATGGTTTAGGATGCTTTATTTTTGAAATATGATATATACACTGTAGTTATTGATATTGTTATTTTTTCGGACCTAGCCGCATAAGGGAGATGATGCTGAAATTTTTCATAAATTTAGGACATAGAATAAATTTTGTAGAAGTTGAGTCATTTTCAAATTTATATTAAACTTATATATGTAAGCTTAATGGTTTAAAAATTGACTATTTTGAATAAAATATATCTAATGCTAGATCTTTCTTGTTCCTTTTCTGAGACGAAAAGTTTTGAATGAGGGAGACTGCAATGACTCATATTTTTTATAATTAAAAATATTTAATTAAATCAGACTTTGGAATTTAATATTTTCAGAAATCAAAATTTATGATTTATAAATGTAAAAAAATTGTTAGATATAACTTTTTCTTAGATAAATTCTAAAATGACAATTTCAATGAGGTAAAAGATGGTAATGCATATCGGAATATAGTAATAATGATATTGATTTGAATATAATTAATAATTATTTGAATGTAAATTCCATCAATGGTAACAATAAAGATAAATAGGGAATAAAATAAATGACATATCAAATGGTGAAAAGATACATTATTTAGTTGAAATTGGTTTTAATATAGAATATGAAATTAGTTATGGGGTAAGTAATTTATAATCCTTGTTTGTAAACAATAAATTGATAGATATGAATTATTAATGTATAGCAACTGTTTTATTTATCATCTCATTATTAAATAAGTTTGAAATTAATTTCGAACTCAATTGAAATTTAATGTAATTAATTATTACAGTTAATATGAGAAAGACGTTAAATGTAGAATATGAGTGTAATAAATGAAAACTTATGTTTAATGAACACATAAGGTATTTGTTGATTTTATATAAAGGACTTTTAAATCAAAATAAAAGAAATTTTTTGAAATTTAAAATATAATGAAAGAATTTTATTGCAGTTGTAATTAAATGTTGAAATTAATTTAATATTTAAATCTTGAATTTAACTTGGAAAATTTAATTTAAAAGATTATTAATTCCTGAATCAGGGATGATGATAGAAAACCGTTATTTTAGAATTTAAAAGTGATTAAATTAATTTAATATAATTTGTTTAATTAACGCGTATAAAATGAATATAATTTGGTTTTAAAGTTAACTTCTATATACAATAGAATTAGGGTTTTAAATTAGTTCCATTGAGTTTAAAAATGATGATGACCTACTTTCGTTTCGAAAATGAAACAGGCTTTTCGGGTTATTGTTATCGCTCGGGACCATTCCTGTTCCATCTTAGTCTATAAATATGTAGTTATGAAATCCTCATAGCCCTAACCCAAATTTCCCAAACCCTAATTACTGATTTCTAAATTCGACTCAAAATTCAAACAGCTCCATCCCTATCATATGATATATCATTGGAAAGCTCTCGATGAATAGAATCAATGTCTGCAAAAAAAAATTCGATTGGAGGCTATGTTTGTCCAGATATTGGCGAATCATTCTCGGCCATCCATTCTAGGGTTTGGATTCAACGGTGGGTCGTTGACCATACGACGATCGAAGGGTACTACGGTGTAGAGCTTGGCGAATGGTGTTGATCCATGATGGCCAATCACCGTAGATCACCATGGGTTCACCAGAAATGGGCGATAAAGGTGGTAGCGGCGGAGCTCTTCTGGAGGCGGCACAGGGTTGCACGACTGGGACGAAGGGCAACCTGGCATAGCGAACACAGTGGTGATGTCAGATTTTGGTGGCAACGCTCGTAGAGGCAGCGGTTTGGACAAGAAGGTCGGCAGCTATGGGTTCAGACGGTTGTGTTCGGGTTTAACAGAGGTAATGCTAATTACAAGATTGTCGTTTGTTTTATTTTACTTTAATTTTCAAATTTAAAACTTCTAACTCGAATAACTTTTGCATATGAACCAAGATTCGCACGTGGTTTCTTTCCTTGGATTCGTATCGAAATTCCAAACAATGTGAAACTAGTTTGGTTGAATTTGGAGACCGTTCAAATTTTGAACTTTTGATGGGCTTTAAATCAAAGGTGAGTGATTTAACCCACTTACGCAATACTAAATTTCTGATGTTAATTAAATTAATATCATGAAGAGATAAAATTTCATTGATTGTTGTTTGGTAGTTTGAATTGATATTTTAAATTAATTTGAATTTTATATTGAATTAAATTGATATTTAAATTAATATTGAATTTTATTGCTAGTTATGCACCGATAATTGATAATTAGTAACTATTAGATATAGTGGTTGACTTGGATATTGATCGTAATTTGGTGTCTATTAATTGATATGTTGGATGAATGGTTTTTATTATTTCGACATATTCCTGTTATTACCCTATTTATTATTTGACATCATATAAACTAATTCATTGGTAATAGATTGGAATGAATTAATAAATAGATTGAAATGATATATGCCTATGTCATTTAATTATGGGTTGAAATGAGAATTTGAATTTAAATTAAATTGTTCAAAAATGATTGGAATGAAAGGATTTAAACTAAATTGTTCAAAAATGAGAATTTGAATTTAAATTTTCAGCCTTTTAATAAAGCGTAAATTAAATTTGAAGTAAGGTTAGAAATTGTTTGAACTGAGGTTGATTTAAACTGAATTATGAGTATGAAGTTACTTCAATTAGAAGCCGAAAAATTAAATTCGTTGTGATTTGGAATTGGAACATGATTTCAAATTGTTGTGAAAGAAGAAACGGTTTTAATATAAATTATTTTAATATATAAATTATTTTTTATATTAAAATTAGTTAATTGTTCAAAACTATTTTTAATATTAAACTATTTTATGCTCAAACTATTTTCAATATTTAAACTTTCTTAATTATTCCAAACTATTTTTCAATATTAAAACTATTTTAATTATCCAAACTATTTTCAATATTCAAACTAATTTAGTTATCCAAAACTATTTTTAATATTTAAACAGTTTTAAAGGGGAACTATTTAGATTTAAATCGTTTATTTAAATACGAATGTTTTGATATGAAGTTATAACCTATTTTGAATTCGAAATGATTTTGAAGTGAATGTGATATTTTGATATGAAGTATGATTCGTTCTTGGAATTAAAAAGAACCAACCAGTATGAAAAATGACGTTTGGTTGTTAAAGAGACCGGGGCCGAATATTGGCATACTCTCTATCAATACCGAACCCACTTTAACAACTATGTACGCGGTGGATGATCTAGAATGAAGTGGCTAGATTTGATGAATGTTTGCTGGATTTATAGAAAGAGAAGATGATGGATAGACTCCGATACTTGTGTCAATTGGAAATGACTAAAACAGGACGACTTGTCGTAACCAATGGGGCTAGCTACATCTATTCTTCATATTACTATATTGATTTTGACTTGATCGGTGCATCTTGATTTGATTATGAGATGGACGTTCACGGTGGGCCTTTAGGGATTATCACCAGTCAGGGGACTCGAATTGGTAGTATCCTACCTTGGGCATTGCCTCATGTGCCTTGTCATACTTTTATACTTATACACGACCATTATGATTTTTTTTAGTATGGTACTTATAGGGGACTCACCGGCTACCGACGTTACTGGTTGTGATACTCGACCTGCATAGACTACATGGATAAAAATGTGTGATGGGGGATTAATGTAAAGCCTTAATGCTATTTTAATACTTTACTTTACTGATAGGCACTACACATATAGCAAATTTTAATGCGTATAGATAGTTTGACGGATCCTTAGGAGATGGAAAATCTCATAACATCTCTTAAGTTATTGCACTCACGTTGTACACTTGATAGGAGATGGAAAATCTCCTAAACATCTCTGAATCTATTACACTTATATTTTACTTGTTATTGATTTAACTTACATAAGAACTTTTAGCTCTGACTTGAGTGTTTTGTCTTTTTATTACGCATGAGTCAGCCTGAGCATTTCAGTGTTTGAAGACATTATTCCTTAAAGATGAAGATGGATTTTGCTAGATCGTATTTACTATTATTGTTCCACTGCATTATTTTGGTATGTTTGTTGATTGTACTATGATTATATTGTAAAAACTAAAATCAAATGTATATAATGAAATGGCTTCATGAACTATTTATTTGATTATTATATTCTATCATTTTGCTGCGAGATTCTACGCATTGCTTTCCTTCTTTCCTCTTATTTTCTTATTTACCCCATTAATAATCTGCCCTTTTGAATGGTATGAATTAGACATGTGTGGTTTATTATCGATTTAAATTTTCCAAAAAGGTGGGTCGTTACACTTACTGTCATAGCACCAAGCCTACGATCATTCCATTTAGATTGCCTAATGCAATCTAGAAAATACTCATTTGGTTGGTTAATACATACCCCCTAAAAAGTTGAAGTAGACTCTACTTTCCCTTTGACACTTCAAGCAGGGCCAACCATCCTACTTTGGTATATTCCCTTCATCTAAACACGAATATAATATTCCATGGGTTCTATAGTTGGATATGCCTCATATCGGTGTAATGTATACACAACTGCTGGTAGCTACTTGCGCTGGATGGATTCTTTTGTGTAACACTACCGACCTCACATTCCAACCTATATTAATGACTATGTCATTTTTAATTACTCTAAGTAATTGACCAGATTCAATTATTGACCCCCATCATAAACGCATACTTGAGCCTACGTAAATTTATTTAATTACTACGCCTCCTATGTTCAACTATTATTATTTAGTTATTTTATCCAACTTGGTTCCTTTTCCATTTATGCCAATTTAATGTCATTTACCGCTTCCTTCTACTTTATTAGATTAACTATCCTTTACTACTTAACTTCTACTCGATACTATTGAGTGTATCCTACTATTCTTTTTCTACTATTACTAGCTTCCTTTGATTATTGTAATCTCCTTTCTGATTTCGGTGTTTTATATATACTTCTTCACTTATTGTTTATTTTCTAACTTACCACATATGCTAGATTTATAATTGAACTGTTGTTATTATCTCCACTTACAATATTTTTTTCTATACTTAGGCATTTCTATATTTTAATGCATTGAAATTACATCCTTTAAAAGAAAATGTTAACACTGTAAATTTCCATAACTTATCTAAAATAGGACTTATGTTATGTTTGGAATTACAAGAAACTATCTTTTCTGTTATTGTTCTTGTAGACGGTACAAAATATGATAAACATTCATATTTTGTACATCTCTTTCTTTTAGATATTCCTTGTTATTTCAGACGGTACACTATTATTCATATTTATAAAACATGATAATTTATAGAAATTTACACACTTCATTCCATTGTACTAAAATACTACTTAAATCCCAAACCGATTTTTAATTACTTCTAATTCCTACGTACTACATATATATTTTAGATACTGCCTACATGTTTCAGTGAGACAACTATACTTCTCCACACACAAATAAGTAGAGTCTTGTCAACCATGGAATGAATCTTAAATACTGAAGACAAAAATAAGTAGAGTCTTGTCATATGTTGTGGATATAGTTCCTATATAGAATCACCTTACAATGGTCACATACAAACATAAATGTTTTTGAAATGCCGACTTTAAAAGAAATTTGAAACACAGATTTTTATTCTTCATTTTTTAGTAATTCATCCATCTGAATTTATAATTCAAACATCTAAATAAGAGAAATATAAATAAAATGTTTTTAAGGTAATTTAGTTGTCTGAATAAAAGTTCAACCGTTTGAATGATAATTTCAGATACCTGATTTAGCCTTTTTTTAACTATTTTATTTCTGTTTTATATTGTCAATTTTCAGCTATCTAAATTTAAATTTAACCCATCTAATCTGTACGAAAAGATGTGTCCCTTCATAGAAAATTCAAATCTGGAGAGTTGTCTTCTTCTCCAAAGGTTGCATCTTCTCTAATGGTGATAACCTTTCAAATAGAATCATTTAAACACTATAAATACAGGTGAAATGATTTTTAGATTCACAATTCTTACTTACTTTCTATTTTCTTCTCATTTATGAATTATCAAAAAGAAATCAGATTTCTGGTTCCTTAATCTGCACGTTAATATCATCATCCAAAAGAGATTATAGAAAGAGTATACTTTATCGACCCATCGATGTTTTATCTAAAACCCAAAAAGTAAACAACATACTACTTTGTAGTCAAAGTCCTACTGGAGATCTTCAAGCAAGTGAAATCATGTGCACTGCTTAGGCATTCTTTAAGATACTCCAAGTTAAGTTATACTTTGAAAGTAACACGTGAAGGAACGAAATAAATTTTAAAAAGTAAAATTTCAATGTTGAAAAACCAATTTCAAAATTTTAGAATGAAGCAAAATAGAAACCTTAGTGATATGTATTCATGATTTCAAGACATTTAACACTATCCAATAGCACTAGACGAGAAATTTATTGATTTCAGTAGTGTTTTAAAAATCTTTGACTCCTTAATGAATGACTGGAAAAGAAAATTTTTAGCTATCGAAGAAGCTAATGATCTTTTTACCATAAAATCTGAAGAGTTGATAGGAAATCTTGTTGGATTTCGGTGATATAATATTTCCATAGTAGAGAGGATTTGGAAGATATTGTTGACTTCGGTGATATTATATTTTCAATTAAAGAAGATTTGAAAAATATTTGAAATAATGACTCAAATACATTGCCTTTTTTATTGTATTAAAGAGGGCAATGAATTATCTTCGTGAGAAGAAGAATGATTAGGAAGATTGAAATAACCAAACAATTCCCTAATCAGCTGATTAAAGAAGGAATCTTATCAGGTGCGTATAAACTGGAGGAAATTGGAAAGTCAAATGGATAAACATTTCTCATATAGGAATTGATGAGGCATTGATTTATAACCATAAATTAATTTATTCAACCTTATGTAATAATCACTATATAAAGACAATCATTCTATGGAGATAAGAATCACCCTCTCAAGTTGTATTTCCTTTTGTTCTTCTTAGCCTCCATTATTAATGTGACGCCACACCTCTATACTCACACTAGCCAAGGACACTACGGGGTAATGCCGTTGATTAGCACGAAGAATAAGGCTGTCGAGGAGCGACCATCCGTGTAATTGCTTTGTGCGAGTACCGATATGTCAGATAGTGTAATAAGCATTTCATTTTGAGAGGATATCTGATATATCAAGTACAAACTCAAAACTACTACACAGTGGCTGTGTACTTAGGAAACAAATATAAAATAAGCATAACACAAATCAGTCACATATGTCCATATCACAAAGGCGGAAACAAATATGAATATAACACATAGAAGTGTACATCAGAGTAGTGGTCATACAAGATCCACGATATCACAAAAGAATAGATACAAGTGCTAGATAAAAGAATATGTATACATTAAGGAGTCTCTATCTCGAATGTAAACCAAAAACTACTAAACTAGAGTAGTTAGCCAAAAGTCAAATGATGGTCCCAGATAAGAAGTCAAACAGAAGCTTCTGTAACATCTCGGTCTGACCCGAGTATTATTTAATAAGGAAATAATAAACGGATCAGTCTAGCTATAAATATCAGATAAAATGACATAGGATACGAGATATGACAAAAATAAATGATAACAAAATGTCATACAGTGATAAGTATACATTTAATAACAACAAAAATCATACAATATCTCTAGAAATCTCAAATACACAAAAGAATGTAATATTCTTTGTTTTATTCACCAAACCATAAATATTGACAAACATATCAATGCCAAATGCAAAAAATTGGTGAAACATAAATTCTAGAAATCATCAATTAGAGATCCAGAAATCAAAAAGGGGGAGGCCTATCACAAGCGGGGGTGTGAAACTCACCAATACATGCTTCACAAACAGGTCGCTAACCATAGAGCCGGTGCAACGACGTAGTACAATAACGGTATGACCAAGGAACCTGAAACTCGAATAGTTCGGTACAACGACTTAGTGCAATAACGATATGTCCGATGAGCCGAACTCCATAAAAAACATGGGTCGCTAGCCCGTAAAAATGAGTCGAAACTCCAAAGAACCAATAGGTCGTTAGCCTATAAAAGAAATGAGACAAAGCTCAATAGAACGAGGAATCCCCTATGTGGATAAAGAGACATCGCATAACGCTAGTCTAAACCATAAAATGATCATCATCAATCAATAGAAAGTGTCAAGTACACTAAGCTAGTAAATAAATGAGTTTAGCTTCATGTCCCATAACAACTTGCTTAAATTAAATATTTACAACAAATTATAGATTTCCACTCGAAGATTGTTACAAGATTTTCAGTCGAACAAGTCTAAGAATTAACCGACAAAGTAAATGCAAGCATTTCATACCGCTTTTTTTGCTAAGTCTTTTAATTGGATTTCTCGAACGAATGAGGTAAAGGTTTGTATATACTAATAGATTGGAAAACGATTTTATAAACGAGCTTTGTATTAAAATAGAGTTGAAATCATCTTTGTGAAAGAGTTTGAATATTTACTACTAGTATAGAAACCTTTGCATTTTAAAGTGACAAACCACAGAAAACGATCGCAGAAACAATCAATCACCAAAAATTCACATTCGAAGACGTGAATCAAATCCAAAGAAATCGATACCAAATCCACCAAAATGGATATTCCCAAAAATCCAAAGAAAGAAATCATCAAAGTCGATAATAATTGACAACAACTAACCGAATAAACAAGAATCGATTAAAAATTGGAAATTCACTCAAAAATAACCAAAAAAGGAAAAATTAACAGTTCCAGACATCTGGTAGGTGTTTCCAGACGTCTGGCCCTAAGTTCTGGAAGTAGATTTACTTTTTTTCCTTTCTCTTTTTAATTCCTGGGCCATTTCAGACGTCTGAAAATTTCAACTAAACGTCTGAGTTTGGTTTCAGACGTTTGAAATTTGTTTCAACTTCTAGATTTTGTCTCTGCCCTTTTTTTTTCCTATTTCCAGAACCATTTCAGACATCTGGAATGTTTAACCAGACGTCTGAATTTGGTTTCAGCCGTCTGAAATTTGTTTCAAACGTCTGAAATTTCCTGCTAGGCAAAAAAATAGCCTAGCTCAAAAATGGTAAATCCAAACCGAAATGCGATCGAACGAGCGATGGATGCTAAGGATTTATGCCAATCGACAATCCAGCACTATAGGCTCTTCGATACACTACCAAAAACATGTTCATACATCCAAGATAAGATCTTTAAAGATTTTGACTTCAAAAAACCAAAATTTGGAAAATTCACCAAATCAATTTAAATCAAAAGCAAATGAATGTGAATAAATGTTAGGAATTCATACCTAACAATAATGAAAGTTATAGAGGTAGATGTGAGTTAAAAAAACTCACCTTTTACTCAAAAACACAAGTGAGAAGCTATAAGGCAAGGCAAAAAGTACCACTCTTCAATTTTAACCAAGAAGCTTCAATCTAAGCTACTCTTTGATTTTTAGCTTGAAGTCGATAATTTCTAAGAGAATAGGGCTTAGGAATTCCTAGTTTCTTTTCTGTTCCCCCATTTTTACTAAAGCTTGAGTGTTGGGAAATATTATGAAGGAATAAAGAGGAGTGGAGTTGAGTTGGGTTAATATGTTGGGTTAATGGGCTGAAACCCAAACCCAATGCCCAAAATGAAAACAACAAAATTTTAATCAACTCCAAACATATCGATGTTTATGCTTATAAAGATCGCAAATGTTGTTTTGAACTCAATGGAAGTAGTTTCGAGTCCTAATTCGATTGTTTGCAAAAAGTAGCATTTCGGACTTAAATCCGACTAACGATGTTATATTTAAATAAAACATTTAAATATACAATCGTAAAATATGCGGGTTGTTACAGTTAATCTTGTATAAATTCTATTTTCTTATAAAGTAATAAAATCTCCTACTCCCAAAGTATATGTACACTGTCTCACGACAGTGGATCCACTATAAATTCATGTGCAAACTCTCTATTTGTTTTCTTATGTGATTTGCTGTTTTGTATTTTCCTGTTGTTGTTTGTTTTATCACACTGCAATACGATCTTATTACTTTCACGTTTATTTGGGTTGATTTATAGCTATTCTTGTAAAACTACCCCAACAAATCTCATGTCATATGAAGTGAATTTGCAAGCAAAAAGAGATTATGCTCGAGAAAGGAAAACAATAACATTTCATGCAGAAAAAAGGATTTGATATTGATGATGATGGTTTTGCACTTCTAGTCGGAAATTCCTAAAATTGAAGAAGAATGGAAAGTTTGGTAATAATAACGACAACACGTCATCTTTATCATCAAATGCTATGCGACGAATTTGGCCACATAAAGAAGGACTATTCAAATCATAAAAAGGAGGAAAATAACTTCAAAAACAAAATGAAAGATTTTTCAAAAAGAAGAAGCAGGCTTTTCAAGCCACATGGGATGATTCAGACTCATCTTCATACTTGGAAAGTGAAAGTGATTTGAAATAAACAAATATTTGCTTCATGGTCTTGGACGATGATGTAAGTGATATTTCTTTTAATGATCTTACAGAAATTAATTCAAAATTATTAGATAAACTAAAAGATCTCAAAATAATATATAAAGAAACCTTAGGAAAATCAAATAGGTTAGAATTAGAAGTAGACTTATTAAAAGACGAGAAGACAATTTTAGAAGAAGAATTAGCTAAATCATAAGGACCTTGTGATAATTTAACATCTCAAAACACTATCTTGTGCAGTGAAGTTGATATTTACAAAAATGAAAATGTTAAATAACCAAAAGAGAGTTGTAATTTAAGTTTTAATATTAAGTCACTTAGTATAGAGATAAAAGAGCTTAGAAATAATTTTGAAAATCTATCTAAGAATGTTTTCAATTTTGATAAAGGAAAAGAGAATTTATCTAAAACACAATTTACTTAGCACTAGTCAACTTTACGACAAAGATTTAGTATTTCCTTTGAAAATGATAAATGAAATATTTTTTACCAAAATAAAATTTTAATTTTAAAGGAATTAGAAAATAAATATTTATGTTTAAATATGAAAATAAATCATAACATCGATATGTGTTTAGTGGCTACAGATAACGATCGTTGGCCTTGATACATAAGATTTTGTCATATCAACTTTAAATCCATAAATAAACTATCTAAAAATGATTTAGTAAAAGGTTTACTGAAAATGAATTTTAAAGTTAATAATTTATGTGACGCTTGTCAGTTAAGAAAATTAACAAAATCTTGATTTAAATCTAAGAAAGTGATATCTACATTACAACCTTTAGAGCTACTTCATCTAGATCATTTGGTCTGACACAAGTACAATCTATATATCATAACAAATATGTTTATGTTGTAGTAGATGATTTCTCTAGATAGACTTGGTTGTTACTTTTAAAACATTAAAAGTAAAAAATTTGAATCTTTTAAAATCTTTGCAAAAAGAATAAAAATATAAAGAGTTTAAAAACTAAAAATATTAGAAGTGATCAGAGTGGAAAATTTGAAAACAAACTATTTAATAATTTTTGTATTAGAAAAGGCATTAGCCAGAGCCCCTTTTCCATTAATAAGTATCCCCAACGCGTCGACCACATGGCCAATTTCTCCTTTCATAGAACCCAACAACAAAACAGAATTGTAGGAAGGAAAATAGAACTCTAATGAAATGCGCTAAAACTTTACTAAATTATAGTCAAGTACCAAAGAACTTTCGGGCCAAAGCTGTGTCTACAGCCTGTTATGTTCTAAATCGTATCACTTTAAGACCTCTAACAAAACCCATGCTATACGAACTATTTAATGGTAGAAAATCAAATATTGCCTATTTTAGAATTTTTGGTTCAAAATGTTTTATTTTAAATACAAAAGATTAATTAAGAAAATTCGATCCGAAATCTGATGAAGGTATTGTCCTCAAGAAACTCAAATTGATCTTAGATCTCCTCTACATTTATTAAAAGATCAACATATAAAAATTATAATTGGTGAAGTAGATACTACCGTTAAAACTAGAAGTCAATTAAATCAAATGGATCATGTGGCTTTTATATTAAATATTGAAACTAGAAATTATAATAAAGCATCCAACGATGATTTTTGGATTCTTGCATGCAAGAAGAATTAGATTAATTCAAACGTAATGGTGTTTGGGAATTGGTTTCAGGACCAAATGATCGAACTATCATTGGAACGAAATGAGTTTTCAAAAATGAAGTTAATGAAAATGAAGATATAACTAAAAATAAAGATAGGCTTGTTGCATAAAGATATAATCAAGAAGACGATACAGACTATGAAGAAATATTTGCTCCTATAGGTGGGTTAGAAGCAATAAGTATCCTTTTAGCTTTCTCTTGTCATCACAATTTTTAATTATTCAAAAGGATGTTAAAAGTGCATTTTAAATGGCTTTATAAAATAAAAGTTATTTTTGAACAACCTCCTTTATTTATACATGAAAAATTTCCTCGTCATGTCTACAAGCTAAAGAAGGCTCTTTATAGTTTAAAACAAGCATCCCATGCTTGGTCTGAATGATTAAAAGGCCATTTTATAACTTTTAGATTTGAAATAGGAAAGGTGAATCAAAAACTTTTTATTAAACGAGAAAATAAAGATATTTTAATTATATAGGTACAGGTTGACGATATAATATTCGGTTCTATAAATGAGAAACTATGTAATGAATTTGCAAATATTATGAAAAGTGAATTTGAGATATCTCGTATGGGAGAACTTTCATATTTTCTTAGTTTACAAATCAAATAATTAAAAAATGGCATTTCTATCAGTCAAGAAAATTACTTTAACAGTATACTTAAGTGGTTTAGTATGGAAAATACTTCTAATGGGAAGTGTATGGATCAAAAATTATATAGAAGTATGATAGGTTCATTGTTATAATTAACTCGCTAGTTGTCCCGATATTATGGTGAGCATTTGTTTGTGCGCATGCTTTTAATAAATCCCAAAGATTCACACTTGCGAACGGTAAAACGAATTTTGTGCTACTTAACAACACTAGATACTATGGACTCTTTTACCCAAAAGAATGTGTCCTTCCGAGTTATTATCATATAGTGATGTAGACTTCAAAGGGTGTCGGGCGGATTGAGAGAAAGAGTACGAGCGATACCTATCATTACGTCCAACGGTCTCTAATATCATGGTTTATTAAGAAAATAATTGTGTTTCACTTTCGACATGTGAAGCGGAATATATTTCTGCAACTTTGGCATATGCTCAAGTAATATGTATGCAACAAAGTGTTCAAGATTTCAGAATACTTTAACAAAAATCTTTAATGTCGTGATAACACAAGTGTTATAACTTATCTAAAAACCTAATAAATCATCCTCCTACAAAACATTTAGACATTCATCGTCACTTTTTACGAGAAAATATAAAAAAGGAAATTAGATCACTGGAACTCGTTACTTCCAAAACTCAAATTGTTGATATCTTTACAAAAACAATAAATGAAAATACATTTATTAAACTATGCAGAGAGCTTGGAATTTGTTTATTATAGGAAACGAATTAACATATATAATTTTATTAGAATAAAATAGTTTGAAATAATTTATTTTTTAATATAAAAATGTAAGGAATGAATTCAATTATCTATTTTTTCTACGGTAGAATTCAATGTTTACCTTAAAACTATAAATGGAATGCAAAATTTTTGGATAAAGGAATTTCAACCACATACATATAATTCTATTTTTCCATCTACGGACTTACCGTTTTGAAAATGTAGGATACAAATAATTTTCAATAAATATAATCAAAGTTAACAATGGCTTCATCAAAGAACACATCTTCAACTTCACCTCCTTCAATGGATAGTTCATCATCATTAAAGATTACTACATCACCAAAAAAACGACACAAGCTATTTCCTAAGTGGAAAGAAAGTGAAATATGAATTAAACTAAATGGCATATTGATGCAGCACACCATGCTACCTCGGTTGCTTTAGGTCATTCGATGGCTTTAGGTCGCTCAGGTTCCTTAAGTCACTTGCGATCTAACAAGACAGATGATATAGTGGAGGACTATGCAGAGCACCAGCTAGTTATTCTTAAGTCGCTTGAACGACTTAACAAGCTAAGTCAACGACTTAAGTCGCTCAGCCCACCGGATAAGCGACCTAACAAGCTACGACCTAAGTAGTTAGGTCGCATGTCTCTCTCGTTCTTCTTAGGTCGCTCCATGATTATGTCGCGCCTCTTCTTATGCCGCTATCTCTAAGTCACTCAACCTTATGTCACAAGGTCCTTATGGCGCTTCAGTACCTAAGTCGATTGTTGCCTTAAGTCACTAATTCTTGTAAGTCGCTGATGCTATGCAGGATGTTATGCCGTAGAGTCTAATGTCTCTTACTTTTAGGTCGCTATGTATGTAGTGTTGTAACTCGTGTATGTTGCATGTTGTATGTTATGTAGCATTGCATTTTGTAAGTCGTGTTGCATTGTAATTTCTTTAGGTCGTAGGACGTAAGCCGTGTTGATCTGTTAGGTCGCAAGAGTATGTAAGGTCGTAGGTCGTTTGTGCTGTTGCTAAGTCGGCTGAGTTGTGTTGTAACTTCTATAAATAAAGGGGTTGGGTCATTTGTAAAGGTGGTTGATTTTGAATAAACTTTTGTTTGAGTGTTTTGTGCCTCTTTTAAAATTGGAAGTTGAGTGTTATCTCATTTCTCCATTTTCGGTTATTCGAGTGCGCTCAAATCAACGGATTTGAAGCCGATTCATGGAATCTCGTGTGCGAGATCAACGTAGAAGAATCGTAGATCTTCTAACACGGTATCGTGCGCGATCAACGTGTTAAAGATAGCTACAATCCGGTATCTCGCGAGATCAACGGATTTGTGCATTTATCTTGGGTATTATCAATCCATCGATTCATCATTGTATTTTTCTATCATCGTTCTATCGATTTATTTGACACGAAGAATCATCTCGTGATCAAAGTTGTTAATCCACTGCGTCAATTTGGTATTAGAGCTAGACTTAGCCAATCATAGCTAAGCCGAGCCTATTGGGAGCCGAGTTGAAGTGTTGAAGTTTGAGCCGAGTATAGTAGTTTGATGAAAGCCGAGAGTTAAATTTGATTCAGAGCCGAGAGCAGGTTCAGTGAAAGACCTGAGAGCAAATGGAACAACGCATCAATGAAAAGTTTGATGAAGGTATTGGAAAGTTAGAAAAATCGATGAATGACTTGAATCAAAGTCAAAGGAGAAGGTCACCAATCTCGAACCATGGAGGAAACAGGGTTTCGCCATCGGTTTCGGAAGCGAGGAGGGTGTCACCACAATCCCATTGAGTTCGAAGAGAATCATCAGTTTCTATGAGGCAAGAACATCATGAGTATCGTGGTGAAGAGAGAAGAACTCATCGTGGATTTGAAGATGATCCGTATCGTGATGCTGAAAGACATAGTAGAAGAGATATGCGTGATCGTAGAGATGCTGATGGTCGGGATAGATATCGAAGTACATTTGATTATGATGAAGATGGTGACAGAGGTAGTATTCATTATCGAGATAAAGACCAAGTACGATGTCAATATCGGAATGTAGAAGATGATCGTAAATGGGAGTCGGGAATGAAAACAGAGATTCCAGAATTCAAAGGAGGAATGATAGCGGAAGAATTTTTGGATTGGTTATCAAATGTTGAAGAAATTTTTGACTTCAAGGAAGTACCCGAGCATCGTAGAGTTAAGTTGGTTGCTACACGATTGAGGGGAAGAGCTATGGCATGGTGGCAACAAACTAAACTTACACGGGAAAGGATGGGAAAGTCGAAGATTGTTTCATGGGAGAAGATGAAGAAGTTGATGAAGGCCACTTTCTTGCCTTATAATTATCATTCTATTATGTATCAGCGCTTACAGAATTTGAGACAAGGGACAAAGACGGTAAATGATTATGCAGATGAGTTTTATCAACTGATTGCTAGAAATAATATGATGGAGACGGAGGAACAGCTGACAGCTAGGTTTGTTGGAGGATTGAGAATGCAAATTCAGGATATGATGAATGTGTTTGATCCAAGATCCGTTGCTGAAGCACACTAGAAGGCTCTAGCTTGGGAGAAGCAAGGTATAAGAGGAGGTGATGTGTTTACGAATTCTAACAACCAGAACAAAGGAGCTAGTAGCAATACGAATGTTTCCAAGGCTGTTAGTAAAGCAGTTGTCAATGAAGTTACTAAGACCAAGGTCAACAACAATTTCAAGTGTTATGATTGTCAGGAGTTTGGTCATAAGAGCAATGAATGCCCGAAGCCTAAGAAGCGAGTGATGGTTGCTAAGGTTGAGGATGAGGATGCAGAAATAGAATGTTCCAATTCACCACAAGTTGAGGAGGAAGAAGAATTATTGGCAGGAGACGAGGGATATTCTTTAATGATGAGGAGATCTCGCTTGATGCCAAAGCAGAAAGAAGAGACTAGCTGGTTGAGGAGTAACATTTTTCAGTCAACGTGCACTATTTTAGGAAGGGTTTGCAAGTTTGTTATTGCTGCAGGAAGTTGTGGTAACATCATCTCTACATAAGCTGTAAATAAGTTGGCGTTGAAGACAGAGAAGCATCCCAAACCAATTAAATTAGCTTGGTTGAGGCAAGGTGGGGAAGTGAAAGTTAATCGAAGAGCTTGTGTAACTTTTTCCATCGGAACGAAGTATAAGGATGAGATTTGGTGTAATGTGGTAGATATGGATGTATGTCATTTGTTGTTGGGGAGACCATGGCAATAAGATAGATCCGTCCAACACGATGGAAGGACTAACAGCTACAGTTTCATGTTCAAGGGCACTAGAATCACGTTAGTTCCTAAAAAGCGACAACAAGGTGAAAGCAAGTTGGAGGAAATCGAGGAACTAAAGACTCTGTTATCTTTGAAGGAGTTTGTCAAGGAAGTGGAGGATGAGCCTGAAGTATTTCTGTTAATTGGACGTGAAAGTAGTGAAGCGGTTGAAATTCCTGAAGAAGTTAAGCCAGTATTGAAGGAATTTGAAGATGCATTTCCTAAATAATTGCCAAAAGAGTTACCACCGTTGAGAGACATACAACACCAGATAGATCTTGTTCCGGGAGCTGTGTTACCGCATAGACCACACTATAGAATGAGTCCAAAGGAGCATAAAGAATTGAGAAGGCAAGTGGAAGAGTTGCTTGAACAAGCGCGCGTACAAGAAAGTTTAAGTCCCTGTGCAGTACCAACTTTGTTAGTACCAAAGAAGGATGGAACTTGGAGAATGTGTACAGATAGTCGAGCACTAAACAAGATTACAGTGAGGTACAGATTTCCAATGCCGAGATTGGATGATTTGTTAGATCAGTTCAATGGAGCTGCTATCTTTTCAAAGATTGATCTGAAGAGTGGGTATCATCAGATTCGAATTCTACCAGGGGATGAATGGAAGACCGCATTCAAGATGCGGGATGATTTGTATGAATGGCTGGTCATGCCATTTGGTCTTTCGAATGCACCTAGTACTTTATGCGAGTGATGAATCAGATCTTTCGAAAGTTTATTGGAAAGTTCGTGGTGGTATATTTTGATGATATATTGATATACAGTGGAAGCACAGAAGAACATCTACAGCATTTGCGGGAAGTGTTGATGATACTTCGTCAGGAGCAATTTTACGCGGGGACAAAGAAGTGCATGTTCATGACACACGGTGTTTTGTTTTTAGGACATGTGTTGTCCAAGAAGGTATCCAGGTGGATCAAGGTAAAAAGGATTGGCCATAACCCATGACTGTAACTGAAGTAAGAAGTTTCCATGGGTTAGCATCATTCTACCGAAGGTTTATTTCACATTTCAGTAGCGTGATGGCACCAATGACAGATTGTATGAAAGCGAAGCAGTATGTGTGGACTAAAGAGGCTGATTCTGCTTTCCAACAGATCAAGACACTTTTGACTACAACACCGATTCATAGAAATCCGGATTTTCAGTTGCTATTTGAGTTACATACTGATGCATCTAAAGCTGGAATTGGAGGAGTGTTAAGTCAAAAGGGTCGTCCAAATGCTTATTTTAGCGAGAAACTTTCTAGAGCCAAGATAAGATACATCACCTATGATTTGGAGTTCTATGCCATTGTCCAAGCCATAAAGCACCGAAGACACTACTTGTTTTATAAAGAGTTTGTGTTGTATACTGATCATGAAGAGTTGAAGCATTTGCAAGGACAGGATAAGATTGCAGCCAGGCATGCTTCATGGATCGCATACTTGCAGCAGTTTACATTTTTTGTAAAGCATAAGTCGGGAGTTACAAACCGTGTGGCAGACGCATTGAGTAGAAGAAATCATTTGTTGACTACGATGAGAGTTGAAGTGATGGGTTTTGAAGTATTTCCAGAATTGTTTGTTGAAGATCCTTACTTTGCTAAGATTGTAGATGAAGTTGAGAAAGGGAAGACGGATGAGTATGTGTTGGTAGATGGTTTTCTCTTCAAAGGAAATCGATTATGTATACCAGAGTGTAGTTTGCGAATGAAGATTGTGAAGTGATTGCATGTAGAAGGCCATGTGGGAAGAGATCGTACCTCGCAGTTGGTTTCTCAATCATATTTTTGGCCTTCCATAAGGAAAGAAGTTGAAAGATTTGTGCAGAGATATCACATATGTCAAGTTTCCAAAGGGACAGCTACGAATGCAGGATTGTATATGCCATTGCCCGTGCCTACTAGACCATGGGTTGATATTAGCATGGACTTTGTTTTGGGTTTGCCAAGAACTCAACGAGGGAACGATTCTATATATGTTGTTGTGGATAGATTTTCAAAGATGGCACATTGCATAGCTTGTACAAAGACCGCCGATGCAGTCTATGTTGCTCAATTGTTCTTTAAAGATGTTTATCGACTACATGGGTTACCCGAGACCATTGTTTCTGACCGGGATACTCGATTTCTAAGTCATTTTTGGTTGAGTCTGTGGAAGATGGTTGGGACTAAGCTGAATTTTAGTAGCGCTTATCATCCACAAACTGATGGCACTACAAGAAAGTATGTTATTAATAACGCCATTCGATAACACATTATTCTAAAGCGTTGTTGTTTAGTGTGGCTAGTTACTTTATTTCTTTATTTATTCTCTTCCGTACACTCTTACCACGTAACGCTTTGGCCCAAAAAGAAAATTATCCGTCCCAAAATTTTTGTCTCCCTCTCAAAATAATTATTCAGTTCATCTTCCTTCCAAAACCAAAATTACACTTATTCAGTTCATCTCCCTCCTAATTGCATCATCAATTACGGGTTGAGCCACAGACTTCATAGAGGTAAAGAATTCTTTCCTATTTCTAGTTTCCTTGCATCATCACGCATCTAGTAGATCCTGCGTCGGTTTGTACTTGAGAAATTGAGAACGAATTTAGGGTTCTAGCTCTTTGGGGAACTTTTTTATCCTAGCTTTTTTGGTTTAATTTGAAGTTATAGAGGCGTTTAAGCAGTTATGGCTACCAATTCGAACTCCAAACTTCTGTAATTTTGGTTTTGGCCGATCAACAAATATTAAGATCCATAAAAATACAAATTTTCTCACCTTTGCTTCTTGAATTTTTTTCGCATAGTTCTAAGTATTTTCTGGACTTTAAAAACTTTTCCTATAAAAAATTGACTGTTCAAATCTGGATTTACAGCAATTTTGGCAGCTATTGTAGGCCGACATGGATCCATTCGTTGATGATGGTCATGAAGATAATGCGGAGTCTTCTTTATCCCATGATGATATGGATACAGAAGGTGGAACCAGTCCCCGTATGGACACTGCTAAAGGTACAATATTGTTATAATCATATTGTTACATGTTGATTTTCCTCTTATTTAGTTACTTAAGTTTGCGTACAGTACTGTAATATTGGAATTTTATCTTTCCCAATTATATAAATTAGCTGTATGAGCAAAGCATCTGACTTTCAGGCTTTACATTTTCTGAAATTGGAATAACTCGTGCTAGTTCAAGTAAAGTTGTTTGTTGTCACTTCTCTTTGGATGGTAAACTTTTGGCCACAGGCGGTCATGATAAAAAGGTAGAAAAAATGTCTTATGTGTGTATATAAACATCAACTAGTGTGTATTTTCTGATGACCATGCAATATATATAGGCTGTTCTGTGGCATGCAGAGACTTTAAAACTAAAATCTGCATCGGGAGAACATTCTTCATTAATAACCGATGTCCGCTTCAGTCCTAGCATGCCACGCTTGGCTACTTCTTCTTTTGACAAAACCGTCCGAGTTTGGGATGTTGATAGTGTAAGCACTAATGCTTGCCTTTGCCTACTAATGGTTTTTCATTTTATAGTAAATTAGCAACTAATATAAATAAATATATATATATATATATATATATATATATATATATTAACAGTTTGAATCCTTTTTACCTATGAATGTTCACTTTTTTCAAATGATATTAACCACTTGTAATTTTGTTGAATATGCACTATAACTTGTGAAGCTTTCAATTCTAATGCTAAAAGTTCCACTTAATGCTACAGCCTGAGTACTCTCTTCGAACATTTACTGGGCATTCTTCATCTGTAATGTCTGTAGACTTCCACCCTATTAAGGAGGATCTTTTATGCTCTTGTGATATAAATGGTGAAATACGATACTGGAGCATAAACAATGGCAGCTGTACTCGAGTTTTCAAGGTACAGTGCACATCTTTCATTTTTTACAAGTGTATTTAAGTACCGTGCATACCTTTCTTAACGCAGTGGATCAAATCCTTGTTTAATTTGTGCTGCCCTATTTATAGATTTCTGAGGTTCTCAATTATACGACTGACCACTGACCAAAATACCTGTGCTGCTAAAAAAATATTCATCAAAAATTCAACGTTTAATTTTTGGGGAGGAATGACCCAAGTGAGATTCCAGCCTCGTATGGATAGATACCTTACTGCAGCTGCAGAGAACATAGTGACTATACTTGATGTGGAGACTCAATCTTGTCGCCATTCATTACAGGTTAATTTCAAGCAGTTGTAAAAAAAGGGGGAAAACTTACTAATTGTCCAAATAATTTAAATTAAATATAGGGGCACACAAAAAAAGTATATTGGCTATGTTGGGATCCTTCTGGTGAATTAGTGGCTTCAGTTAGTGAGGACTCGGTCCGTGTTTGGTCACTTGCTTCAGGAAGCGAAGGCGAGTGCGTGCATGAGTTGAGCTGCAATGGAAACAAATTCTGTTCATGCATTTTCCACCCAACCCATCCTTCTTTGCTTGTCATTGGATGCAATCAGGCAAGTTATGACTCTTGTATTCAAATTCAACCTTAATCACTTAGAAACTTTCATACATGCATTGCATGTGCGTTTGTGGTTAATTTAGTCCATACAGAAAATAAAAGATTGCACCATCGATTTGTATATTGGTTTGGACTTCCTGTCCTACGTCTAGTTCCAGATTCCTTTCTATAATCTGACTTTGACTTCACTAAAATAGAGTAAATTTGACTTATTGTTTTCTTTGATAACACTGATGCATTAATGTGCAAATTCTAAATACCGAAATGACAATAGCTCTTTTACATTAAATAATGCAAGATGTAAGTATTTAATAGAATTGCTGAAATGATTAGTCAAATGGAATATTAATAGGATTATATTCCCAACAAATAACTCTACCAAATGTTAAATAACTATCATTCATATACACATAAGCTTATTTGGGCAAAGACTTGATATGCTAACACATAATGGGATGTTCGCGCTTAAGAAAACATACCACGATAATGAATGAGAACGATAGCAAATAATGCAACTTACCATTTAAACTTAAAATTTTAACTCGAGTGTTGAAGACGAAAGCCATGTCTAAATTCCATGATTCTCAAAAATATACACAACATATTTAGTAATACACTGAAAAGCATACATGTTATAAAATCTAACTATTTGCATATTTCATATTTTCATATAACAAACGTGTATAAATACAGATCCAAACTAAATGTTTTCCTGTAAGGTAAAAAAGTCTAAACAGAGATTGTATACTGAGAGGGTTACGGTCTAAGAGCTTCATTCATCGGCTTGAAAATGCTTTGCCAAAAGTTAGCCCATATTTTTTAATATCCTTTTTTATGATTTTACTTTCTAACATCTCTTTTCAGTCCTCTTACTTTTTCTTATTAAGAAATTCGGATATTTATCTTCATCCCAAAATCAGTGATGTTATACTGATGCTTTTATCATGCATTTTGAATTTGGCAATAATGGTCTAATCCTTTTAATATGAATTGCATATATTCTTATTTTACGTATGCACAACTGCTATTATATTTGTTATGGAGAAATAATGTGTCAATATATATTTACTTGTTTATTTTAAAGATTTTAAGTTACATAGAAATTAAACTAGAAATTTTCTAAAATTTTAAACCAAAGTTGGGTATTTTAGCTTTAATATACTTAAGATTGCTGAATGCGTGCTTACAGCCACAGCAGCAGCCATACCAACTCAACTGCTATTATGAGGACTACTGACGTGAATTGTTCGTGAAACCTGAAACAAGATAAGCAACTAAAACAACTTCCCCATCTGCTTCTCCTTTTATGAAACCTTTATGTTAAGCATGTTCATAGAATACTAGGCACATACTAAAAAACATGCACACCAAAATGAGTAGTCCCTGATTATAACTTTTTGTATATAGAGATCTTATCTTATGCCTGAACTTAACCATAATAACGTTTCAGTTGTAAAAAATATAACTAAGGCAAAATACAATTAATGGTCGAATGGTTAGTAGAAAACATGGATTATAATTAACAATAAGTCAAAAAACATGGATTATAATTAACAACTAAGATCCAAGCAGGGAAGGTGTTAGTTTGGGAAATCTGAATGATTTGACATGGGTTTACGATGCAAAATGAGCCTGAAATATTGTGAGAACGAATAATTTGTGGACCAGGTGGATAAAGGCAAGATATATTTTGATAACATTTTGGGCTATGAGGTGTGAGAACAATGCGTCTAATACATAGAAAATTATTATAACAATAGATATTTTTGAAAGACTTGATAGAGAAGGAATTCTCAGTAGCTGGGACACAAGTGTATGGATAGATCCATTGTTGAATGGGAAAAATTCGTTTCAATACTTGAACTTGACTGGAAACATGACATGCAGTTGATTACGGGTAACTTGAAACAATATATCATGGTATGAGATTCCCGTTGAAACCACCGAATTTTGGTCGTTTCGTTCCGGTTTCGATCACGGTTTCGTTCAGAGCCTCAATGAGATCTGACGAAAAACATGGTTCCGGTTGGTTACTCATGTAAAGCAGTTGATTGGATCGATTTTGCTGTAAAACACAAAGGAATCGGAAGGAAAAGACAAGATGGATCGATTTCAAAAATGTATTTGGGCTGCGAGTGTGAGTGAGTTAACTGGCCTGATTAATAAAGTTTGTTGAACTCAGAAATATAAACATGCTATTTTATTGATTTTCGTACTAGTATTGTAAAATAAATGCATTTGGATATATATAAAATATGACAAATGTTTACACAAGTTAACAGCAGTACTTATTATTAACGATAGCTTTATGATAGTTAAGCTTTTGAGCAAATAATAATATAATAGTGTCGGATACAAAATAATTTTACAATGGTTTTGGAACGATATTTTTAATTAAATATGACATAAATGGATTTACGTTCGAAAATATACCGGAATTTAAATGAAATTTTGAAACAGAATTGGAAGTAAGAAAATTTTCAGCTAACGAAATGAAAACATAAATTTCGAACCTTGCAATACATACCGCTTTACACTGGAAGAGCATGATATTTTGGTTTGTAAAAACACTAAAAGGTGAGATTTTTATAACTAAATTAGCTTGGGAAAAGCTAAAATACAAGCGACCGAAAAAAGTTAGGTGGATTTTGGGTGGAATAAAATCGTAGTAACCAGAGTTGAAGAAAATGGTATGTTGCTTTGGGAAATATTGGTGCATTGAATTAGTGGAATTCTTTTACACGATCATGTATAGATTTTGAATTTTTACACCATTATGTTTGACAGGAACTGTCTACATTATGTTATTTTTATAATGTGCATTGAACTGACTACAGATTGCAAAGGCATTAATGTACATGCATGAACGAGGTATAGCTCATATGGATGTGAAGCCGGATATATTTATGTAAAGAATGGTATTTATAAATTAGGTGATTTCGGCTGTGCAACCCTCCTGGATAAAAGTCTTCCGATAGAGGAAGGAGATGCATGGTACATGCCTCGAGAGCTGTTGAATGATACGTTTGAGCACTTGGATAAAGTCGATGTATTTTCACTGGGTGCAACTGCTTATGAGCTTGTGAAAGGGTCTACATTGCCTGATTCTGGCCCTCAGCTTTCTTATCTTAGAGAAGGCAAGATCGATTTGCTTCCTGGGATTTCTATGCAGTTTCGGTGCTTACTCAAGGTACAGGTTACAACCTAAACAGCAAGCAAATACGCATATTGCAGTATGATTTTAGTAATACTAATGATCTTAGTATTTATTATTTATACATTAATTTTATAGTAACAAATACAATTACCAATTAACATAGTAATTTGCATTAAATAATAACACTGAATTGATACTATGTCTATGTAGGCAATGATGGACCCTGATCCATCTAAACGTCCTTCAGCCAAAGAAATCATTGAAAATCCAATATTTGAGAAGGGATGCAAATTCTTCTGTTAGTGAATGATGGTAATGGTTGCGTCTGCCATAGTACTTGCACAAATTTTGTAAAGATATGCCTTGATATATAGGCAGATGTGGATGTCATTACTATATTGGACTTGTATCCATTCTTGATTAAATATGTGATATCATGTGATTGTGAACGTCATGACAATAGCATCAATTGTCATTTGCAAACGCAAGTTGCAGATATTTTGTAGTTTATGGTTCCGTTGTGTTGGAATGAAACTATGGTTATATAATCAAACAATGGTTATATTTTATAGCGGCAAAATAGTGTTATAAAGATTTCCAATTCCATTGAAATTTAGCTGTATTATAGCAGCTACAATGAGCTATTGAATAAATATTTTATAGCGGCAAAATGGTGTTATAAAGATTTCCAGTTCCGTTGAGATTTAGTTGTATTATAGCGGCTATAATGAGCTATTGAGTTAACGTACCATAGCGGCGAATTTGCGTTATAAAACTAAGCTCAACCATAGCGGCATATTTTGTGTTATAAATATTCAACGGTTTTTTATAACATGTTGATATACAGCGCTTATCAAACCGCTATGGTTGTGATTAATAGCGGCTATATGCCGCTATAAAAGACACTTTTTGTTGCAGTGTGGGCAAACAGAAGTGGTGAACAGATAGTTGGGAAACTTGTTGAGATGTCTTGTGAAGGATAATTTGAAGAGCTGGGATGTAAAGTTATGTCAGGCAGAATTTGCACATAATCATGCTGTTAATTGAAGTATTGGATTCAGTCCATTTCAAGTAGTATATTCAGCAATTCTGAAGGGACCGTTGGATTTGTCGATAGTTCCACGTCAGAAAGGGGTTGTTAAACGAGCTTGTGATTTCATGAATGAGTTGCAGGAGTGTCACATGACTGTTCATGAACGATTGCTCAAGTCAAATAAGAAGTATAAGCAACTGGCAGATAAGAAGCGAAGGAGTGTGGACTTCAAAGAAGGTGATTTTGTTTATGCAGTATTGACGAAAGATCGATTTCCAGTTGGAACTTACAACAAATTGAAAGCTCGAAAGATTGGTCCAGTAGAAATCTTGAAGAAGATCAATGATAATGCTTATCAGTTGAGACTGCCGGATCATATCCATACTGCCGACGTTTTCAACGTCAAACATTTGATTCCGTATCATGAGGATAAGCTTGTTGAAAAACAGGAAAGTGTGAATTCGAGGTCGAATTCTCTTCAACCAGGGGAGGATGATGCAGCGCACCAAGCTAGCTCGGTTGCTTTAGGTCGTTCGATGGCTTTAGGTCGCTCAGGTGCCTTAAGTCGCTTGCGATCTAACAAGACAGATGATATAATGGAGGACTATGCAGAGCACCAGCTAGTTATTCTTAAGTCGCTTGAACAACTTAACGAGCTAAGTCAACGACTTAAGTCGCTCAGCCCACCGGATAAGTGACCTAACGAGCTACGACCTAAGTAGTTAGGTCGCATGTGTCTCTCGTTCTTCTTAGGTCGCTCCATGATTATGCCGCGCCTCTTCTTATGCCGCTATCTCTAAGTCGCTCAACCTTATGTCACAAGGTCCTTATAGCGCTTCTGTACCTAAGTCGATTGTTGCCTTAAGTCGTCGATGCTATGCAGGATGTTATGCCGCAGAGTCTTATGTCGCTTACTTTTAGGTCGCTATGTATGTAGTGTTGTAACTCGTGTATGTTGCATGTTGTATGTTATGTAGCATTGCATTTTGTAGGTCATGTTGCGTTGTAATTTCTTTAGGTCGTAGGACGTAAGCCGTGTTGATCTGTTAGGTCGCAAGAGTATGTAAGATCGTAGGTCGTTTGTACTGTTGCTAAGTCGGCTAAGTTGTGTTGTAACATCTATAAATAGAGGGGTTGGGTCATTTGTAAAGATGGTTGGTTTTGAATAAACTTTTGTTTGAGTGCTTTGTGCCTCTTTTAAAATTGGAAGTTGAGTATTATCTCCTTTCTCCATTTTCGGTTATTCGAGTGCGCTCGAATCAACGGATTTGAAGCCGATTCACGGAATCTCGTGCGCGAGATCAACGTAGAAGAATCGTAGATCTTCTAACACGGTATCGTGCGCGATCAACGTGTTAAAGATAGCTAGAATCTGGTATCTCGCGAGATCAACGGATTTGTGCATTTATCTCAGGTATTATCAATCCATCGATTCATCATTGTATTGTTCTATCATCGTTCTATCGATTTATTTGACACGAAGCATCATCTCGTGATCAAAGTTGTTAATCCGCTGCGTCACATATTAACAACTATCGATGACTATCGCATTGATGATCTCAACCACTTTCAACAAGAAATGCTCAGACTTTAAAAACAAACGTCTTGGGAACAACGCAGAAAGAGAAAGCATCTTAATTTTACTGAAATATCTCTATTGGCATTTTGTGGTCGATCACCAACAAAGAATAGTATCAGAAACTTACGAAGACCCCACTAAAAATATATGAGCCCAAACCAGCAAAATCATCGAAACCGAAGCCATCAGAAGAAGGATTTGATCTTTTGGAAAACAAAAAATCTACCATTGCCGTATTGGTTTTTTTATATATTATATTTATATATATCTTGTCTCTACAAAGATTTCAATAATTTGAATAAAAATTGATTATGCGGAAACTTCTATCTTTATCGATGCTCTTAAAGATAGACAAACCATAAAATTGGTTTTCCAACTCAAGAATATAACATTAATTTGCTTTGGTAGTCAAAAATCACATTATACAATAAGAAATTAAAATATTTTTCAGAAAATGGATTTACAGTCAAACGTCTGATTACCGGTAGCAATGTTAAAATATTAAAATTGTTGCATTCAGACGTTTGAGCTTTATAATCAGACATCTGAATATCAAATTAAAACGTCAAATTATAAACGTCAAATGTTTAAAAAGCCCGTTTTTACCCTAGAATAGTTTGGCCTCCTACTGCATATTCTCAACAATCTGATTTTTAAAACCAACCGAATGAATCTTCCAGAATTTGAAATTTTTAAGTAGTTAAAAATCTGTTTATTACTCTCTTTTTAAATTCTACTTCTTCACTTTTACTCCTCTACTTCATAAATAAAAACGAAAATTTACATCAGAACCATAAATTTTCCAAATTCAAAACATTAAAATGACATTTAAATCAAACAATCAAAGAAGAGATCCATCGTTGAATGTTTGGTAGCTCCACCAACACAAGGAAAAATCAAAATTTGGCTCCATTGGGATGAAAGGAGCATCCAACATTTCAAATTACTCTAAAAAATGAAAATGTTCTCAGATATTTTCTATAATCTTAACGATTTTCCTTCTTACAATCTTCAAGCTTTTACTTACCAAAATAGGATTACAAGTTTGATAGATTTCTATCAAAATAATGTTGAAAACGATAACTTAAATTTTCAACTCTTTTTAGCCAATCTCAATAGCAAGGTCATTCAATGACATAGAGATGAAGGTTGGTTATGGTCTAATGTATGGAAATATTGTAAAATTCATGTTATGACATGGCATGGGTAATGGGTTGTGGAAGAAGATGAATAGATTTAGAGGATATTAATATTAAAGATAAAATTCATGATAAAGTTAGTCGCCATCTTTGGAATGACATTAGAAGAGATAGTAAGTCAAAAGATATACGTCCACGATCGAGACTTTTTTAATTAAGAACGATAATCCACACCATTCTTCTAAGGCTAGCTAGTCACAAAATAATTTATGATTTAGACTACAATCCTTTATATGCTATCTTTTGGAACATTAAAGTAAATTAGGCTCATCATATCTATCATTAGCTGAAAAATAATTTCAATTACATGAAACATACACTTGTATATGTCGCATACATCATCCATTTCCTAAACAGTCAAAACATTCAGGGGTATGGAGACGATCATATACATATTAAAACAGCAGATAAGAAATTCTTTAGCCTTATGCACCTACCAAAAACCCTTTTGGAAAATGATCTGTTTGAGATATATCTCAAACGCTTGCAAGCTCAAAGAAGTACTCAAGCTCAACTCTCCACTCAACAAAACGAAGGCAAACAGCCGACAATACCATAAGAAAAGGAAAGTATTGATGATGAGGAGGAGGAGGAGAGTGATGAAGATACTCAGAACCAGAGTAAATTAGAAAGGCAAATCTCTAGGGGCTTTACACAAGTTAATTCCAGAATCGATAGAATAAAAAACATGGTTAATCAAGTGGAAAATAAAGTAGAAGATGTTAAACCACTTCTTAAAAAGATTTGGAAGGCCATTTTCGGAAGATGTAGATCGCTTTCACCCTATTAGGTTGATTGGTAGTGGTAATAATTTATTACATTTATTCAAATTTTCTAACAAATATTTTATTCTTAACTAAAATCAATGTATTATATGCTATGGATCTTGCACCATGGTGGGTTGTTTGCTTGTTTGCTGGTGTTGTTGGCTTTTAAGAAATGGAACATCTTATGTCTAATCTTTTCTAATGTTTTCAGAAATATGTAATGTTTGTTTACATTAACTTCATAAAGTTTGTTGTTGTAACAATACAAACTTTTGTCTGTGAAATGAAGCATCTTGTTATTAAAGTTATGTGATTTATCGTTATGTCTTGTTTCATATTTCTACCTTTAAATTCGTTCCATATTATCGAATTTTCATTTTTTTCGGTGACAAAGGGGAGAAAAATCCGGGCGTATTGATAGGGGGAGTTTCATATTGTATACGTACTCAAATAAAATGTATAGCTGTCATCATTAAAACGGAAGAGAATGTTAGATCTTGCCTTTTGAGTTTAAATGAGACAACTATACATTTCCATATATAAGCACAATTATTATATATATGTAGGAATATATTCAAGGAGATTTGATGATCAATCATGGAATCAAGTTCAAATATTGAAGACCAAAATAAGTGGGCTTGTTATATGTAGTTGATATAATTTTTACGTAAAATCTCCATTACGATGATTGCACACAAACACAAACGTCTTTTGAAAAGCTACATTTAAAAGAAATTTGATAGTGCTTTTTGACGAATTATGAATTTAATCATATGATTTAGCCTTTTTTAACTATTTTGTTTCTATTTTATACTGTCAGTTTTCAGCCATCTGAATTTAAATTTCAACTATCTGATCTGTATGAAAAGAAGTGTCTCTTTATAGAAAATTCAAATATGGAGAATTGTCTTCTTCTCCAAACTTTACATCTTCTCTAATGGTGATAACCTTTCAAATAGAACCTTTCAAATAAAAACTTTCAAGCACTATAAATACAAAGTGAAATTTGACTTTTTAGATTCACCAATTCTTACTTTCTACTCTCTACTCTCTTGTGGGTTATCGTAAAGCAGTCAAAATTCTACTTCCTCAATTTGCATATTAAAATCATCATATAAAAGAGATTATAGGAAGGGTGCACTTATTGGCTTATTGGTGTTTTATCAAAAACACAAAGTCGACAACTTACTGTTTTAGTAATCGAAGTCCTATTGGATATCTTTAGGCAAGTGAACTCTTATATGGCTGCTCAGGCATTTTGTAAGATACATGTTCTTCCAGGTTATGTGAGGGTTTCTTAGTTAATTCTAGAAGGAGTCTGGGACTGGACGTAGGGCAGGAAGTCCAAACCAGTATAAAAATCTCTACTGCACTTTACTTTGGAGCATTTTTAAGCTATTATTATAAAAGTTTTAATTTGGTAGAACAACGTATATTACTCGATCCATAGCGATTTTCAATATCATCAAATCTGGAATTATAATTCAATTCATTAATATGACGGCCCTGATTCGACTTTCGAAAATCGGCACCGAATACGACACTAGTATTCAAATGTCGCAGATCCAACCATCGAATCTGGTTCGCCAGAGCTTATAACAACATCAGATGAATATGAAACAGCGGAACAAAATGAATATCATGCATACATCATAGATACAACATCATAATATCCATTACTATATCAAAGTATTTTTATACGTACACCACAACTCCAGATAAACATCATAATAATACAACAGTGATCATATATCCAGAAAAAGTCTTCAAAGGAATGAAGTGATGACGAACTCCCAAAAACTAACACCTAAGATCCCAGCTTCTAAAATATCTCCAAAGCAAAAGCTCCAAAATACTGCTACACCAGAACATGTAAACCTGCTACTAGGCTTCCCGCGTGGAAATTATGGGCACCTAGAGTTTAGAAAAGAAATAATAAACTCCGGGTCAATCATGGGACTGGTATGAGTAAATAAAAGCAGTTGCTTTTAAATAAACTAGATTTATAAAAGAAAATCTGGTATGCTTTTGGAAAATGAAACTACCATAAGACCTCCCCCCACACACACAATGCAATCGCAAAATTGGAGGAGATTTCTTCTTATGATAGTCAAATATGCTTGATACGAGAAAAATTCTTTGATATTATTACTAGTGCATAGTGTGGAAAATCATTTCGAAAGTATAATATTAATCTTAGCCAACATAGGTACCATTATACTATGCCTACTATAACTACCATGTTAAATGGCAAATTCTACAACTAAAACCGTACTGGGTTCGTATTGTTTTGTTTGGGTTTCCAACAAATGGTCAGGCTAAGGAACTTCCTACTACCATATGGGTACGCCTCTGGCGGGACGTCCCGAGAACTTAACCAGCTCTCTGCCAACACAAGGCCGGGTTACCTCTGTAACTAGGTAACTACTACACGAATATACCACTCCTCGGTCCTTTGGGACCTTTATCCGAGGGCCATCTATCACAAAGCAACAACCACATAGTAAATGAGATTGGAGCTACCACATAGGTAAATATCTGGGCTCCATACCATGACATCACCTTTTTCCAGAAGGAAATGACATACCCTAAAGGGCGCGACCCTCATAACCTTGCCACATCTTTCCTGTTTCGACCATTTCCGGGTTGTGAGGTCCGATGAGGTCTCGTCCACAAAACTACGCTTTACACGAAAGCCATGCTTTGATCACAAATGATCAACAAATGATCCTCAACAAACAGCAGCACTTAGCATGCCACACTACCTAATTGGGAGTATATCGCTGAAAACTTTCAATTACATAACCTCTGAGCTTGTACGTCTCAAAGAAGGGTGTTAAGCTAAGAGAATAAATTCTCCGCCACCAACAGATACGTATTTGAAAGAAATCTGTTTATACCTCAAAGTGTAGTGTCGGACATACAACCATCAAGTCTGTTCCGAGTTCGAACAGAACCGAAGGCACTTCGTCCAATAAAGGAAGAAGCCCTTTCAAATCCGGATATTCACAATCCCGATCGGACTTCCCATCACTTAGGGAATCTTTATACCGTAGCTACTCGGTGCAGAGACGACCGATAGGTTATCCTATAGGTTTCGAAGACACCCGGTCTTCACCACCGGTCTTCAAATGCTATCCATTTCGATTTATCACTATTCGGAATGGGTTATATGACACGTATGTCCTCTTCCAGCTAAACCGAATAGTGAACGCTTAATTTTAAAACATGTGGATATATATCAATCACAAAGATTCATATACAGGGTTCAATGTGGGTTTCGAATAACCAACTGGAATCCGATTCCCTGTCGCATCGAAATTTAAATGCCGTTTTAAAGGCAAAGGGGTTTTCCTATTAATACAGAACAAATCACAATTACAGTGTAGTACGTAGCAATCTACATCACACAGTATCACAACCAGAACAGAAATAGCAATCTAGTGCACAACGATAGTTAATTATTTTCCAATGTGGTTGTGATTTAATAGATAACCACATAATTATTTTCATTATTTATTTTAAAATCAATGATTAATTTGTGATGAAGTATTTACCTCGTTCGAAGCATCGGCCACCCATCACCGACTCACGACTCATCCACCACGACCTACGACTCACGACTCATCCACTACGACCTACGACTCATCCACAGACCCACGATTCAATTTCACTCACCCACGACCTAACTTCTCTGGCCTAAGTCGCGAATGACTCATTCCAATAAGTCGCGAAGACCTCCCGCATCCTTCCAAAACCCTAAGTCGCGACACCACAATAAGTCGCGAACGACTTACCCTGCCCCGCCTCATCCATATACCGCGCGTGAGCTATCCAGGAATGAATCGCGAACGACCTCAGTTAAGTCGCGGCCGATTTATTGATGCTATGGAAGAAAATTAAGTCGCGAACGATATATGTTGAGTCGCGTGATAAATTCGTTTAGGTCGCGGCAATCTCCTGAGTCGCCGAAGTGCCCTATGTCGCGAGTTAACATGAGTCGTAGCCGAGTTAACTCTAAGTCGTTGCATATTTTCTTTTCTTTAAGTTGTGTAACCATTGTGTTGTAAAAAATTTTAGTCGAATTGAGTTGTAAGCCTATAAATAGGCAAGTGGTGTCATTTGTAAAGGGAGTTGAAAATTGAATAAAATTTCCATTTGATTGCTTTGTGCTTTCTTTTAATTGGTAGTCGAGTGAAATCTCCTATCTCCACCTACGTCATTCGAGTGCGCTCGAATCTTCGTTTGTGAAGCCGATTCACGGAATCAAGTGCGCTTGATCAACGTCGAAGAATCGTAGATCTTTGTTTCTCGGTATCGTGCGCGATCAACGAGACGAAGAGAGCTAGAATCCGGCATCTTTGGATCAACGGATTTGGGCATTGCAGTATTTTCAAATCACCGATTGCTACATTTCATCAATTGAAGTCTGTTTTGAAATATCCGCTGCGTCAGTTTGGTATCAGAGCGAGATTGCAAGGAGTTTGCATCATTTGGAGATTTGGGTTTCAAGAAGTCGAAGTTTAGAGATCGAATTTGCAAATTGTCGAGAAGTTTGGAGTTTGAAGTTTGTGTTTGTCGTGTTCATATTGAAGTTGCAACAAGAGGAGAACTTTCGATCCATTTCATTTCGGATCAAAGTTGAAAAAGGGTTTGAGCCAAGAGTTGAAGCATCACTTTGCTATTATTGTTGAAGGAAGGCCGTGTATACTTTTAAAGTAGCCGAGCCTTGTGAAGTTGTTTTGAAGTTTGAAGCCAAGCTAAGGAACCGTGACTTGTTTGATTTTGTGTTGAAGTTTTGATTTGTTGAAGTTTATTGTTTAAAGATTTTGCGAAGTTCAATCATGCCACCGAGACGAGCTCAACGACATCGCAATATTAATGCCTTGTATGGAAGAGAAGAGGCCGATGAAATGGAGCAACGAATCCACGAGAGTTTTACTGAAAAGTTGAATGAAGGGATAGGTCGATTAGAGAGAATGATGCTTGAAATGAATCAAAGTAGAAGAAGAATTTCACCTGAATCGAGCCATGGGAGAAGTAGAACTTCGATACATTCAGATCAGGAGAGAACAGAAGATCATAGAAGTGTTGATAATCGTGATAGGAATGTTGGTAGTAGGAGTGGTGGTAGAGATGTTGGAGGACGTGAACGACAACGATATACTTCAGATTTTGATGAGGAATTTGTTGGTGACAGAGGGAGTATGCATCGAGATAGAGAACAAACACGACGTCAGTATCGAGATGTAGATGATGATCATCGATGGGAATCGGGAATGAAGATGGAGATTCCGGAGTTTAAATGTAGGATGGTTGCTGAGGAGTTCTTAGACTGGTTATCTAATGTTGAAGAAATCTTTGATTTCAAGGAAGTGCCGGAGAATCGTCGAGTGAAGTTGGTTGCTACTAGATTGAGGGGAAGAGCATTGGCATGGTGGCAGCAAACTAAACTTACACGAGAACGGATAGGGAAGTCGAAGGTTGTTGAGTGGGATAAGATGAAGAAGTTGATGAGATCTACTTTCTTACCTTACAACTATCAATCACTTATGTACCAGAGGTTGCAGAATCTGAGGCAAGGGACAAAGTCTGTTAGTGATTATGCTGATGAATTTTACCAACTCATTACCAGGAACGATATTATGGAGACTGAAGAACAGTTAACTGCTAGATTCATTGGGGGATTGAGAATGCAGATCCAGGATATGGTTAATATGTTTGATCCAAGATCTGTAGCAGAGGCACATCAGAAAGCGTTAGCTTGGGAGAAGCAGGGAAGGCGTGGAGGTGGTGTGTTTACTAATTCTAACAATCAAGTGAAGGGGGCCAGTGGAAGTTCTAATGTTCCTAAACCTGTCAGTAAGCCAATTGTGAAGGAGGGTGAGAAGGCGAAGGTTAATAGTGGGTTCAAATGTTATAATTGCCAGGAAATGGGTCATAAAAGCAATGAGCGTCCGAAGCCGAAGAAGAGAACTATGATAGTTGAAGCTGAGATTGAAGAAGAGGAAGAAGAGGCAGAGTGTTCTAATTCCTTACCGTTTGAGGAGGAAGACTTGTTGTCGGGAGACGAAGGATATTCACTAATGATGAGGAGAAGTTGTTTGACACCAAAGCAAGAGGAGGGAGACAGTTGGTTGAGGAATAACATATTTCAGTCTACTTGTACTATTCTTGGAAGAGTTTGTAAATTCGTTATTGATGCTGGGAGTTGCGATAACATTATCTCTACAGAGGCAGTAAAGAAGTTGGAATTGAAAACCGAGAAGCATCCTAAACCGTACAAGTTAGCTTGGTTGGGGAAAGGAGGTGAGGTAAAAGTTGGAAGGAGAGCTTGTGTTAAATTTTCAATTGGGAAGAAATACAAAGATGAAATCTGGTGCGATGTAGTGGACATGGATGTGTGTCATCTGTTGTTGGGCAGACCATGGCAGTTTGATAGAGCAGTTCAACATGATGGTCGTGCTAATAGCTATAGTTTCATGTTTGAAGGCACTAAAATTACTTTAGTTCCCAAGAAGCAGCAACAGAAAGAAAGCAAGCTGGAGGAAATTGAAGAATTGAAAACTTTGAAGGAGTTTGTCAAGGAAGTCGAAGAGGAGCCTGAAGTCTATTTGTTGATTGGGCGAGAGTGCGGTGAAGAGGTTGAAATTCCTGAGGAAGCAAAGCCAGTTTTGAAAGAGTTTGAGGATGTATTTCCAGAGGAGTTGCCTAAGGAGTTACCGCCATTGAGAGACATTCAACATCAAATTGATCTTGTTCCAGGAGCAGTGTTACCACATCGACCACATTACCGAATGAGTCCGAAGGAACATGAAGAGTTACGAAGGCAGGTGGAAGAGTTGCTAGAACAGGGACGTGTTCAGGAAAGCTTGAGTCCTTGTGCAGTGCCAGCTTTGTTGGTGCCGAAAAAGGATGGAACATGGAGGATGTGCACTGACAGTAGAGCATTAAATAAGATTACGGTGAGATATAGATTTCCTATGCCAAGGTTGGATGACTTGCTGGATCAGTTGAGTGGGGCAACTATCTTTTCGAAAATTGATTTGAAAAGCGGTTATCATCAAATTCGGATTAGACCTGGAGACGAATGGAAGACAGCCTTCAAAACGAGAGAGGGGTTATACGAATGGTTGGTTATGCCATTTGGTTTATCAAATGCACCTAGTACATTCATGCGGGTGATGAATCAAATCTTTAGACCATTCATTGGGAAGTTCGTGGTGGTTTATTTCGATGATATTCTGATATATAGCAGGAGTACGGAGGAGCATGTTCAACATTTGAGGGAAGTGTTGATTATTCTTCGTGAGGAACAATTTTATGCTGCTACAAAGAAATGCGTGTTTATGACGCATAGTGTTTTATTTCTGGGTTATGTCGTTTCAGGAGAAGGTATACAGGTGGACCAGGATAAAGTTGAAGCAGTCAGGAATTGGCCACAACCAAAGACAATTACGGAAGTGAGAAGTTTTCATGGGCTAGCGTCATTCTACCGAAGATTCATTCCAAACTTCAGTAGCGTGATGGCTCCAGTTACTGATTGCATGAAAGGGAAACAGTTTGTATGGTCAGAAGAAGCGGGGGTTGCTTTTGAGAAGATCAAGGAACTATTGACGACAGCACCGATTCTTGTTTTACCAGATTTTCAATTATTGTTTGAATTGCATACTGATGCGTCGAAGGTGGGAATTGGTGGAGTGTTGAGTCAGAGGGGACGTCCTATTGCATATTTTAGTGAGAAGTTGTCAGGAGCGAAGATGAGATACAGTACATATGACGTTGAATTCTATGCTGTTGTACAAGCTATTAAACGTTGGAGACACTATCTATTTCAGAAAGAGTTTGTTCTTTACACTGATCATGAAGCATTGAAGCATATGCAAGGACAAGACAAGATTTCCGCGAGACATGCATCATGGATTGCTTATTTGCAGCAGTTTACTTTTGTCGTTAAGCACAAGTCAGGAGTAACCAATCGTGTGGCTGATGCTTTGAGTAGGAGGAGTCATTTATTAACGACAATGAAAGTTGAAGTGACAGGATTTGAATTATTGCCAGAGATGATTGAAGAAGATCCTTACTTTGTGAAATTTGTTGAGAAAGTCAAGGAAGGAAGTACTGACGAATTTGTGTTAGTTGATGGTTTTCTGTTTAAAGGAAATCGGTTATGTATTCCAGAGAGCAGTTTGAGGTTGAAGATTATCAAGGAGTTACACGAGGAAGGACATGTGGGCCGTGACCGTACTTTACATTTGATTGCTCAATCATACTTTTGGCCGTCAATGAGGAAGGAGGTTGAACGGTTTGTGGAGAGATGTCATATATGCCAGGTTTCTAAGGGAACAACGACCAATGCGGGGTTATACATGCCATTACCGGTGCCTACCAAACCATGGGTTGATGTCAGCATGGACTTCGTTTTGGGTTTGCCGAGAACTCAAAGGGGAAATGATTCTATATTTGTTGTGGTGGACAGGTTTTCGAAGATGGCACATTTTATAGCCTGTAAGAAGACAGCAGATGCAGTTCGAGTGGCTCAGTTGTTTTTTTAAAGAAATCTATCGTTTACATGGGTTGCCGGAGTCTATTGTTTCAGACAGGGATACCAGATTTTTAAGTCATTTTTGGCTTAGTTTGTGGAAGACGGTGGGAACGAAGCTGAATTTTAGTAGTTCTTATCATCCGCAAACAGATGGACAGACAGAGGTGGTGAATAGATCGTTGGGAAACTTGTTACGATGTCTTGTGAAAGACAATTTAAAGAGTTGGGATGTGAAGTTGTGTCAAGATGAATTCGCTCACAATCATGCAAATAACCGAAGTACAGGTTTCAGTCCATTTCAAATTGTATATTCAAGCTTACCAAAAGGACCGTTGGATTTAACGATAATACCACAACCAAAGGGGACAGTTAAGCGGGCAGCTGATTTTGTTGATGGGTTGACGGAATGCCATAGAATCATTCAGGAACGATTGGAAAAGGCAAATGAGAAGTATAAACAAATGGTGGATAAGAAACGAAGAAGTGTAGTCTTCAAAGTGGGTGATTTTGTTTACGCGGTATTGACGAAAGATCGTTTTCCAGTTGGAACTTACAATAAGTTGAGAGCACGAAAGATTGGTCCAGTAGAAATCTTGAAGAGGATCAATGATAATGCGTATCGATTAAAGTTGCCAGAAAATGTTCATATTTCTGATGTTTTCAATGTCAAACATTTAATTCCGTATTGTGGGGAGGATTTCATCGAAGGTGACGAGAGTGTGAATTCGAGGACGAATTCTATCCAACAAGGGGAGGATGATGAATTATTTACCTCGTTCGAAGCATCGGCCACCCATCACCGACTCACGACTCATCCACCACGACCTACGACTCACGACTCATCCACCACGACCTACGACTCATCCACAGACCCATGATTCAATTTCACTCACCCACGACCTAACTTCTCTGGCCTAAGTCGCGAACGACTCATTCCAATAAGTCGCGAAGACCTCCCGCCTCCTTCCAAAACCCTAAGTCGCGACACCACAGTAAGTCGCGAACGACTTACCCTGCCCCGCCTCATCCATATATCGCGCGTGAGCTATCCAGGAATGAATCGCGAACGACCTCAGTTAAGTCGCGGCCGATTTATTGATGCTATGGAAGAAAATTAAGTCGCGAACGATATATGTTGAGTCGCGTGATAAATTCGTTTAGGTCGCGGCAATCTCCTGAGTCGCTGAAGTGCCCTATGTCGCGAGTTAACATGAGTCGTAGCCGAGTTAACTCTAAGTCGTTGCATATTTTCTTTTCTTTAAGTTGTGTAACCATTGTGTTGTAAAAATTTTTAGTCGAATTGAGTTGTAAGCCTATAAATAGGCAAGTGGTGTCATTTGTAAAGGGAGTTGAAAATTGAATAAAATTTCCATTTGATTGCTTTGTGCTTTCTTTTAATTGGTAGTCGAGTGAAATCTCCTATCTCCACCTACGTCATTCGAGTGCGCTCGAATCTTCGTTTGTAAAGCCGATTCACGGAATCAAGTGCGCTTGATCAACGTCGAAGAATCGTAGATCTTTGTTTCTCGGTATCGTGCGCGATCAACGAGACGAAGATAGCTAGAATCCGGCATCTTTGGATCAACGGATTTGGGCATTGCATTATTTTCAAATCACCGATTGCTACATTTCATCAATTGAAGTCTGTTTTGAAATATCCGCTGCGTCAATTTGGATAAATTAATTAAATCTTAATTAACTTGATTAATTATTTCTTAATTAATTTTTTTTTATTATCTGCCAATTATAATTAATCAACCTAATTTATCTAATTAAAAAATTCTTAATTTACAAATAATTTAGACACTTAATTGTTTAGTAATTTTAATTAAAAATTATAAATCCTTAATTACTTAGTTAATCACAATTATTAATTTAATTATTCTTGATTTCTTTCTGTAACAATTGATCATTTATCTAATTTAACATTTAAAAAATTTCTTTAATTACTTAGAAATCAATTTATTATTATTGTCACAAAAAGATTTAATGTTAATTGACTTTAACATTTATCTTAAATTTAAATTATTTACTGGAAGTATTAATTATAAAAACTTTGTTAAGCATTTGGTGAGTTAATTAAACTCGAAATAAGTTCTTAACTCAAAACAATTGAACATTGATTGCTTTGTTAACACTAAATTTGGGTAGCATTATAACTTGAAATTAATTTGGGCTTAACCCATTTTTAAAGCAACCCGAGCAACCCATACTTTGGCTTAAGTATCTGCTCGAGTTCCTTACCATCCTTCCCGAGACATTCCTCTGTTTCTTCGCGTATTCTTCTTCTTCCCTTTTTTTTAGTTTAACTTAAGTGTCCAAAATAAGATAGCAGAAAGTATACTCGCGTATGCGAGTTCCTCCCCGAAGACAAGTGTCATTTTCCTCGAGTACCAACTCGAGCTCCTAACTACAGAACTCCCTGATACCCAAAACAACGTCGTGCACGTGCACGACGTTACGCCACCGTTCTGGCGAGCATCAATAACTTCGGCAAGTCGCTAACATCCCCTATACTCAAAATTGTAACATGATTCGAAGCCATCAACTCGAAATCAAAATTTGGCATTTTGGTCGAAAAACTACAATCAACATTACCAACCAAGTGTTTCTCTTTGATCATATTTTTTTTTTCTTTGTTGACTAAGAAAAATTTATTTCGGTTAATATGATTTTTGATTTAGGCTTAAGAAGAAAGCATTTAAGCATGTTTCCATCCTTTTTAACACACAATCTTATTTGATTTTCTGTAAGTACAAAATTTGTTTTGTTTTGCAGATTTTTATAATCTAATGTTTGTTTTATGTTGTAGATTTTTATCTTCTTGTACAAGCCTTGTTTCCTTGTTCATATGTTTTTGTTTACAACCTACTTATCTGATTTGTTTTGTTTTGCATACAACTCTTTATTTTATTGTTTCTTAGTTTAGAAAATTTTCATACAAGTTTATATGTATTCCATATGTCATGTTATAACCACATAATTTTATCACAACATACATTCTAAATTTTATTTCTATTCAAAGTTTAATTATCAACACCAAATTTTATCACATATATTTTATTTATTGTTTAATACAACTTCTTGTTTGTTACATGTTTTATTCATTATTATTATTTATATAAAGCTTAACTATCAAATATTTATTTATATCCATATATCTTTGTAATATTAATATTAATGATATTTTATTTCTCTTGAAATTTCTCAAATTTATTCAAAAATCTACATAAGTTACCGAATTTAAAATTCAAAATTTTGGGATGTTACAAATATCCCCCCTTAAGAAAATTTCGTCCTCGAAATTTGAAAGAGAGAGGAAAGCAACAAAGAATATACGAATTCAGAAAAATAAGGAAATGGCTTACCAGTTTAAGCCTAGATGTCTACTCTGCAGTTGGGATATGATTTCTGCATATTATCTTTGGTTTTCCAAGTACAGTCCTTTGGATCGCCACTCCATTGAACTTTAACGAGTTTCACCACTTTGTTCCTCAATCGCTTTTCGTCACGATCTACAATCTTTATTGGTTCTCTTCTTACGGCCAATTTGGGAGTGATCTCAAGGTCCTGCTGAGTAGCTTCTTCAATAATACTATCTGGGTTGTGCACATACTTCCAAAGACCAGAAACGTGGAACACATTATGCACATCAGACAACCAACTGGGTAGCTGCACTCGATATGCTAGAGGACCGATCCTTTCCAAAATAGGAAAAGGACCAATACAACGCGGTGCTAGCTTTCCAGTCACTACACCAAAACAGCAAATTTGGCACATCAGGAAGCGGAGATTTGATACGGCTCATAGCCGTATCAAATTTGATACGGCTCAGAGCCGTATCAAATTTGATACGGCTCAGAGCCGTATCAAATTGCCTCTGCGATCCACACCCCCCACAACACCTAAAATCTAACCTTACGTTTGAAAGACCGCGGATCACTACATTTTCCTCGCGCTAGTTTTCATTTCCCGCACTATTTTCATTTCGCTCCATCCCTAAATTACACAATCCCTAAATCAAATCACGCCCTGCTCACAATCCCTAAATCTCATTCCAAGGCTTGAGGAATATCATCGATTCAAAAACAGGACCCATCAAATGAAAATAGAAATAAAGTCGTGCGTCTTCAAAGATGGGTTTTACTTGGTGGAACTTCACTAAGCATCGCTCTATTGCTTCTGGGCTTTGATGGCCAGAACCATGAGGCTTTAGCTTTCGGTTGTAGCTATGATATCCTCCATTTCTCAATTTACTCATGCACGCTGGAGATGCTCAAAATCCCAAATCCATTCCCAATCCCATGGCAAGTCTTTAATCCCAAATCCATTCCCGCTTAAACTTACAATTTCGCTCGTCGATTGCTAGCTGCAGCCACTATTTCGCCTGGACCTGCCTTGAACGAAGTCAAGATTCAATTTGCATTGAATGAAGTCGCGATTTTTACTTCTACTAGTTCGCCTGGACCTGAAATGCTCGGCTGAGATGATTCGTCTGGACCTTCCTTGAACTCATTATAGATCTATAGTCACCATTTTGCCTGGACCTGCCTTGAACGAAGTCTCGATTCAATCGGCCTTGAATGAAGTAGTGATTTCTGCTTCCAATGTTTTGCATAGATCTGAAATGCTAGCCTGAGATGATTCGCCTACTGCCGATAATTCATGTTGCTTGGGAAGTCGCGATATGGCGTTGGAGGCGCTCGACGCAGCCGTGCCAGAATCCCCTAAGTATCTGAAGCCACTGTTATGGTACTGGAGTTATTTGTGAATTATTGGCGGTAAGTATGTAAGTATGTAAGCTGCCGTGCGAGAAGAGGGTTAAGCTGTAAGTATGTTGCGAATTTTTTAATCTTAATTGAAAATCAGCTTCTTAGTTTTCATTTTTTATGACATTAGGGATGGTTAAATCACTTGTGTTGGGGGTTGCTGGTTTTTAGTTTTATTTTACTGCAATACTGTTGTAATGTTATTTTCTATTGTGTATTTTATGAGTTTTAGGATAATATGAGGAGATATGGGATGTATATTTTGACCGTCAGTTCTGGGGTGCTGTACGCAATTTTACAGCCTATATATGAACTTTTGAAGAATCCCATAACTGCGGTGCTTGTAATTACTATTGTGGGAGGAGGTGGCTTTCTTGTCTATCAAGTTGTTAATCTCATGGTGGGTGTTACCGAATTCTCTTACGATTATGGATACTGAACAAGTTAGAAGAGATGATGAAGCCTTTTTTCTTTCGAGTGTTTCTTTTTATCTGGTATTGTGATTTTGTTGTTCATGTATTTTAATATAACAGGATGGTTGCTTTCCCTCCGATGGTAGATGCTATTACATTTACGTGGTTTAGTTAAAGCACGTCCAATTAGAAGAAGCACTAGTTCTTATGATCTTATGCTTATCAGCATCTTTACCTTTTTGTTCCAAGGAATGATTACATTGTATAATTGTCTATCTTATATAGAGTTTCTTATATGTGTTAAACATTGTATAATTGTATATCCTATATTCATTTTTATACGTGCTAAGCTTGTCCATTTATTTGTATTTTTAATTGACTGTTGACCGTAGGCATCGATGTAGAAGAAGGGAACATGTAATGTGAGAAATAAAGAGCAAAGCATTATTATTATTTTACTTTAATACATTAATTTGATACGGCCCAAAGCCGTATCAAATTCATGAATTAGGAAATGCTTTGAGCCGTATCAAACTCATGAATTAGGCAGTGCTTTGAGCCGTATCAAATTCATCAATTTGATACAGCTTTGGGCCGTATCAAATTTTTAACCACGTCAAAATTTGATACGGCCCAAAGCACTGCCTAATTCCATTTGATACGGCCATAAGCACTGCCTAATTGGCATTTCTTGTGTAGTGAGTTTTCCCAAATCTCAATACACCCTGCATTGGAGACACTTACAGAAATACAGAATCTCCAACTTGAAATTCCAAATCTCTTCTTCGGTGGTCATAATAGCTCTTCTGGCGACTTTGAGCAGTCATTAATTTCTTTCATATAAAATCTACCTTCTCCGTGGCTTCTTTAATCATATCTGGTCCAAGGACGAGTCTATTATCTGATTCGATCCAGCATGCAGGTGATCGACATGGACGACCATATAAAGCTTCGAAAGGAACCATTTCTATACTGGCCTGATAGCTGTTGTTATAAGAGAACTCGACCAGATGCAAATGGTCCTCCCAAGAACCACCAAAGTCGAGAATGTAAGCACGCAAAAGGTCTTCTAGAATTCGGTTAATCCTCTTAGTCTGCCCATCAGATTATGGGTGATAAGCAGTGTTGTAATTCAATCTTGTTCCCAAAGCATCTTGGAATGCCTCCTAAAATCTACTAGTGAAGATCGGTCACGATCACTCACTATGCTGCTTGGAATACCTTGGAGACGAACAACCTCCTTTATATATAGCTCTGCTAAGCTTGCTGCGGTCCGAGTGGATTTCACTGGAATGAAGTGAGCAGTTTTGGTTAGACGGTCCACTATAACCCAAATTGCCTCATTGCCCTTCTTGGTTCGTGGCAATCCGTCAATGAAATCCATCGATACCTGATCCTATTTCCATTTTCGTACTTCCAAAGGCTGAAATAACCGGCCACTTTCTTTTGATCGCTTTTAATTTGTTGGCAAGTAGCACGGTGACTCATATATATGGATATGTCTCTTTACATTGTCTTCCACTAGAAAGTTCTTTTAATATCTCTATACAATTTATTAACTCCTGGGTGGATGCTGAGCTTAGATTTGTAGCATTCGTCCAAAACTTCACGTTTCAGATCAGGGATGTCTCGGACACATATTCTGCCTTTCATCTTTACAATTCCATTATCATTAATTGCAAAACTAGAATCTTCACCTCGACGAATCCTCCCATGTATTCCCTGAAGAAAACTGTCCACTTTTTTCTTGTTGGCGATCTTTTCAAGAAGAGTAGGAGTAATGACAAGGTGAGCAAGAATGACATTCTTTCTACTCAAGGCATCGGCAACTACATTGGCTTTTCCGGACGTGTATAGAATATCCGGGTCATAAGATGCCAGAAATTCCAACCAACGTTGTTGTCGTAGATTTAGATCCTTCTGGGTAAAGAGAGATTTGTGGTCGGTGAATAATTCAAATTTTTCACCTATAAGATAATGTCGTCATATTTTCAAAGCGAAAACAACAGCCAAAAGCTCCAAATCATGTGTTGGGTTGTTTCTCTCGTGCGGACATAATTGTCTACTTGCGTAGGCAATTACCTTCCCATTTTGTGTTAATACTGCACCTACCCCGTTACTGCAAGCGTCGGTATAAACAGATAATCCTTGGTTCCTGATGATAATAGCAAGAACAGGAGCGGTGGTTAATCTCTTCTTCAACTCTTGAAAAGCTTCATCACATTTCGGAGTCCAATTGAACTTTACATCTTTCATTGTTAGCTTAGTCAATGGACTAGCTATCTTAGAAAAGTCCTGAACAAACTTTCGATAATAGCCTGTTAAACCCAAAAAGCTTCGAACTTCTTTTGGGGTAGTGGGTTTTCTCCAATCAAGAATGGCGGAAATTTTGTTAGGATCAACATAAATTCCTTCTTCATTAACAATATGGCCAAGGAATTTAACCTCTTTAAGCCAAAAGTGGCATTTGGAAAATTTTGCGAATATAATATTTCTCCTTAATATCTCCAAGACGATTTTAAGATGCTCGGCATGCTCCTCTTCGGTCTTGGAATAGATCAAAATATCATCAATAAACACGAGCACAAATTTATTCAATACTTCTCGGAACACACGGGTCATAAGATCTACGAAGTATGCTGGAGCATTGGTTAGCCCGAAAGGTATGACTAACCATTCATAGAACATATTAGGACCCCTGAGAGCGGTCAAATGAACACAATCTTCGACGATTCATAGTTGATGGAATCCTTAGGCTATATCCATCTTTGAAAAAAAATGAGCATCGCGCAATTGATCAAACAGATCATCAATTCTAGGTAGTGGAAATTTATTTTTAAGAGTCAGCTTATTGAGATCGCGGTAATCTACACACAATCTCAAATATCCGTCCGATTTAGCAACGAACACGACGGCTGAACCCCATTCAGAAACACTGGATCGAATTAATCCTTTTGCTAATAGGTCATCGGTTTGCTGAACTAATTCAACCTTTTCCCTGGGTGCCATCTTGCAACTTGCGTGACCGACAGGACGAGCGTTGGGCACTAGGTCAATTCTGAATTCTATTTTCCGATATGGAGGTAAAGATTTCACTTCTCCGAACACGTCCACAAAATCTCTAACAATGGGTATGGACTCCAGACTGGGTTCGGGATAACCCAAATTATACATCAAACCCTCTCTTTTAGGACTAGGGTCCTCACAAGAAATCTCGATAAAATCTTCAAATTCGGTTTTGATTGAAACCAATCGATTAATGCAATCCAATTTGGCTTCGTATTTTGCTAGCCAATCCATTCCGAGTAAGACTTCAATCTTGTTAAAATCAAGGACAAAGAGACCGTTAGGAAATTGATAACAAGAATATGAAACAGGAATGTTTCTACATCAAAGACAAAGATTCGCGGGACCTCCAACTGGATTCTTTACGCATATAGGCTCATCAACAAAATCGGGTTCAAGATTCAATTCATTTATAGCTTGTTGAGAGATAAAACTATGTGTAGCGCTCGTGTCAAATAGAACTCTAACAATGCTATCATAAATGATGAGATTACCTTCCAGAAATCCATTCCCCTTTTCTGGTTTGGAAGATGCAGGATGGTCTTTGACTGCGTACACCTTTGCTGTTTGAGCTTGTTTCATAACTGGGCAGTCTTTAACTTCATGCCCCAATTTATGATAGTAATAACATTTTTTGGGTCTCGCTTGAATGGATTGACTGACTTGTTTCTTAGGCTTCGTACATCTACTAGAATAATGGCCCTTCTTCAAGCAATTATAACAAGTAACATTCTCTGTCGTGCTTCCCTGAATGCTCTTCTTTTTCTCTTTGCCCTGCCATGGTTTCTTGCCTCCAAATTTCCACTTCTTCCAATTTTGATTGCCCGAATTTCCCTTCTCCATCGGGGCTTCTTGCATATCGAGTGTGGCATATCTGTACCCCATATCAGCTAAATCTGAAAAGGATTCCTTGACATGGCCAGTCATCCTCTCATGGAATTTCTTATTCATCCCACGAATAAATCTTTCATTTTTCTTTAAAGGCTTATTTACCAATTCGGGACCAAAACGAGACAATTCATTGAATTTGTTGAGATACTCCTCGAATGACAAACTCCCCTGCTTTAAGTCCATGAACTCCTAGTACATTCGAGAAATTCCAGCTGATAGCAGATAACGCTTCTCAAATACTTCTTTAAATTTCTCTCGAGTAAACTCGTCTTCTGGTTTATCTACAATGACCGTCTCCTACCAGGCTAAGGCTTCCCCTTGAAGTTGCCAAGAAGCTATGAGTCGCTTCTGATCGTTTTGCAGCTTTAGCCCTCTGAAAATTTTCTCACATGATCTGATCCATGCTTGAGCCTCAACAATTGACTCCTTGCCGGTGAACGGCTTACCACCAAGCCTTGAGAAATTTTTATATAAATCAGCCAGATTCGGCTGTTGCTGGATGGGCATTGCTGCTACTGCTGTTGGGGGATCTTGATTGCGTGTTATGGCACTTCCTTGACCCCTAGCTCTTCCTCTTCGTCCACTCATTCTTACTATCTATAATTAGTAAGAAAATCGATTTAGATATTCGGACGAAATATCTTAGAATATCAGCAGTGATAAGAGAATAGACTAAGAAAATTTGGAGTTTCGGTCTTGGTTATACTCATTCTAGGGTATACTTCACCCTATCTCTAATGAGCCATCTAATGTGTTATACTCCGTAGCTAAAGTTCTTATTCAACATTCAGCTCTGATACCAAATGTGACGTCCCTGACTCGACTTTCGAAAATCGACAACGAATACGACACTCGTATTCAAATGCCGCAGATCCAAACATCGAATCTGGTTTGCCGGAGCTTATAACAACATCAGATGAATATGAAATAGCGGAACAAAATGAATATCATGCATACATCATAGATACAACATCATAATATCCATTACTATATTAGAGTATTTTTATTCGTGCACCACAACTCCAAATAAACATCATAATAATACAACAGTGATCATATATCCAAAAAAGTCTTCAAAGGAATGAAGTGATAACGAACTCCCCACCTGAGATCCCAAAAGCTTCTAAAATATCTCCAAAGCAAAAGCTCCAAAATACTGCTATACCAGAACACGTAAACCTGCTACTAGGCTGCCCGTGTGGAAATTATGGGCACCCAGAGTTTAGAAAAGAAACAATAAACTCCGGGTCAGTCATGGGACTGGTATGAGTAAACAAAAATAGTTGCTTTTAAATAAACTAGATTTATAAAAGAAAATCCGGTATGCTTTTGGAAAATGAAACTACCATAAGTCCTCCCGCCACACACACTATGCTATCGCAGAATTGGAGGAGATTTCTTCTTATGATAGTCGAATATGCTTGATACAAGAAAAATTCTTTGATATTATTACTAGTGCATAGTGTGGAAAATCATTTCGAAAGTATAATATTAATCTTAGCCAGCATAGGTACCATTATACTATGACAACTATAACTACCATGTTAAATGGCAGGTTCTACAACTAAAGCCGTACTGGGTTCGTATTGTTTTGTTTGGGTTTCCAACAAATGGTCAGCTAAAGAACTTCCTACTGCCACATGGGTACGCCTCTAGTGGGACGTCCCGAGAACTTAACCAGTTCTCTGCCAACACAAGGCCGGGTTACCTATGTAACTAGGTAACTAATACACGAATATGCCACTCCCCGGTCCTTTGGGACCTTTATCTGAGGACCCTCTATCACAAAGCAACAACCACAGAGTAAATGAGATCGGAGCTACCACATAGTTAAATATCTGGGCTCCATACCATGACATCACCTTTTTCCAGAAGGAAATGACTTACCCTAAAGGGCGCGACCCTCATAACCTTGCCGCATCTTTCCTGTTTCGACCATTTCCGGGTTGTGAGGTTCGATGAGGTCTCGTCCACAAAGCTACGCTTTACATGAAAGCCATGCTTTGATCACAAATGATCAACAAATGATCATCAACGCACGGCAGCACTTAGCATGCCATATTACCAAATTGGGAGTATATCGCTGATAACTTTCAATTACATAACCTCTGAGCTCGTACGTCTCAGAGAAGGGTGTTAAGCTAAGAGAATAAATTCTCCGCCACCAACAGATACGTATTTGAAAGAAATCTGATTTATACCTCAAAGTGTAGTGTCAGACATACAACCATACAAGTCTGTTCCGGGTTCGAACAGAAACGAAGGCACCTCATCCAATAAAGGAAGAAGCCCTTGCAAATCCAGATATCCACAATCCCGATCGGACTTCCCATCACTTAGGGGATCTCTATACCATAGCTACTCGGTGCAGAGACGATCGATGGGTTATCCTATCAGTTTCGAAGACACCCAGTCTTCACCACCGGTCTTCAAATGCTATTTATTTCGATGTATCACTATTCGGAATGGGTTATATGACACGTATGTCCTCTCCCGGCTAAACCGAATAGTGTACGCTTAATTTTAAAACACGTGGATATATATCAATCATAAAGATTCATATTCAGGGTTCGACGTGGGTTTCGGATAACCAACTGGAATCAGATTCCCTGTCGCATCGAAGTTTAAATGCCGTTTTACGGGAAAAGGGGTTTTTCTATCAATACAGAACAAATCACAATTATAGTGCAGTACATAGCTGTTTAGTTAATGCCCTGCTATTACCCCGCTACAACCCCGCTATATCTCATAGCAGATTTCTACCGCTACGATTTTTCCACATAACCCCGAATATAGCCTTTCCGCTTTAATCCCGCTATTTCCGCTATATCCCGTTATTTCCGCTACATTCCGCTATTCCCCCTATATCTTTTTTAATAAAATGAATTGAAAAATTGCGTTTATACATTATAAAATTATGAAACTAATTTATTTGATTTAATTTTTTATATATTTTCAGAAATGAAAATACTCTAATATTCTACCAAATTCAATTATGTTATATAACAGTTTTTCGTTTATTAAAAGTATATTCGCACATGTTTTTATTTAAAATTATTTATGTATTATTTATAATTCAATTGAATGATAATTTTTCATTTAATTACCATTTATATATTTGTAAAAACATTAAGTACGAGTTTTATATGCTATTTTAGAGCCATCCGCTATATCCCGCTATATCCTCGTTGTATCCCCGCTATGACTTTTCGCACCTCCACCGCTTTGAATCTACCGAGCACATTAACTGCACAGGTACATAGCAATCTACATCACACAGTATCACAACAAGAACAGAAATAACAATCTAGTGTACAGCAATAGTTAATTATTTCCAATGTGGTTGTGATTTAATAGATAACCACATAATTATTTTCATTGATTATTTTAAAATCAATGATTGATTTGGATAAATTAATTAAATCTTAATTAACTTGGTTAATTGTTTCTTAATTAATTTTTTATTATTTGCCAATTATAATTAATCAACTTAATTTATCTAATTAACAAATTCTTAATTTACAAATAATTTGGACACTTAATTGTTTATAATTTTAATTACAAATTATAAATCCTTAATTACTCAGTTAATCACAATTATAAATTTAATTATTCTTGATTTCTTTCTATAACAATTGATCATTTATCTAATTTAACATTTAAAAATCTTCTTTAATTATTTCGAAATAAATTTATTATTATTGTCACAAAAAGCTTTAATGTTAATTGACTTTAACATTTATCATAAATATAAATTATTTAGTGGAAGTATTAATTATAAAAACTTTGTTAAGCATTTGCTAAGTTAATTAAACTCAATATAAGTTCTTAACTCAAAAAAATTAAACATTAATTACTTTGTCAACACCAAATTTGGGTAGCATTATAACTTGAAATTAATTTGGGCTTAATCCATTTTTAAAGCAACCCGAGCAACCCATACTTTTGCTCGAGTATTTGCTCGAGTTCCTTACCATCCTTCCTGAGACATTCCTCTGTTTCTTCACGTTTTCTTCTTCTTCCCTTTTTTTATTTTTTTTAGTTTAACTTAAGTGTCCAAACTAAGATAGAAGAAAGTATACTCGCGTACGCGAGTTCCTTCCCAAAGCTAAGCGTTATTTTCCATGAGTTCCAACTCGAGCTCCCAACTACAGAACTCCCTGATACCCAAAACAACGTCGTGCACGTGCACGACGTTGCATCGCCGTTCTGGCGAGCGTCAATAACTTCGGCAAGTCGCTAACATTCCCATACTCAAAATTGTAACACGATTCGAAGCCATCAACTCGAAATCAAAATTTGGCATTTTGGTCGAAAAACTGCAATCAACATTACAAACGAAAGTGCCTCGCCGCCGCATCTCAGACCACCAGCAATGCCGCAACCTCGGCCACATCTCATTAACACACCAAGCCACCGTCCTCCAGAATCACGCGAAACTCGAAGCCTCCGAGGTGATGAAATCACCTCATTTACTGGCGCGAACGAAAACGCGAAAACAACCCTAACTTTAACTTGACCCACCGAATTACGCAATATAAAATTTGTTCAACAATTTTCCTGAAATCTTTAATCAATAAACTAGCTTTAAACCAAATTTCATCAATAATTATTTGATTGATCATTTGAAAATGGAAGAAGAACAAATTTTATATAAACACGAACTGCACTTGGAATACCAAATGAAAAATCATCATATTTATTTTAAAAATCATCTCTTTGTGTGTTTATTCAGGTTATATAATCAAAACAATGATTTAACATACTTGAGTTTATCACATGATTTTGTTTTTATTGTAAATTTTAAGTTACAGAGACAAATACTTCATGTTCAAGCTTGAAACAAATTTTAAACTATAATTGAAGTTTAAACAAATCTGTTTTGTTTAAAAATCCTAAACAAAAAAAATTGTGTGAAGTTTATTTAAAATTTCTCTCAATTTACTTTGCTCTGAGACAAAAATATTGAGGAGCAACTTATACACAGATTTCCAGTAATCACAGAAAAGTCATACAGAACAAGTTTTTTTCTTTCAATAACAAGCACAAGATTTTTATGAACCAAATACTTAGGTTTCAATTTAAGAAAAACAAGTTTACTCGCATGAATTTTTTTTTTGAACAGAGAGTTTCCCTTGTTTTGAAATCCTGCAAATAATCTGCTTAAATTTTTTTTCTATTTTGTTTTGTTAAATGATCTTAAGTTTGAAAAATATGATGTTTTCTTTTATTTTCTTTCAGGCATGCTAAGATTTGTTTGAATGAAATAAAATGAATATGGATGTGTTTATATAAAGGAGATGGTTTGTACAGGGCAAGGTTTTACTGGTGCAAGTGTTTCTCTTAGATCAGTTTTTTTTTTCTTTGTTGACTAAGAAAAAATTATTTCGGCTGATATGATTTTTGATTTAGGCTTAAAAAGAAAGAATTTAATGTATGTTTCCATCCTTGTTAACACACAATCTTATTTGATTTTCTGTAAGTACAAAAAAAAATTTTTTTTGCAGATTTTTATAATCTAATGTTTGTTTTATGTTGTAGATTTTTATCTTCTTGTAGAAGCCTTGTTTCCTTGTTCATATTTTTTTGTTTACAACTTACTTGTCTGATTTGTTTTGTTTTTGCATACAACTCTTTATTTTATTGTTTCTTAGTTTATAAATTTTCACACAAGTTTATATGTATTCCATATGTCATGTTATAACCATATAATTTTATTACAACATACATTCTAAATTTTATTTCTATTCAAAGTTTAATTATCAACATCAAATTTTATCACATATATTTTACTTTATTGTTTAAGACAAATTCTTGTTTGTTATATATTTTTATTCATTATTATTATTTATATAAAGCTTAACTATTAAATATTTATTTATATCCATATATCTTTGTAATATTAATATTAATGATACTTTATTTCTCTTGAAATTTCTTAAATTTATTCAAAAATCTACATAAGTTACCGAATTTAAAATTCAATATTTTGGGATGTTACAATTAACTTAGGGACTACTTTCATTATTATTTTACAGATTCAAGTACGTGAAATATTTAATTCAAGCTAACAGTTCACAGAATATGTGGGCATGATTTTCAAATTCATTACATGTATATGTTTAAGCCTACAACCCTAAAATAATTATATTCAGGCATACAAGGAACAGATTTACAATGATAGAAATCCAATATTATATAGAAATATATAATTTCTCATTTAACTTTAAGCTTTCAAATCCCCATATCTAAATCCATTCGTCTTATTCGACTCTCTTCATCTCTACCAAAATACGTATTAAAGCGTATGTATATTTATTAGAATTATAGATCTGAGAAGAGATTTAAATTAGCATAGTTTTAAAGTTTTAGATTTAGAATTTACCTCTTCTTTGCAGAATTGATTCACCATAAATTCTTTTTCTCTTTTAATTTCCATTATTCTATATATATGTATATAATATACTATTTTATAATTTCTAATTTTATAGAATTTATAGAGAAAAGAAAATGGCGGAACTTCACTCATATGAGATAAAAGTGAGGGGTCAGGCTTGTATATATAGACCCATAAATCAATTCCATCAATGAGATTTTAAGTTATAAAATCCAGATCTTTAGACCTAGGGTTATTATCAACCGTCGCCTACCACTTGTCGATGCTCTATTGCACCGATCGACCACTAGCAGTCGACCAGTCCCAATAAAGGGGTTGACTGGTCGCCTTTATATGTTAATTTATTAGTTTATGTTTAATCTCGTTCCATTCTTTCCTTATGCAACCATTTTTGTTCCATCTGATATTAGCGTTAACGTTAATTTAACATTACTTAGAGTAACTATTAGTATATAGTTAATTTAACTTAGTTAACAATATTTTTGTTTCCCGATTTTCTTTCCTTCAATGTTAACATTCCTATTTATTAACATTTGTTTTAACGTCAATTAATTCTCATTTATTTCCTTCTACGTTTAATTTATTTATTTTCTTCCACCCTTGCTTAATTAGATTTATTTAATTGAATGCTATTAATTTACATTTATATTTAACAATTGTTTAAACACTGATAGTATTTATTGCCTCTTTTATTTTTAAAGGTTAATATTCATTACCTTTATTCCCATAAATTCTTATTTAATTTAATTTCAATGCTGATTTAATTGGATTTACCTTATCCATTTACTTTAATGCTAACATTAATTGGTTTTGAATTATTTCCAATCCGAAAACTTCAAACATTAATTACTTTTTTCGTATAACTCCGATCGTAAAACTTTATATATGAAAGTTGATCAAAAATCACTACAAACACAACGGTGTGAATTTTATTGCCAAATTATGATGTTAGTGAAAATTCCATTTTTGGCTTTAATAATTTTTTAATAATTTATTTTAAACTAATTACGTTTAATTTTTAGCATGTTACATTTAGGCTTCAATGTATTCAGTTTGTGTGATATTCCATATATCTAAACTATTAGACTAAAAGTATTTTTTTTCCTATATGACCAATAAACATAATTACTACCATTTAGAAAGTAGCGATCTAGCGATAGATTGTTCTTCTACAAAATGTTAAACACCATTTAAAAGTTTCAAAAACTAGATTACAAAATTTTAAAAATGAAGAAACCTTGATACCGAGTGTGGGTTTGATGCGCTACTATATTATCATGCAAAATGGATTCTACGGTTAATGTAACACTAGAATATGTGAATAGTATTTTTAGACTTATTACCAAATTATATATTGTGATGATCAAACTTAATATTATATAATCTGATTCACGAGTAGTTATATAGTAAATGCAGGGAGTACAAGTAATAAAAATAAAGAGAAGACACCAAGAATTGTTTTTAATGGTTCAAATTTCCAATGCTACATCTAGTCAAGTATAAAAAAAAATCATGATGACAAATTTTCAAAATTACGGGTGCTAAATACACCTTTGCAACTTAAATTTGAATTAGGTGGCAAACAACATATTCTAATTTTCAACGGGTGGCAGGACAGCCCTGACCTTTTGCACTTCCACAGGTGGTAAGACACATCTAACCTCTTGCACTTTCACGGTGGCAAGAAAACATGATTTTTACTTTACACGGGTGGTCAAAATCACTTATACAATCCCTACTTTCTATAGGTGGCAGGATACATCTTTACAAACAAATAATATAATTACATCTATAAGAAAATGAAATTTTCGATTACAATTTCAAGTAAACTTTCTATAGACCTTTGGTTGCAATATATCTTTGATTTCTCTATGGAACGAGATAAGAACATAGAATAGAGAATTTGTATATGGTCGCTCCTCCTTTATGTAGATTGCAAATCCGTGAATAAATAGAGAGAAAGTGGTGGATTTGCAAAGTATAAATGTAGGTAAATAAATGGACAAATTTGTGAAATGCGAGAATATAGAATGTGGGAGAAATGAGATAGAATTACTTGAAAAATTCATTGCCCAAAGCCTTTAAATAGAAGATGAAGAGAAGTGACTTTTCACAAAGGGATGGAAGGAAGTGTCGTTTCGCTTAAATTGAAAAGTTTGAACTAACGGTTAGTATGTCGCTTAAACTGCCTGTTATGGTGTTCATCTTTAGTTTGTATCGTCTCACTATAATCACGATCCAGTTCATTATTTTTTTTGCTGTGGGTTTTTTATTTCCTTCGACTAATCATCTGAAGGGATTTTTTCCAACAATCTGGTATCAGAGCTGCAAGGTTTATTGAGGAGTGTTAGATGCTACGGCAGGAGATGAAGCGACTCCAGCTGTTACAAGACCCTGTACTAGAGGGATGGATATCGCGTTAGGATCACAGTTGGCAATTGATAAATGGAATGGGGATAAAGACTTCGAGAAGTGGTAATGGATGATGAAGGCTGTTCTAATGAGGAATGAAGTCCATCTAGTAGTGTTTACCCCTAAGAAGTTGACGGTGGGCATCTCAGTCGTGGAAAGGAAGGAGATGGCGAAATGGACGTTTACTACTTTAAAACTAGCTACGGGAGAGAATCTTATCTAAGAGATTAGCAATGAGACCACTGCTACGAGCATTTAGACCAATCTAGAAAATTTCTATTTGAAGAAACCTCTGATTGTCTGATATTACTGAAGACATTTTTCACCATGCGGACGACAGAGGGTACTTCAATGAAGGAACATCTTAATTTCTTTGATGATCTCGTGACGAAGATGAAGACTGTTGACTTGAAGATGGATGAGGAGCAAATGACAATGATTCTTTTGTGTTCTCTTCCAAAGCAATACACAGGTTTTGCCAACAGCCTTATCTTCACTAGAGACACATTGACAGTGGAAGATGTGAAGTCAAGCCTTCTATCTGAGGGCTTGAGAGATCACATAAAGGAGATAAGTGAAGGAAGTAGAGGTGGAAATAGTAGATACTATCTATTTGTTGAAAGAGGTAGAGAAAATAAGAAGAATTGGCACTCTAGAGGGCGTTCCAAGTCCAGGAGGCCCGGTAATGGTAGGAGAGGAAAGTCTAAGGACGAAAAGTGCTTTATCTGTAAGAAACATGGTCATTGGAAAAAGGATTGTCCAGATTTAAAAAAGAAGGAAGAAGACGGATCTTCATCATTTGCGGTGTAGAAGTCTGTATCTAACGATGTGTTGTTTGCAGTAGTGTCGGATGTCTCAGACCATTGGGTGTTGGACTCAGGGGCATCTTTTCATATGACACCTAATAAAGATTACTTCAGTTCTTTCGTTGGACGAGAGGGAAGCTCTATTCTTATGGGTAATGATGTCAGCTGTAGAGTAATGGGTGAAGGTACAGTGAGGATCAGGATGTTTGACAAAGTGATACACACTTTGACAGGTGTCCGGTATGTTCTAGGTCTTCGGAAGTCTTTAATTTCTTTAGGACAATTGGCATCTTTGGGATTCAAGGTAACTATCGAGAAGGATAGTCTGAAGGTTTCGAGAGGTGCGCTAGTTCTTATCAAAGAAGATGCGTTCTGAAATCTGCATTTGTTGAAAGAAACCACAATTCTTGGAGAGTCGTGTGTTGGAGTAGATAGTTCTCGTACTTTGGATGCCACGAGGCTTTGGCATCTCAGTTTGGGTCATATTTTAGAGAAGAGCTTAAGTTGCTTCAGAGACGGAAGGTGATTAAAGGAGAAAACTTCGTCAAGATTGACTTTTTCCGGGAGTGTGTGCTAGGCAAGCAAACTAAAGTATCTTTTGGAGTTGGAGTCCATAGATCAAGGCGAGTACTTGAGTACATGCATGCAGATGATTGGGACCGATTGCTACTCCTTCTCTTGGAGGAGCAAATTATTTTATATCTTTCATCGATGAATTTTCTCGAAAAGTATGGGTGTATGTAATGAAGGCCAAATCAGAGATTTTTGAGAAGTTTAAAGATTGGAAAGCGCTTGTTGAGAACCAATCTGGTTCTAGGTTGAAGGTGCTAAGATCTAATGATGGCGGTGAATTTGTCTCTAGGGAGTTCCTCAACTTTTGTAGACAGTATGGCATTCAGAGACATTTCACTACACCCAGCGATCCGCAATCCAATGGGGTTGCAGAAAGGATGAACAAGACTCTAACGAAGAAGGCTCGTTGCTTGTGATTGACGGTGGGCTTGTTTAGAGGCTTTTAGGCTGAGACATTATCAACTGCGGTGCATATCATAAATCAAATTCCATGCTCAACCATAGATGGGAGGATTCCAGAGGATAAGTGGGGAGGTAAAGTATTCTATCTTGGTTACTTCTGAATTTTTGGTTGTCCTGTATACGTTCACCATACATGTGATGATAAGTTGGAGGCTAGAGCATACAAGGACATACTAATGGGATACACCGATAGTATCAAAGGTTATCGAATTTGAAACCTTGTTAATCGAAAGATTGTTCATTCCAAACATGTTATTGTTGATGAGTTTGCTATGTTCGATCTGAAGGATAAACTACCTACCACATTAGAAGATTCTAATAGGCCTAAGGAGATGGAAGAAGTTCCTGTGTTCCGGCCAAGAAGCAGTAAAGTTGTTGTTGATGCCGTCAAAGAAATGTAGTTGATGAAACATCACATGATAGTCCATAGGTACCTTCTGGCAGTGCTGGTGACGTGCATGAATCTAGAGGAAGTTCAGTTCAAGGTGAAGCTGAAAGGAGTTTAGGCGAAGTAGTGCATACACGGTTCAGTCGTACGACTATTAGGCCACCCGATAGGTATGGTGATTGGCAGTTTGCAAACCTTAGACTTGGCGATCAGTTTGACTATGCCCTACATGTGGTTCATGAGGATCCGCTTGACCATGATGAAGCTTTGAAGTCATATGACAGTTCAAAGTGGATGTACGTTGTGGAATAGAGTCGTTAAAGAAGAACAAGACTTGGAATTTGGTACCACCTCCTTAAGAAAGCCGAGCCATAGATTGCAAATAGGTATTCAATGTGAAGGATGATGGAAGATACAAGGCTAGACTAGTTGCTAAAGGGTTTTCACAAAGAAAGGAATTGGAGTATAATGAGATATTCTCTTCAGTAGTGAGGCATACGTCCATCCGCATTTTACTCGTTATCGTCATGACTCATGACTTGGAGCTAGAGAAACTGGACGTGAAAACCGCTCTTGCACGGAGACTTGGATGAGACCAACTACATGAAGTGGCCAGAAGGATTTGTTGTAGATGAAAAATTAAATTGGGTTTGCAAATTGAAAAGTAATTGCATGGACTTATGCAGTCTCTTAGACAATGGTACAAGAGGTTTGACTCTTTTATGCTTTCACTTGGTTTTGGTCGTAGCATCAAAGACGCTTATGTGTACTTCAGGCATTTAAAGAATGGTAGATGGGTGTACCTACTCTTATACGTGGATGATATGTTGATTGCTTCTAAGGCTAAGGTTGAAATTGATAGTTTAATGCGAAAGATAAAAGCAGAATTCGAAATGAAAGATCTTGGAGAAGCAAAGAAAATTTTGGGTATGGAAATCCAAAGGGACAGAAAGCTAGGACTTTTGAATCTCACTCAAAAGGAGTACATTCAAAAGGTGCTTGCCCAATTTAGCATGGAAGGAGCGAAGGCAATCAGCACACCCATGCTTTTACACATACAACTTTTTAGTAAAGGCTCTCCGATCTCAGAAAAGGACAAGGCTTATATGATGAAGGTCTCATATGCAAGTGCAGTTGGCAACTTGATGTATGTCATCGTCTACACTAGGCCTGACATTGCACAGGCAGTTGGATTGGTGAGTAGGTTCATGACAAATCCAAGAAAGACGCATTGGGAAGGAGTGAAGTGTACTTCAGATACCTTAGAGGAACTCCAAACCATAAACTTGTCTTTGGAGGTTCAACTTGGTTGGCTTTTGCGATTTCGACTAGACGATGATAGAGATCGAAGGAAGTCAACCTCCGGATATGTGTTCACCATTAGTGGAACATCGATCAGTTGGAGAGCGAGATGGCAGACGATCGTCGCTTTGTCTACTACAGAGGCAGATCTCATAGCTGCGGTTAAAGCAGCCGAGGAGCCGCTTTATTTAAGGCGATTTTTGTGTGATATAGGCTTTGCATACGAAAGCGAGATGTGTACTGTGATAGTCAGAGTACAATTCACCTAGCTGAAAATCTGGCGTCCAGCTCGAGGACGAAGCATATTGAGGTGAGAGAGTCGTTCCTTGTCTCGATGAGTGAAAAGAAGCTAGTTCGTCTTCAGAAAGTTCACACAAAGGAGAATGCAGCAAACATGTTTACCAAGTCGTTGCCTGTTGCTAAGTTCGAGCATTGCTTGGACATGATTTTCTTAATGAAGTGGTAGGTGCAACAGGGTGGCACGGGGGGAGAATTGAGATGGTTTACAGAGACGTTTTTTTTCACAGTGGAGATTGATAGCTTCTACACGGACTGCGTACTTCAAACACTTTGTTGACGGTCGGTGACCTTGCCGGAGTTCGTTGACAAAGTGTAATGGATGATGGAATTGTCAAAGCTCATTGGGTAAGTATCCATTGCTTGGAGCATGAAGGTGTAGATGAAGTTGGAAGGCTTGTATGGAATTAGGTACCGAGGTGGAGATTGTTAGAAATTGGTACCTAATCCATGACGCAGAGGCTCGCGGAGAAGGGAAGCAGGCCAGAACCCTATACATTAGGTTTGAAGTAGCCAAACTCGTTCGATGGAAGAGCAACTTTGTTCGGTGAAATTAGAGGAAGAAGACACAGTGCTAGGGCTTGGAAGAGATCTGGAGTGGTGGTTGAATCGTTTGGCAATTTGGAGTGGAGAGAAAGAAAGCTTCGTTCAGCAATTTTGGAGTAGAGGAAAGTTTTGTCGAACAAAATAATTGAAGCAGTAAAAAGGATTGTCGAACGAAATGTTTCGTTCGGTATTTTTCCGAACGAAATATTTCGTTCGGTATTTGAGCATGCTGCTCCAATAAGGGAAATGACGGTCCAAATTTTTCGCTCAGTGTTTTGCTAAACCAAACCCCAGGCTGTTATATAGCCGCTACCCCCTTTCCCCCCTTCCCCCTCATATCTTCACTTTAAATAGTGGAGCTTCTGGACAACAATGATAGCCGAAATTAAGAGATAATTTTAGCCAATTTCAGCCAAATTCAGAGTAATCCTAGAGAGCTGAAACTCTACAAAATTTTGACTGTATTGTTAATTCTTCTTATGTATAGCCTCCAAAAGTGAATCAATCTTGTAACTCAAATCTTTCAGTGATTAATAAAATCTTCTCTCCCCAAGTGGACGTGCACTGCCTCGCGATAGTGGAACCACTATAAATACTGGTGTTATTTATTTTTCTGCATTGCATAGATCTGTGACTGTCTGTTCTGATATTCATCTTTTGTTGTATCGTTTCCCTACACCACGATCCAGTTTATTATTTTTCAGATGCGTTAGGTTTTTTATTCCCTTAGACTGATCATTCTGAGGGATTTTCCCCAACAAGTTTTTGTACTGATCCGCTTTGATATGTGTGTTGTATCTCTACTTGATTGTCGTGCAATTTGTCTTGATAGTGCGCATATATTTCCTGTACTATATCATATATAAACTTGGAAATAATCAGTACTAATGTTTATCAGGTTGTTATCATCAAAACCATGATACATGTTGTTCTAATAAAGACCTCATCGAACATAAAATTGTCAAGCAAAAACAAAATTTTCATTTCCAATCCCGGTGGTATATTCAATGTAGAAGCTATTTTCTACTTTAAGGACAATGCCGTCTTTTAGGGGATAATGATACATCACCTAGTATCATTTACGAGCCCAGTACCAACATGGAGCCTAAAAGAATCATCAACCCACCAATTCGTTGTAGGGAATGAAGCACTAATAATGGGGTGTAAATCATCTGGATCCAAAGTTTGATGTCTCGATGTGTCCATCCAATCAAAGCAATTAAAATTCTGTAAATGGATCCATATAATTTTCAATCAAGGATTTATCTATAAAATATATGTTTATGCGTCTTGTATTGTTAGGCACATCGGGACATTAAATCTGGATCCAAGTGATTCGCACTGTTAATGGGACACCGCAAGTTGCTACAACAAAGGAGCCTTTGTCCATATCATAAACACACCTGCATGTTTAATAGGAGAAAACATTAACGTCATGTGTATTCTTGACAACAACGGATGGTGACCAGTATTATTGGAACATACAGGCGCTTTAAGTGATGAAATTAAATAAATAGTTAAAAATATAACTACTAAAAACATCCATATAAAGACTGAAAATTAAAGACTAAAATTAGTTGGTCTTTAAATACAAACTGAGTACAGACTGAAAAAATTAGTCTTTAAAATTCCAAATTAGAGACTAAAATTCGGTCTCGAATCGGTTTTTAAGATTTAAGATTGGGCAGAGACCAAATTTCAGTTTTTAGTTCAGTCTTTAATTCAGTCTCTAAGAAGTCATAAAACGACAAAATATTCCATATTTTATTTCTAAGTATATCTAACATTTGATTTTGGTAATTCATGCGAATGTAGTTGAAACCTATTACAATTCACATAACAACCTATCTCATGCATTATACTGTACGCATGCACTGTAATGTACAATTGATATGATCGTCCATATATAGAAGAATCTAAGTTGTATTTTATGCTACCTAGCATAGAATCTAGCTTGTTGAAAAATACTCGAAACTTATCTGTTCAAAATAAATCATAAGAATATCTGTTAAATTTTCCTTTATATATAGGTTTAAGACTTATCTTCTCCTTTTACTATTCAAATATAAAAATAGCAATGTTCTATCTATTTAACCTATTTGTCTGTTCTACTAATCCAAATTTACTCGTTTAACGTTTCATTTCAATGGTTAGATTATGTAATTGACTTTCTGTTAACTGAGTTTTTAACCGAATAGAATTTAAAGGGAACTAAAACTTCTACAACTAATCAAAATATCTCAAGGATTGATCAAGAAAACCAGAAGGAAAAGAAGAAAAAGACCAAAGAAGAAAAATGTCAAAACAAGCTAAGGCGATAGATCTGTGGATTGCCAGTGATCCATAAAGCTTGTCCGTAGATCCTTTAGTCCTCTTGCATCATGATCTAATATGTTTTCTAGAGACGTTTGCCAAGTTTAATAGTATGCCAAACAATCTAGCTCGAGAAGTGATGACTCACCTGATTCAAGCTGCTTGACCAAAAACATCTAACTTAAAATGGACCTACAGAACCCATACGAAGTCGGATTAACTTGAAATTTTGAGAAATAATTAGAAAACAAAGAAGAAGGTTCACAAAAACATGAGATCATTTGGAGTGGAATTGATAGATCTATAGCGACCTAACTAAATGAATCGCTAGCGACCCATCTAGGTTAGGCCCCACCACCTTAAATTTTTATGGTGGGTCCCTAACACCCTTTAGAGTGTTCCTACAAAGTTTAGTCTGATTTTGTTAAGGTTTGAGCACTTATGGATGATTCTTCTGGACTAAATGACCCAAGAAGACGAATGATCAAACTAATCCCAAATGACTTGATATTTGGACAAAGCTCTTAAATAGTAGATAGGCAGACAACCAAATAAAGATCACTAAAAATACGCTAAGTGGATGGATAGCTAGCGACCTATCCCGTATGGATAGCCGGCGACCCATTAAGATAGGTCGGATCGCCCTTAAACTTCCGAGCTCCTTCGTAGCATTAAGTAAAGGCTTCTGGTAGAACAATATGCTAAGTTGATGGATAGCTAGCGATCCATCCCCTATGGATAGCCAGCGATCCATAGAAATGACTCAGATTGATTTGATTTTCGGTGATGACTTGGCATAACAGCTGGAATCTTCTGCACTTGGACTTCCGACCCAATACTCATTGAGTTCCTCTATAAATACTCACCTACCTGCAACTAGAGATTGATATTTTCTAGAGAGAGAGAGCCGCCGTTACTCTATTGAAATTCATTCACTTCTTCAGCTTTCTTCTCCTCACAACAGTCATCAAGGGGGTTATTGTGATTCTCCAGTCATCCCCTGTACTTGTGACTTATTCTAACTCGTTGTAACTTAGATCTAAGTACTAACTAGTTGATATCCAGAGAGATTCAACTAGTACAACCGTAATAAAGATTGATTAAAATGAACGTAGGCTAGAGTCAGCCGAAACGTTATAAAAATCACGTGTCTCTTTTCTTACTTCTCCTGCTTATTTGCTGTTTATCTGAGATTTGTGCTGTTGATTATCTGCACTGGTGCTTTCACACTTGATCCAAGGTGTTGATTTATTTTTTGGATTAATACTTTCCATTACTAGTTAGCTTGTGGATAATAAAAATTGATTGGATAGTTGATTAAAAGCCAAAAAAATTGTTTGCAGCTCTAGTGCATTTGGCAAGAGTTCCTAGCTTCCCAGTAGAGGGAGATGGTTCAAGCCTTGGCAGACGCACTTTAGCGGCCTGATATTTACGGAGGCATGTAATAATCCATTAAATAGGTCAAAAATTTCAAGATCGAAAAGCACATATCTGAGGGCCTGAGTTGGGGTTAGGGTGGTGGTGGACCTTCTTGCATCCCTGACCTACGAAAGTAGGTTAAAAAAAGTCAAAAAAATCAATTCAAAAAACTTTTTAGCCAAACCTAACCTTTCTTTTTAGTAACTAAAAGGCTCGATTACATATTTATTTCTAAAATTCAAAGTCAATTTTGAAATTATTTAAATCAGTTAGCAACATTTAAATTTCAATAGTGTACAAAGTTTAAATATACTTTTGTGATTGTTTTTAATTTATTGAATGAACTAATTTTGCCTATAATTTTTTGAGGAAAATGAGTGATCTTCTCAAAGAGGATATCACTATATAATTTTATTCCACTCTTAAGAAAAGAGGTGCCAACAAGCTTGGCAGGTAGAAAAAACTCTCCCATACAATTAAAAGAAAATAAAAGCCCTCAAAAAATGATCTATAAGAAACCTATTTTAACATCTCTGTACAGAATGGAGGCTCATGTCTAGAAATAAATGTAATGAAGTTTTCCTTGTTGAGCTACTAGGAGCACAGGCGAAGGCTGCCCATCAAGTGACTTCCTCATAATGCTTGTTGTGTCTTCCATTTAAAGTCAGTTGAGAACAATGCATCTTATTAGACTTGAAAACGCTCAACAAATACATGAGTCTAGCACTTACATATGTATATGTGGAGCTTTTATACATAAGAAAGTGTATATAGAAAGCAATAACAGAGTAGAATGAAGTTAGGCTTCACACATTTGTAACACATTTGATTCTTAAATAGGGCTACAATGCCCGTGTTGATAGACATGTTGCGATTTGTGGTGCAATAAGATAATTTTACCTTTAGACTATCAAGCGTCTTTTAATTTTGTTAGGATATCCTTTGAAGTAAACATTTTGGTCAACTTGTAACTAGAATTTGAGGTCCAGATATCATTAAAAAATGTAATAGTGTAGATCAAGTTATCAAATGAGGTAGTCATTATTGAAAAACCTTTGATTCCTTCCTTTCAAACCATAAATATCAGCTAGTAACTGTCAAGATAGTGTCAAGTAAAAATTGATGGTTTTTTTCATGTCGAAATCAAAGTTCCGTCTTATGGTCACAATCAATTTCGTTGTTTATCAAATAGAAGTCAAACAATCTAAGGCTATTTATAAGAGTAGAATTAGTTAAGGGATAGTTGAAGTATAGATGTGTAACGTTTTTTGAATCTACATTACAAAAAGCACACTTTTTGTCCATGTGAAAATTCGTTTTTGCTAATAATTCGATGGTGCTTAATTTTTTGTGCAGGATTATCCACATGTGTAATATTGTTTTAAGGGGCGCTTTAAGGGGCGCATCAACTTTCCAAATTGGTTTGAAAATATATATTAGATTTAGTTCCCGATAAATTTAACATTTTGTAGAGACATTTTGAGGATAAACTACAAGGAAACTAATTTTCCCTATTAAACTAATGATGATTAATTGAATCTATTGAACAGACTAGTCACGAGAATAAACCATGAGTGCTTCATGCATGAAGACAATACAATTTATATAAACAACCTATATATGTTTTGCATATGCAAATAATATAGTAGTATAAATAGTATATAATTATGATATAATTGGTTTTAGTGCATAATTTTCATCTAAAGACGCGAGATCAATTGTCGTCGGTTCTATCTGACCCATGTTCAAAAAAAGAAGGGAATTGTAGAAATGGCATCATTTTGGCTAAGGGGAATGGAAGGATATTGTTATTGACAATTCAATTTTGGACATGAGGGAATCATTTTCTTATATAAAGTTTTTTCACTATGAGGGATAGTAATCAAACAAGTATCTTCATAAAATTACTATCAAGTTGACCTAATTACTCTTTCTTTTATTTATCCTAATTTTCCCTCAATCATCATTAATATTCAGTCCAAAAGCATTAATCAAATAATGGAGAATTTAAACTCGCTTCTTGATGAAATTGGAAATGAAAACGAGACAATGTTGTTTCTTACTCAAGAAAACATTCAACGCGGTAAATTTTAAACCCTAATTTTTACCATCGTTAAAAAGCATGCAATAAATTGGGTTAAGAAATTACCTCTATATCACCCTCTCAGCAAAATTTGAATCTAATTGTGAAGATCGAGATGAATTATTTTATTCTCGCCATTATTTTCTTTTTCAAAAATGAGGGAGAAAGATAAATTAAATGAAAGTGTTTAAGGTTTTGATATTCTAACTAAGGGCAAAAGAGGAAAAATATATATGTTTTATTTGGATGTGTACTACGCATGGCAGTTTAATATATATGAAGTGCTCATAAAATTTGGCCCCTCTCATATTCCAAACTGGAGTGTCAATAACAATACTTCAATGGGAAATAAAGGACAATTTTTTTTAATTATAAATTATAGGGTTAATTCATTATGTAAAAGTATTTCTTATTTACACATTCTTACTTCTTATAGTTTCGCTTTCAATTCATCTCTATATCCTACCACGCGATCTTAAGCCCACCACCCATGAAGTCAGTCGCCACCCATTGAAGTCCATCATCGATTGTCTCAAACACCCCTCTATGCAAACTATAAAGAATTTTTTATGGATAATTCAATTCATACAATAATAATCACTTAACATACATAATAAAGTGTAATAAATTACTACATACTAAATATTATCTTATATTCACCATTTCTTTTACAAAATCACCCCTGATTTCATCTTCATTATCTTTCACTCAAAACTAAAACTCATTTACACCAAACTTGAAATTCCTAACATTAAATTAAATTAAAATTCAATGAAATGAACCTTAAATTTTTGCACTAATACTTTAGCTTTTTAACTTTATTTTTAAAAGTGTTCTTATTCCTAACAAAATCACTCTAGTGTGAAAAAATAGTTAAATGCTTTTGAATTAAATCAATTAGTTGTGAAACTTGTCTTGATCGATACTTCAAGTTTCATAATAAAAGGTTATTAACTACATTCATCATCAAAATGTATGGATTTGATTAAATATCGTTAAATTTAATCTTTTAGTTTGATAGGTAAAACGAAAAGGACAAAAAGTAGAACTAGGAAAGAAGGGTAAATTAATAATACATTTTTTGGGCAAAATAATGACATGAGTTAGGTGAGATTTAATGTATAAATAAAATGTGCTTTTTTTAATAAATATTTATGATACAGGTAAAACAATCTATGATGCATGAATAGAATTTGTCATATACCTTTCCCACCGTCCACTAAAATTCCAAATTAAGAAGGTTGTCTATTTATATGTATTAATTGTTTTATACAGTCAAACATATAATGAAAATTTTTGTATTCTTGATGTTATCAAGTAGGACTTGTATTCTATTTATTTAATTCGTTATTAAAAAATGTAAATAAATCGTTATTGGAAAATGTGCCTATTTTTAAGGGATTTCAAAAAAAAATTATGTTGCCAAATATATCTTAATTTCTTTATGAATTACTTATTATGAAACTTATCGTTGATCGCCTTTTTAAACATTTATTTAATTGTGAGATATCCATTATATTTCAGTGGAAATAGTAAGTAGCAATAAATTTATTACCATGTACCTCATAAGGTAAATTAATTGTGAAATAGTAATATATTAAATGTCATATATGTTGCAACCTAAATGTAATATCATAGCAATAATAGGACACGTATGTCCCTGACCATAATATCAATGATGACTAACCCTTCCCACTCCTCAACATCGCACAATAGATCTGCCCCAAAATTACCAAAACACGCAATAAATTCCTTCAATCTCGCGCTTAAAAATGATTTCCCTCTCCTGCACGATTCTACGCGACCCAGTTATCCTTGAATGCGTGGATATTTTCTCTCACCTTCTCCAAATTAATCAATAGGTATTTTTTTTTCTATCTTTGTTTCTCATCTCGTGCAAAACTTGTGTATTTTCGATAGGTTTTTTGAATTAGCAGTGAAAAATATTTTCCCCTGCTGATGGAAATTGAGATTTATTAACAGATCTTAATGTTTGCATTTAAGGTTTGATGTTGGAACCTATGTCCGACTTCAGAAAGCTATAAGAGTTCTCAAGAAGCGGTAAACATATGCTTATATCTTTTTTTGTCCTAGTCGTAAGTATCTGCCAATGCAATTCTGTGTTGTTGGTTTAATAAGGCTGAAGCTAGGAAAACTATAATTTAAACATATAATGAATGAATTAGCATACAATAACATAATGTTTATTTGATATGTTTTATATTGTGCTGTGTTTTTGATAAATTTCAAGAAGCTAGAAACTTCAAGTTGTAATTCTTGTATTATCTAACCCAAATTGCCTTATACTTAAGTAAGATTGCACTTTTCAAGTTAAACCCATGCTTGATATCATTTCTCTCCTCCGAACTATATTTCTTGATTTTTTTTCCTATCTAGAGCAAAACCTACATATTTTTGTAGGGTTTATTCAGAGGGTTAGAAGGTATGTCTTTTTTACTGTAGGAAAACGAATCCATGGATCTTTTTTTCTCCTTTTAAATGAAAATTGATCAATGACCCAAGCATGTATTATTTCTGTTATGGTTTAAACTTTTCATTTGGTATTAGCCCCTAAACCATTACCTGTCCTACCGTGTAATTATTTATCTATTACATTTTTGAAGAATTATTTTTCCCAAACATTTAAGCTTGAAATATTGGTGGTTGTATAAGTTTTTATGCAGGTTATGGAAAATTCAAATAATTTTTAGAAGATGAACAACTAGCTGTTTCGTTGGAATTTAAGGTGCAAATATTTTTAATTTGAGCTATTTTCTTTAATCATACTCGTATTTGAGGTAGATATGGCATTACTAAACATTGCCGGTGTTGCTTTGTTGGTTGTGTCTAATAAGTTTATATGCCAAGTCCAAATGCAATCACAAAACCACATAAGAAAAACTTAAAATAACATGTGCCTTATGAATGGACTTGTTACATATATGCAACATTATACATACAACATTTTTTTCCCGTTTTCCTTTTTGTCACTTGCTAATATAGTTCATTATGAAAGATGGCATGGATAACATTCATATATGCTAGTGATATTTTGTATTTATACGAGTTATGATTTCGAAAGAAAAAATAATCATTTGTTATGGTCTTAAACAATAAGTTTCACTATCCAGTGCCTTTACAAAATTATCAAACTATATGATTATTTCATAAACAATAAACATATTATATCGTACAACCAATTGAATAACTATAAACTATGCTACAGAATTTCTTATCCAGTGAACAATTAACTATGCTAGTTAAGTATGTATGCTCAAAATTTAGAATTTTATTAGTAGATAAAATAGAACTTTTCATTTTATGATCTTTGTTTGAGTTCTTGGGGATGCTTAGCTTTAATGGTAAATAATGGAATTAATTGTTCATTGTTTAGAACCATTAGATGTTCCGAAAAATTAATGTTAATAGAATGATAATTGGATGAACAAATCATGGTAGCGGTGAAAATGCAATACCTGAATTTGGTACAATTAATAAATAATTGTATCATCTACTAGAAAAATGAGTTCTATGTCTACATAATTATGGCCTGTTTTTGTTATCCTATAGAAATCAATTAGTTTAAATAGATAAAATAAAAGAAAGATATTCAGGCTTGATTTTCCGTATATGAGTTGAAGAAATGACTTCATATGTAAAACAACTTCTAATAGAACATTATGTTTTGTTATATATATCAATCTCTCTAAGTAATAATACAAGTGCATGTGATATTTGGTCCTACGCATGATATAAATATATAAAAGTGTAATCACTTCTAGAATTTTACCTATCAATATTTTTTATTTTTGAAATGGTAATTTATATACAACAAATCAATGTGACAACGTATCACATGTCAATAATCGTTCGAATCACGCTACGCAAGTTTCGAACTTGTGACTTTTCGCACCAAAGCCAAATCACTTAACCACTGTGACAATGGTGCTTGTCTTAAAGATATATCAAACTCCTAATATTATTATCAATGACCATAATCCCTAATATTTATACAAATGAACGTAGAAAGTTGTAATAGGAAAGAAACCAACGCTTCATGTGGCATTTCAATACTGGCAATAGCTAGGCATGTTCTTAATGATCTACCAAACTCCTTGAAAAATAGTAAAAAAATTATGTCAGAGCATTAGATACGTGGATAACAATCTGCGAAGACCATGTTATTTATTTTATTTGTTGAAATAGTTAATATTTATGTAGTACCAATTGATTTTTTAAATAGGAGAATTGTCTTAAAAAAGGACCGAGTCCGAGAGAGCAATGGATGTTTTTAATCCACAAGATTTGGTGGATTTTTCGAGAGGACTTCCAAAAGGCAAGATTTATGGAATGCCTAATTTAGATGTTAGTATGGAGCTTCTCATTCATATTCCATCGGCCTCATTAAGCATGTACTTTTATTCCACCTCCATCTACCCAGCCAATGCATACTCAATTTTCTTGGAAGAAATTGGTCAACGGTAGAGCTATAAATCCAAAATTATGCAATTAATGTTGATGTTAATGCAAGTATCTATATTAATGAATATATTATGTTCAAATTGGGTGTTGGAAAAAAATAACGCAATCCATTGGTGTACCGATGCAGTCTACTGTACATGCAAACCACTAACCCATGTTGTAGTGCCTTTGCAACAGACTGTGCCACATCATCTTCTCTTTCTGCGCAACCAACTATGCCTACATCATCTTCTATTCATTCTCAGTCCAGCAAGTTTTTATAAGCAACCATGACCACATAAACCACAATGCCTACACAGTCACAGCAAATGGGATTTTTCTACATTTGGCGGTATATTCCTCATTTCACACGTTAGTTTATATTTACCCACACAATTTTTATTCTTTTTAGTGCCATACTTGTGCAATTGCTTATTAACTATTGTTATTATATGTTTCATTAATTGATGTTGTCATTAATAATTTACAAGGTTAACTATGATAGAAAGAGAGAAACACAAATGTTATCTAGGTGCTATATGTGTTTATTATTTTTTGAGGACTTTAAGCCAGATGATAATCACATTTTCCTCCTCTGAATACAATATTCTCATTAGACGCAGAATCTTAAATAATTTAAACATCTAATCCTGCAACTTTTACCACACCTAAATTTTTTTGTTACTTATAACCAAGAAGAGATTAGGCCAAATTAAAGTATCGATGAAAGCATTGGGAAGCTTCGAAAATGGCATTGATCCAACATGATTTTATTATCCTTTAAGTGATTATTTTAATATGTGAATAGGTAATGTTGTTTCTACTGTTTTTTTGGTGATCAGAACTTCTATAAGTTTCGGTACGGTTTAGCCATTTCCACAAAATATGTATTTCTATGAGAAAAGAGAAAATATATCGTTTATTTATTTTTATATCTTTTATTTTATTATTCTGAACAACTAAATAAAGGACCTGTAGTAAAGAGGGTTTTCCTCTTGAGTTAAAAAGTTTGTATTGTATAATTGGATTAAATACTATAAAAATAAATTCTGCTTACAATCCTAATATACAAGGATGTATAACTTTCGCTAATAATGAACCTAATGTATATCATCTCTAATGAAATCAAGTCAATTGCACTTTTCAGTTATACTGATTTTATTAATCATTTCTAAACCACTCGGTGCTAACAACTGCTTCAATTATTAATCCTTAGAATCATTTAGGTGAAATTTATTTCCGAAAGAGAATTTTTGGCTGAAGATAAAGTAACAGTCACATGAAAGGGAAATGGTTCTTTTTTTATGTTGAATGATATGTGAAAATTATTTAACTTTTAAATTACAAATTTAATTAAGACAGAAGATAAAAGAAAACTAAAAGTTGACTAAACTAATTCCTATTCTCGCTGTGTATGTCTTCACTACGATCACACCCTCTTTGATGTTTTCTAGCCTTGTTTTATTTGAGTTTTGGTGTGATTCTGCACCATTTTTGTATCAAATCTTACTGTATACTTGTTATATTTTGATTCTCCGCCCTTTATTTCATGACAGGTTCACTCTTGTTCATTGCTGTGTTCCTGCACCTTTGCTACATCCAGCCTTTTTGCCGTAAATATTAAAACAATGCTAGGAAACATGGTTTGGAGTATTAACAGTAAGCGTTGCTACTTATTAAATTCGTGCAGTTTGATTAAAATGGATGTACACTAAATCTTATTGTATGCTTGCATTAGTTTAGAGTATTAACCTTTAATTAAAATACTATGGCATAAAAACATATATGGTCATTAAATAAAGTAGTCAGTTTAAGTTTAATCTATATTCTTTTCAACTTAATTAAAATGGATAAGTGGTTGGACTATTTAGGATGGATGCTAATTTTAGTCTAAATTCATCTAAATGCACTAGGATGAGATCGTGAGTGACTTATATTTAAATTATAAATATATACACAAATCTATCTAAAGTCGTATACATCTTATGTAACCCCAAATAATACATGAGTACTTAGTTCATTAATCTCTACTTGAATTTTAGTTTCCATCCAAAATTTAATTGGTTAAAATTATAGTAATAACCATACAACTATTCTGATTTCTTATTGGGTTATACGCTCTCTTCATTTTTTTCCAAGCACTAAAAGGATCCATAGATTAATAAATTCATAAAATACAATTTTTCTATCTTTTATTGCGTATAACAATCATGGTTCTAATTAGTTAAAAGTTTAAAACCGAACAGTACATATCTAGAACACACCATGGACCTAATATTGGAATGTTTGGTAGAAAAATCAAATATATGTATATTTACTCTTTTAATCTATTCAGTTAACCACTTTTCAATTCATAAAATAAATATTTAAACTGGTGCTACAGTAAGTAGAAAAAAATTGCATAACATTATATTAGAAGCTAAAAATTCATAGCAATGATATCATATATTCTATAGTTAGAATATACTCTGGTTTGACACATAAGATTGCATGCAACTAACCAGCGACCCAAGCGGTATGTACTTATCTATTTGACACAAAATTTTACTCTGGAATAGGCCCTAGCCAAGTCTGACATCTCAATCCTTCTCTCTTACTGTTTACTTTTATGTTGGAGTAATAACCCGGATTTTTAGAATCCTGTAATTTATAGATTAACTGAAGTTAATGAATGAAAATACAATTGATTTTATCCCTTTAAGCTATTTTCATATATAGATAAGTGTTATAATTTATAAATTAAAAGCATTTTTTTAACATTTAAAATTTAAATAAAATACTTAAAGAGATAAGTGTTATTATCTTAAGTCTTCTTATAACATGTGTAAACTTAAGTAGAAAATGTGTTTTCAAATTTATAATATACATATGTATATTGTGATTTGGAAATTTTATTTTACGATTTAAAAATATATATACACACAATTCATTCTAGGGTACCACTTACCCTATTCTTAATGAGTATATCCATCAGAGCCAAGGTTCTAGCTTAACCTTCAGCTCTGATAGCAAATGTAACGACCCGAAAATTTCGATCCCGAAAATTTCGATACCGAAATTTCCAGATGGTTAGTGAAAAGAAGAAAGAGAAAGAAGAAGAAACAGAAAACACAAACTCAGAATCTCACATTCGCAGCGGATAAAATATAATAGCAAATAAAATAACAGTTTACAAGAAGAACCATATCAGTAAATTTACATTTTTACACATCAGAGTTACAATCAATACACAACACTGGACAGTTTAAGACGACATGTCCTAGTTATACAATAGCATATCACAGCGGAAATCACCATACGTTTCTGCCCTCCAGCTCGCCTCCTGAGCTCCAAAACGTCCTTACCTGAAAATATGTAATACTCGGTCTGACTCACCACCACGATGAATGATAAAACAAGTGATTATTTTTCCTGAGCTTTCCAATACTCAGGCTTCCTTCCACTTCAACCTCGAAGCTCGACCCATCGCCATTCGTCATGATTTGACAGAAATCAAAAAAACGTTCATCTCGAAAATTCTCAATAACCCCAACTTTAAAAATTATAAATACCATATCAAAAATCATGGGTTCGAAATTCGAATCCAGTCATACTGTCCAAATCTTAAGATTATCATACTTGATTTTTAGTTTGAAACGAATTTTACTGCTATTCTTGATTCCTGAAGGTTCACCCCTTTTTATATTATTTGAAAATATTTTTAAAAATCACAACTAGTTAATACTAACAAATATTCTTTAAGAATCATAGATTAAAACTGATTACAAAATGAGATATGAATTTTATGGAGGATCCTTGAATCAGTTTACCCATCAAAGGAATGCATACACAAATATACAGACATGCTCTAATGCTTTACCTTTATATACATGTAAATTTTTTTAATTCAAACCTACCAATGCTTCACTACCTCAACTATTTGTTTAATTCATCAGGTTAAGGTAGGTTTAACTTAAGGGAAGATTGGTTTACTCGCCTTCCCTTTTAAAACAGAGAACAACTTTTTCCCTTTTTTTTTTAAAAAAAAACAGACATGTGTCTGTAACCTGGAAAACAATTTCATTTGTCTGATTTCTTCAGACATGCACCACAAATTTCACACATATAAACATGTTTTCAGAACTTAAACCATCATGCAATTGTTTTCAAACATACATCGCTTGCTAATTTCTGTCATATGTCACATTCAACAATTTAAGAGATATTCATGCTAACGGGTTTAAGGACAAAGGCTAATACTAAGAACAGATATTATAAATTTACCAGAAACACCAGGCTTCATGTATGCAAACATGCAAAGCAACCATCATCTAGTAATTCACATAATACTTAAGTTTTTAATTTTTTTTAAAGTTTACTCACAAGCATAAATCTCAAAAAAGATTTAAGCATTTATCTAGGTTAGTAGATTACTCACCTGAAAAAAATGAAACAGAGCGCCTAGTTTTTGATGAGCTGGAACCTGAATGCATTAATTTCCAACCTTTGAGTTGCTTGCTTTCCAGTTTTGATTTTGAAAACATATTCTGATTTGAATCTTCCTTTGCTTCCAGATCTATACTTAGTTGAGTTGAATTCGAAGTTTCTTAATGTGATTTGCTTTCAAACTAATCTGCTTTTGAAATTTGATGTTGATCTTTGCATTGCTTACTGAGTTGAATCTGAAGTTTTGAGATGAACCTAATTTCTTTTTTTTTTCCCTCTGCCTGACTTTAGTGGATATGCTATTTGGATTCATTTTCTGTTTTTGCTTATTTTCTTGCAGGTTTTGTTTTAATTTTTTTTTTTAATTTTCATTTTCAAGTTAATAAGAAGAGGAGACATGCCACTTGTTGAGTTGCATGTTAATATTATTACATCTGTTTTAATGTTTATTATGATTTGTTACACTTGTCTTATTTTCGTGCACTAATTAAATTTTTAAATGTTAATAAAAGATTTTATATTTACCTTATGTTTTAAAATATTACACATGTTTAAATTTATGCTAAGACTTTTTATATATAAAAATATGTATGTATAAATGATTTTAATATGTTTTTGATAAAATTTTATACTACATTCATTATTTTGCTTTGTATATATCATATGGTTTCTTTATGTTTTTTTTTTCCATATTTATATTTTTAAATCGTAAAATAAAATTTCCAAATCACAATATATACATATGTATATTATAAATTTGAAAACACATTTTCTACTTAAGTTTACACATGTTATAAGAAGACTTAAGATAATAACACTTATCTCTTTTAAGTATTTTATTTAAATTTTAAATGTTAAAAAAAATGCTTTTAATTTATAAATTTATAACACTTATCTATATATGAAAATAGCTTAAAGGGATAAAATCAATTGTATTTTCATTCATTAACTTCAGTTAATCTATAAATTACAGGATTCTAAAAATCCGGGTTATTACAGTTGGATTGCATTGTGGGTTTTCTCTAATTGTTTGTTGTCCTTAGTTGCCCTGCTCAATCGGTATTCTACTGTAACAATCAACGTTCCATTGTCATATCAGTAATGTTTTCAAACTGCCTGTCAAGTAAAAGTATTAAATTTTGAGGATTATATTTTAACTTATTATTTTTTAGATAGAATACGAAGGCTGGCTGATAAAGATTTTGGATGAAACTTAAAATTAATGAAAACAAGCACGTTTACCAACTTGGCCATGCATAATATTATTTGTGCTTTTGGGGATCTTATAGCAAATTGTGGCACACTTAATTTATTAATTTACAGTTTGCTTTAGGAAAGCATGGTGCATTATAGCATGTAAATGTGTTCCACATATAAGAACCGTACCCTACTCTAAAACTTTAAGAACGAAGTGATTCAAATCTAATACGATTTACTTTATTTTGCATGTATTTTATGTCTCAGGTCACATACATGTGTTGTTAGGAGCATATCCATCATGACAATCACCTTTGATTTCAAACACATTTGGGACTATGCAACAACTAATGCTTTTTTTAGTCTAATGCAACTTTCATATATACAACAACTTCACATATGCAATAGTTTTCACAGCCTTCTATGTCTTATCAATCACCTTACAATTTCAAAGAAAATCAACATCACGAAGTTATGGAGTAATTGGAGTTTCCACTATACTAGTTTACTTTGTTTTCCTTGTTAAAGTAATATATGTACATACATGTTAGTGGACTTGTTTCTTTGTTTTTCTTGTTGAAGTAAAATGTGCAATTGTCTTGCTGAAGATATTTGGATACCTTGTTGTCAATGTAATATGTATATTAAACATTATGTACTTCTTGTAAACTAAATTATGTACATATCTTAATGGATGTATTATGTTAAAATGAATATTTTATCATTTGTGACGATTTGGATATTATTATTTCTATATATAATATTGAATATATTTTGTGACACATGAAATAGTAACGCGGATTACAGTTGTGGATATAGTATTTTTAAAATTAAGTAAATTTAAGACTGAATAAAGACAAAATTTCGGTCTTTAAAAATTCAGATTCTAATTTATTAAAGACTGAATTATCGATCTTTACATTTTAAGACTGAAATTTCGGTCCTAATTTTCTTTTGGGACTGAATTTAAAGACTGAAATTTCAGTCTTTGGTCAGTCTGTAAATATGATTTAAAGACTGAATTCATAATAGACTGGTATTTTCAGTCTTTAATCAGCTGTTTTCTTGAAGTATGGTTCGTTTATATTTTGTACATTAGGGCTCTAAAGCCCAATTTCCAATTTTGCTGTTTTGTGACGGATTCAGTTTACATGTTTTGCTTACTTCCTAAAAGACAAATTTTAATAGCATGTTCCATTAAACTCGTTGAATGTTGGCACAAACTCTACCAAAATATTGAGCAAGCTTTCCAATAATCTATCGTGCATGCTGGAGCATGTGATTTTACTTGACGTCTGAAACCGGCCGTGTTAGTTTAAAGGATACAGATAAGGTTTCGGTTAAATACAAGCTATAGAAAGGAAGACTGGAAGAGTCTCTGTCTTACAGGAGATGGGCTTTGTTTTGTTTTTCATAAACTACTGTAATAACGCCGGGAAACTAAAAGGCAGATAATCTTTTACTGGAACAAATATTCATTGGAACTTCTTCTTCTACTACTACTACTAATAGAGAACGTTTTGGAACTGAAATGTATATATTTGGAAAGTTTAAGCCACAAATTTTTATTTTTGCAATGTACATTGTTCCATGTAAAAGATGTGCTTCCTATAGTAATAGCATTGGGGAAAAAAAAAATATTTCTTTGTGCACATTGCATTGTCTGAAATATTCTTGCAAATTCCATGTAACATATAACACTGAAGGAGCAAATGATGTTCTGCGGTCAACAGTTCTGAAAAAATATGCTTCAATTATATATGTTATGTAATAATTGTGATGCTAACAAGGACCTGCGATAGTGTTCAAGAAGTGTACGTTTGAGGCTATTTGATCATACTTTTGCAAAGATAAGTACATAACATTTGTTCCTTCCGATTGAATGAATGAGACAATATGAAAGGCCGTGGTATTTTATTGTATATCGCTCGACATAAACAAATGTACGGCTGACGTTATTCCTGCAAAATTATAATCATGTGGAAAGTTATGAACTGCAAGTCAACTCGGACATAAATAAGCAGTAATTGGCTGAAAGCTACTCGAAATGAAGTCGAGTTTCTTATGAGAGGATGCATAATAAAAGAATTTACAGCAGCAGAATAAGTAATATTTTAACAACCGGGAAAAGCTGCTTTTTAGATTGAGCTTTTTATGAATCACTGCACCAAGCAGTACTTGCAAGTGGAGGCCAGGAACTAAAGTCAAACACTTTGCTGCCAAAATTTATGATTAGGCATGCATTATATATCGGATGTTTCAGTCTAATGTTCTTGAAAATGAAAGTAGAAATATAGGACACAACTAAATGGCTTGAAAATAAACCCTGAAATGATTGAAGCATGCATTCGCCGTACAACGTAGGTAATAAGACTGGTTGCATCCAGCTCACTTTCTTTTGTTTCATGTAATTACTACACCATGTTTAATAAAAAATAGAATGTAATTAGTTAAAAAGGACAAACATTAACAAAGTTTTCACATCTACCACACAAGTTTTCAAATCTAGACTAAATGACAAAGCCTAGTTTTCACTCATCGACATCAATCTCACATCCAGATCCAACAACGGATCGATATCCCAAACATCAACGACCATACATGATCATCCACCGTCTTGCCGACCCATAGTCTATATTGTCATAGCGCCATTGTCGTCCTCTTCACCTTCATCATAAAACCTAGCTACCATCCTAATTTACAAAAATCTCTAACCGTCGCTAACTTTGTAAATTTATCAATTAATCTGCTTCCTTAGTAGTTGTAACTAGTGCTATCATCTTAAACACCAAGGTGAATAGAAGCAAGATAATCTTTTTGTTATATTACCAAGAAATAGGCCCACCTCATCACTTGTTGCCTTAGAGTCATCACATAAGTGTTTCAATTTTACACTATGATAATATTGTGTACTTGTAGGTTTACATTTAAAATATCTTTTAACATCTTTTGAATATAGTGAGATTGAACCAAATAAATTCTCCTTTTACACCTAGTGATCTTAATATCAAGAATTATACTTGCTTCTCCAATATCTCTTATCTCAAAAATAGAACATAATATGGATTTAATAGAATTCATAATATCCATCCACATATAAACATATAATAGTGCAAATGTTATTCTCAGATTTATATAATAAACACTACAAGGGGATTAACGATTTCCGACGGTCCAAAACCGTCAGCGGCCGTCGGAAGCCGTCGGCTGCTGTCGGAAAAAGCCGTCGGAATATACTGCGTCGGGGAGCAGTATTTCTGACAGCTTCCGATAGAGGGTTCCGTAAATGTTTCCGACGGATTCCGACGGCGTCGGAAGCCGTCGGAAATAATCTGCTACAGGCCGCCGGAAGCCGTCGGAAATTTTGACCTGTAAGCTGTCGGTAGCCGTCGGAAATCTGCTATTTTTTTTTAAATTTCGCTGCAAATATAGCCTTCCAACCACATTTCTCTTCCAAACACTATTATATCAATACTGCACAATCCAGTATGCAATATTCCAAGCAAATATCAAAACCCAAACTACACAATATTCAATAAACACACAAATAAATAAAATTACATCAAAATAAAATATATAATATACATAACCATTCCAACATTAGCAATAATCCTAACAATAAGTGTTCTACCATGTTATTAATACACAAATTCATCAACATCATCATCCACATCCTCATACAACCACACCATCTACCAAATGTATCAAACATAATTATACATAAATTAACCATTAACTACACCATCTATCAAATCATTCAAAACTAAAACAAAACATACCTGAACGAGCGAGCAAGCAAGCAAGCAATGAATCAATCTCCTCCAGATCCAGAGCCAGCCGAGAAAGGGAAGCGGCCACCAAACTGCTGCATGTACTCTAGCAACTGTGTGGTCTGCATGACCTGTTGGGGTTCTGCTCCTCCAGTTGGGACACTCTAGTCTGCAATTCTTCTATATCTACTAGATCGCTCTGAGCTCTACTCCGCCGTCCCCTACTCTGACTACTGGCCTTCAATAATTGAAAAATGAATAAAATCCAAGTTTATTGTTTTGAAAAAGATCAAAATATCATATTTGAAGTATTGTAAGAAAAAGTAAATTATTTACCGCTAGATTGCCAAATCCGTATCGTCGACCATGCTCTGCTGGATCCATAACGGACTCAAAAATAGCGTCCTCCTCATCGGTCGTCAGCTGATCTCTACCCGTGTCAGCAAGGAGTTTCTGCCGCTGCTCCATAAACTTCTCCTGCATTAACAAATTAATAATATCATATCTTATTTCATTATAGTTTAACAAGCAAAACAATTACTAATACTAAATAAAATGAAATATGCTTACATGGCTTTTGCTGGATTTATCGTCCTGCCATGTATACGAAACAGTCTCGTCTGGATTAACATGCTCGATAGCATGCGTACAGGTGAACACGTCCATATAGCTGACAGGACCATGTGCCTCGGCTTCCTGAAGTTGATTGTTACGTACAATTATTATACATTTAAAATTATATAACATAAACTATTTACATTTATTATTCAGTAAATTTACCAACTCCTGCCGATACTGCTGAAACGACTTAGATCCTCCGCGATGAGTGACTGGATTCTTATTTCTGTTTACAGAGTTTCTATCCGGCTCTGCCTGTACATTCAAAATTTGATACATTATTTTTCGATCACGTCAAATTAATAAGTCAAAAAAATTTAGTGTACTTTCCTTTGCCTCGTCCGTGTTCCAATATCTCAACCAAGCTTGTCATACACTCTCTCACATCCACCGTGGTTTCTTACCAGATTTCTTAATCTCATATATCGTGTCCCTGTAGTTCTTGCGCATCTTCTTTATCCAGTATCCTCGTGCCAGCATCATATCGTCTGTCTAGATGTCTATCTCAGCCTGTGTTTCACGATAAAAAGTAAAAAAAAAGATTACACATTAAACGATAAGTAAACAGTAGAAAAACGACAAAAACGAATTAAAAATGGAAAACAGAAAGATATACATACTAGGACATCCTGCAATATACACTCTATGATGTGAGGAGGGATGTTATCCCACTTCGGCCAGCACGCCTCATCCTACTGCGATAAGAAGCTCTAGAGACATCCAACACAACCTTCGAGAAAGTAGGTCGAACCCCCTATTTTTAAATACGATATAGATAAGTACGTACGTATATGATAAAAAAATAAGATGCTGAATAAAATTTAATTCTCACCCATCTGCTCTAGGCACTAACGAAACTACTGGACGCTGTGGCTCTTGCGATGGGCCACTGCCAACGCCTCCTGACGATCGGGAAGAGCTCCTACCTCTATATGACATAGTGATAAACTTGTGACATATATACACATCATTATATAAGAGAATAATAACATGATAATGAAATACATTTCGTATGAAAATGACATCAACGGTATAAACTGCTTAATTAATGACTGAAATGGAAATAGAAATGGAAGTGTGTTATACCTGATTCACAATGGGTGTACTCTTCCGACGATAAGCAGATTTCATTGCATTTTTAATATAAATTGCTAAATAAATGACAAATGGAAATGACATAAAACATGTAAACAATGGTAAACGAATTTGGTTTTATAGTTACATCAATTTCATAATACATCAAGAATTCAACATAGTTACATCAATTGCAAAAAAAAAAGATTCAAATTTATATCAGTCATCATCGTGTTTTGATTCAGATTCGGTCCCGTTTTCTACGATATTTTCCTCTACACTGTCAAACGCTTCTACCAAAACATTTGATTCATCGATCAAAGGACCAAAATCAGTATGATCGTCTGTAATTATTATTTCGTTATTTTGCTCAAGATCTGCCTGACAAGCTTGTTCGTTCGGAATATTCTTCCCATCGAATGTGCATCTGGCATTTTTTTTAAAAACTACAGACCAATCTGCTTTATCTCTTTTTAGAGACGGATAAGGAGCGTAATAAACTTGCAATGCTTGTTTGGCTAGTGCAAAAGGATCATACTTGTGATAGTGCAATGTATGCTTTATTTCGATAAGATTATAATCCTTGTGCACATTAATTCCAGAACCTAGAACATTGCTAAACCAATTGCATCTAAACAGAAACACCTCCTCCGCGGGTCATGAGAATATGTCGGTTGCAAAATTTGTTTTAGAACGTCATAAAAATCATTTAAGTGATTTTCTGGATCGTCACTACCTTTAACAAATGCACCAGTATTATTTGTTAACTTTTCTGCACCGTATTCTTTGGTGTTAAATTTATATCCATTGACGAAATATATTGGATATGTCTTGACCACTCTTTTTGGTCCCATCGCAAGATGTTTCAACCCTTCGTCAACAACACAATTTCTCGGCTCATAAATGTAATTTGAAAACCAACCAGAAAATTCTTTACCGAGATATCCGTTCGGATGTTCACGTTCATAAACACTGTTTATATAAACAAATTATTACATTAGGTTATACACACGCATGCATTATAGAAAAGAATAAAACACAAATTATTATTTCAGATTACCTAACAAACGGTGCAACCTCGGCACAATTTAGAAGAATATAAGTGTGTGCTACATGACGATCTCTATCGTCTAGCCATATTTCTACACATTTTCCAGAAGGTCAGCCATGTTATCTAAAAGTAGATAACGTTGCTTGAGAGGACTCTTGTTTGTCGCCTTCGTCATTACGAGGAACACTTTCAAATGAAATAGTCACATGGTCACTGAAATAGTGAGAGAAAAAGAACGAAGCTTCTTCTTCGATGTAAGATTTACATATCGAACCTTCAACTCGTGCTTTTTGCCTTACTTTTTTCTTCAGATGATTCAAATATCTATGCAAAATTATTTTATATTAATTTAATCTTTCAAATGCAATTAAATTACGTGATAACATATTACATACCTCTCAAATGGATACATCCATCCATATTGGACAGGACCTCGAAGTCGTGCTTCAGATGGGAGATGAACAGGTAAATGTTTCATTACACTAAAAAACCAAGCGGAAATATTTTCTCTAATTTGCAAAGCAATATAGGAATATCCACTTCAAGTTTACGTAAACGTTGTACTTGTAAAGTAGTCGAACAAAGCTCTTTGTAAAACATACTAAGCTTCGTTACTACCTTCCAAACTTTTAACGGCAGTAGTTCTTTGAACATAACGGAAAATAAATTTTCCATCATTATGTGACAGTCGTGACTTTTCATTCCGCTCAATCTATCATTTTTAAAGTCAACACATCTACGAAGATTTGATGATATCCTATCAGGAAATCTTAACCCTTCCAGCCATTTTAACACAGTTTTATCTTGATTATTATCTAATTCGTAACATGCTTTGGGTTTTTTTTTACTGTCATTTGGTTTCATATGAAGCTCGAGATGTTTGCATAATTCTTCTATATCACGTCATGATTTCAAATCATCCTTCGTCTTCCCTTTTACATTCAAAATTGTGTTAAAAATGTTATCAAATACATTTTTCTCATTGTGCATCACATCTATGTTATGACGAAGCAGAAGATGTTTCCAATACGACAACTCCCAAAAAATAGTTTGTTTGCACCAGTTATGAACAACTAATTTGCCTTCAGTTTCTGTTTGCTCGCCAGTTTCATATATCTTTGGATAGTCCTAACAAGTTCATATATGTCTTCGCTTGACCATATCGTCGGTGGTTGTCTGGTTTCTACTCTATTAGCTAAAAGGTTTTTCTTGTCTTCTCTGAAGGGATGATTTACATGGAGAAAATATCGATGACAGTCAAACCATGAAATTTTCTTACCATGAGGTAAAGAAAACGCTCGTATTTCATTCATGCAATATGGATATGCTAGACGACCAGCAGTACTCCATCCCGAAAGCATTGCATAGGCAGGAAAATCACTTATAGTCCACAACAAAGAAGCAAACATACGAAAATTTTTCTTCTTGGACACATCGTATGTTTCTACTCCTTTGTTCCATAGTATTTTTAACTCCTCAATCAACAGTTGTAAATGTACATTGATTCCTTGTGTCGGATCGTCAGGGCCAAGAATGACAACAGTAAGAAACATATATTGCATTTTCATACACATCCATGGAGATAAATTATACGGTGTGACGATAATGGGCCAGGATGAATATTTAGAACCAAATTGAGAAAATGGAGAAAAACCGTCCGTACATAAGCTTAATCTAACATTTCGACTCTCCGCTGCAAAATTTGGATACGTTTTATCGAAATGCTTTCATGCTTCTCCATCAGTCGGATGTGTCAACGTACCCTCTTCCTCCATTCTCACGCTATGCCATCTCATATTAGATGCAGTTACAGAGGATGCATATAATCTTTGAAGTCTTGGAGTTATGGGTAAGTAATGCATATGCTTGTACGGAACTTCATTCCCCTTCTTTTTTTTGGTTTGTATCTCTCCTGGTTACAAACTTTACAATTTCTAAGGTTTGCATTTTATTTCCAAAATAACATGCATCCTTTTAAACATGTATTTATTTTCTGATAAGGTAAACCAAAAGCGGACATAATTTTTTTAGCTTCATAATGATTTTCACACATTAGATTATTGGACGGCATATGTCTTTTTGCAGCTTGTACAACAGCCATAAACCCAGCTTCAGTGATGTTGTATTTTGACTTCATCGCAATGTATTCTGCGATTACTGACAGCTGAGAGCCGCTTTTACAACCATCCCAAATAGGTTTCTTAGCAACATCTAGTAAATCATAAAAAAAATTGCTTCAATATTTGGTTCTTCAACATTTCCATCATCGTCGTCAACTTCTACCATAGAAAACATTGATCGTGCTGCATCTTCGACCATATTTTCTATACGGGTCGTCGAAACTATTTCGTTAACGACACTTTCAGACTCTACAGAAGTATTTGCTATAACTTCTCCATGTCGATCCCAAACATAATACTCGGGTACGAAACCGTTTTGGCACAAATGAACTTTTACAATATTTGGTAACAAATACTTCAAATGTCTACACCTACTACACGGACAACGAATTTCTGGATCGTTTCCATCATTACTTAAAGCGATTTCAACAAACACGTTTATACCATTATAAAAATCGTCTTTTATTGAGCCCCTCAGTCCTTTTCTTTGGTACATCCATCCCCTCCGATCAACAAAATAATCAATCATTTTTCCTATTTGACAAAATGAGAAGTTCAAAATTTAACATTTGTTTTCAAGAATACAAATTCGAAAAAGATTATTTTCATGGTCGTATAATATTTGAATTTAAAGAACAACTTCACAAATTTAAATATATTTTCAAATATGGGACATTTTATTTTTTAACGTATCGATATAAAAAATTGTAAATTTTTTTGTTCATTGGTCAGGCATTCTACTTCCCATTACAAACACAGTAAGCATTTACATTTCGTATATTACTTCATCTCAAACGATTCAACAAAATTTCGGCAGTATTTTCCTTTTGTTACCTGCATTGTACACAAATGCGTGTACGCAGGAAACAAAAAAGAAAAGTTAGGCCGAAATTCTATGAACCGTTTGAAACGAAGTAGTATACAAAATGTAAATGCTTACTGTGTTCATAACTTGTCCAATACAGGGACAAATCCAACAAACATTGTACCAGATGAATATAAATGGTCGTTTTTCGAAAAAAACGACTATTTATACAACGATCATGTACAACACTCGTCAGACGGGGCCAAAAACTCTCTCTAAGGGACATTCGTCAAAATTACATGCGCGCATTTTAAGAAAAAATATAGTTTTACTCACTGTTTACATTTACAAAAATATATATTAATTTAACACATTTATTCGATGTATTACATCAACTTAAGGCTCGTTCGACATTTTTTTGCTGCATAAGTCAATACGTGCACAATATAATATTCCTAGCTCTTACATTCATTTTATCTTATTCCAACTAACACAATACAATGATAGCAGCGCTACACACATATACAATCATACAATCAATGCATACACAACGATTTACATATACACGAACAACCACAAATTATACATGTTTTCCGCAATTTCACGATAAAATATGAAATAGGAATACCATGGAATGCTAGAAACTGTTATAACACTATTGGAAACAAGTTCAATCAACAATTAGCCCGAATTTATCAACTTATGAAAATCTAGAATTAGGGTAAAAACTGAATTTTTGGTGAAAATAAGAGATTATACCGTGCTAGAGAGTAATAGACGTTGATTGCGCAGCCGGAGAGGATCTGAAAGCTCGAAATTGATGATTGGAAGGTTGGGAAAGAGATTGGGGGATTATTAACCTAAAATTTTCGTATGCAGAATGAGGAAGAAGAGGCTCGGCCTGAGGCTGTAAATCGTGAATTTCCGACGGCCGCCGACGGCTCGTCGGAAGCCGTCGGAAATAAGCCGTCGGGAGCCGTCGCCCTACCCTGCCGATTTCAGAGCATTTTCTAGTAGTGAAACATATTTTCAATTTCATTCACTTTAAAACCATGTGATATAATTAAACTATTATTTTCATTTTTATTGTTTAGGTGCATGTTTAAGACCATACATAGATTTATCTCATTTGCAAACTTTATATTCTTAACCACGAATAACAAAACCTTTAGCTTGGTCCATGTGAATTACTCTTCTAAATCATCATTCGAAAAAAGCTATTTTAACACTGATTGGCTGAATTAATAAATAATAAATTAAAGTAAGAGAAATTAACATTTTAATCGATGTTATTCTTGTAACGAATGAAATAGTATCCAAAGATAAACATTTTTTCTTTGCCTGAATCCCATGGCCACAAGACGAGCCTTATCAATAGTACCATCAGGTTTTAATTTCTTTTAAGTATTCACTTATAGTATAAAGTTTTGCAACATGGAGACAAATCAACTAAGTGTCATGTTTTACTAGACTTGAAAGATTCCATTTCAACATTAATAGCTTATTGCTAGAGATCTGAATCTGAAAAGACAAAGGTCATTTAAGATCAGCAAGATCCTCTTCCAGTGTATAAGGATAATATTCTAGACCATGATATTTTGTTATTCAAGATTTTTACTCCTAGATTCAGTATCTCTTTCCTCGGTATGTTCATTACTCCTAATTACTGAAACACTAGAAGAAGATGTGTCACCACTATTTCTCAATTTAAATGAATATTTATGTTGAATGAAATCAACATCATTTGATTTAATAATAATGCGAGAATTCAAATCCTAAAATCTATGTACTTTGCTATTAATTGCATATCTAATGAAAACACGTTCATTGCTCCACTTGCTAATTAATTCTCTTAGGACTAGAGATACAAACATATGTTAAAGTAAATGTCAAATCTCCTATCCCCAAACTCCCTGTCCCCCTGTCACCTAATAAACCTCAACCACATATTAGAATGACCTGATCAATACGTAGAAAATCTGATGATAATGGTATATAATCTAATAGCCGATGAAGAGTGGGCATATGGAGATCAGGATTCGGAGATAGAAGATTTAAACTCGTTAAAATACCATCATATTCTAAAATAAGATAAGTTAGGTTTATGATTTTTCAAAATCTCGAAAGATGAAAATTTTCTCTTAGATTTAGAAACTCTGTAAAATACATGACAAGTAGTTAATAAAATTTCCCCATCAATGTGATGTGGCACTAGAATTCAATAATAATTTCTACAGATTTAATAGATGTCATATTTTTTCTTCCAGCTTTATCATTCATTTTAGATGAATAAGATGTAATTATTTTTATGAATTATGCCATGTGAGTTATACAATTTGTTAAACAAGCTAGGTTCGTATTCTGTTCCTTTATCACTATGAAATTTATTAATTTTCTTATTGAACCAATTTTCAATTTCAATGGGAAATAAATTAAACATAACTTGTGCATCACTTTCATTTTCCATAAGATATACATAGATAAATTCGGAATATACATTAATAAATATAACAGAGTAGCGTTTCCATCTCTATTTTAATGTACCATTAATTTCACATATACCGAAATGGATTAATTCAAAATATTTTGGTTCTCTAAACATAGATTTACGTAGGGTCTTAGTTATTTTAGCTTGGCTACAAAATTCACATTTTTCAGAATCATTTATTGCTACTTTAGAGATTAGTTGTATGTTACTCATGTTATGAATAAGTTGTTTATCAATATGACAAAGTCTAGCATGCTAAATTATATAATCAAGCAACATATAAGCAAAATTACCAACTTTATTAAAATCAAGATTCAACCTAAACTTTCCAACTACAACATAACATATGCTAATAAAACATCATTCTTAGTGATGGTGTATAAACCAGACCATATAGTTTGAGTAAAGATGACTTTATTTACCATAAAACAAACACTAAATTATTTCTCATCTATGGAGTATGCATTACATCTTTCACCAGTGTTTACTCACACCCTTTTAATCCACCGACTAGGTAAATCTCAGAAATCATAGCCACTAGGGCCTCTTCAATCAAGTTTGAAAGTGTATCTAGTATATTATTATGGCTAAATTATATATATGACTATAATATCAAGCTATATAGTAAAGAAAATAGTCAAGTAAAGTAAGTAGCAATCACATTAGAGTTTGTATCCGGTTTTAGACCTTCCATCCTACATCCAGTCTAAGACTCCTTTTGGAATTAACTAACCAACCCTCATTTAGCTCGGAGGAACATGTATCTTATAAAATGCCCGAACAGTCGAATATGACTTCAACCTTTGTCTAAAGATCTCCAACAGGACTTCACAATATGAAAATAAACCTCTAACTTCTAATGAGTTCTTGATAACTTGAATACAATCAAATGTTATACACTACTTCCTATAATCTCCTCTTGAGTTGAATGAGTGTGAGCATGTGAGTTTTAAGGAAGTAAATCACTAGATACTGTAGTATAGATGTTGGTGATATTGAAAGCAATAGAGAATGTAGAATTCAAGAGATAAGATAGTTGAAAAGCAATAAATGAATTTAAAAATCTTGGAATTGCTATCTATATATAGTTGACAAAAAGTATCTTTCAAGAATTGCAATTTTTCAAAGAAGAACCAATGATAGAAGGTTGCAATTGTTGAAGAAGAAGGGATGTGTCTTTTTGAAATATGATCGTTATAAACAGCTTAGATGTCTGAATTTTATAGTTAGACGTCTGGATTTTAAAAATATTTTTCCAAAAAAGAAACAGTTCAAAAAGTCATGAACTTAAATGTCTAGATTTTATAGTCAGACGTCTGAATTTTTCTGACTTTTGAAAATAGAAGTCCATAGAAGTTGTAGTTCAAAATCGTATGACTTTAGACGTCTTAGGGATGTCTCCAGACGTCTGAGTCCTTGTAAGTTTTAGAACATGCTTAAAAACTTTGTTTGAGCGATTAAAATCTTTTGATGCAGATGTGCTAGCTCATATCACTCATGGGAGATTGTACATGCATATTTAATACCTTAACATAAGATATACGACTCTTACAAACATTTGTCTTCCTTGAGCTCTTTGTTGATATGTCGTTGTAGCTTATTGAGTCTCCGATGTCTATGTGTCTCCAAATCAGTATATTCAAAGCTTCTTTTTGATCATCATGTACCTGCATGTTAGCTTATAGATTCTTCAATATGATTGTATAGTTGTTGTTATTAAATCCAACAAGAGAGGTTCTAACAAAGTTATCCCACGATGTTGGATTTGGCATGTTCCGACGCACGCATTTTGTATGGTCTAGTTTTCCATAGTTGTAACATAAGAACAATAATCCATGACCACTCTTCAGGGGTGTTTTTTCTATTTGCTTCGAGGCTGATTTTTGCGATTCGGATTCCATTTTCGATTTTGATTTTTGAAAATTTTCATATTGGATTTCAGAATTGCATTTATGGGTTTCTTAATGTGGTTATTAGAAAAAAGAAGCACTCATCTTTCTGGTATTTTTTTTGGTCCTCTTTGTTAATATGGAGGTGAGTAATCCTTTCCAAGGAAAACTCCATAATCTTATGTCTAAGACTATGAGTAAATTATTAATAAATACCAGCGATGATTTGTTGTGAAGTTTCTGAAGGTCTACGACCGCACATCTACAGATTTATTATTTTTCATCCAAAACTTTAAATAGCGGCTGATTGCATTTTTTTTTGTTCCATCTTCCTCGATGTCGTATTTCTTTTGCAGTGCATCTCAGATCTTCATTACTGACTTTTTTGTGTTGTAGTAGTCATAATGGTCATCGCTCAAGCCATTAAGAAAAAAGTGTTGCATAGATAGTCATGGTCGTTCTAGTATTGCAATGTCTTTTTTAGTCATTAGGAAGAACTAACTTCACAATTGTCTGAATATATGCCACCTTCTTCACTGTTAGATAAAACTGGATCTTCTCTTCCATCGTTTGAAATGAAGGCCTACAATTTGAATGGTATGTTTGCATCAAATCCAGCAGAGATAAAGAAGTCGTCAGTATTTGAATCCATAATATCGAAAGTGTCTTAAAATTATTATTACAAGAATACCAATTAAATTATCTTCCTGCTTAAGTCATATACTTTTCCACTTCTTTAGAACATTTTACAACTCTATCAAAATCATGCAAGGCTAACTAGAAGCAGCGTCCTCAAGGATGAAACAACCCACCTGTTTTTATATTTTATGATATTGCATGAATAGAAATAGTAATAAAAAATAATGAAGAAACATTTGGAAAACCATATGCTGCGCTCTATCTTGATTCATCTGTTTATAAAATAAATAGACGAGATATTTCTCCATAATGAAAGTAAAAAATATAGCGTAGCATGTTCATGAGAAGAGGGAGGAATGTAAGTTGGATCTTATTTTTACCAAGTCAAAAAAGTGTTTAAACTGTTATCATTAAAAAAAATCAAAAAAAATTCTTCCCAAAATTAAGAGTGCTACACCACATTATCCCAGCTAGGTCAGTCTGCACACACGTATGTGTTTGCACAAAAAATCACCCAATAGAGGTTTTGAAGAGAATTAAATGAAGAATGTAAAATGAAAAAATAGGATAATAACAAGAAAATAGTAGCAAAATGAAAGAATAACACGCACACGATGATTTATAGTGGTTCAGCGTTGTTTTCCTACGCCCACTATAAATAGATTGCTTTACTAATCACTTTATAATCAGAATATAATAGGGATCGGATGAAAATCCTTAGTTAGAAAAGAACATAAAAGAACTAGCAACATAAAAGTCCCGAAAATGAATAAGCAGGCTTGTATTTATAAATGTAGAGGGCCAAATATCTCTCTAAAAAGGCGGTAGAAGGACTCTTATTACTATATAGGCCTACAAGAGGGATCACATGGCCTAGTTCTCAATGAAGAAGGATCGATACCGATTCCTTCTTTGGTTGAATTTTTAGGAGCGATCTCTATGGTGGCTTCCTCATGTAAAATAAGCTTAGCCTCTAAATTTCATGCTAATTGAATTAGTAAATCTTGAGATATTGCTTGATCTTTGTTCCAACATGGTTTTCTTGCCGATTGCTGCCGATCCCTTCCAAGAAAATTATACCGATTCCTCCAACTTCATCTTCTTAAGGTGCAATCCTTAGGGTAGGTTCTGTAAAATCCACATGTCTTGCTCACAAAATTTCATATGCATTGGACTTGTGAATCTTGAGATATTAATTGTCTTCTATAGGAATGCTCTCATAACTTGAAACATGTCGATCTCTATTTTATTTGAGCTAGTTTACGTTGATCCCTCCTATGCGTTGAACCATATTTCATGCTTCAAACATTCTGCTTTGTGTATCTATCAAGTCTATTTAACCTTGAATTCATGTTACCATCTGTACTTGACTTTTGGGTCCTACAATCATCACTTTGGAGTCATTGGCCTTGATGGCAGTTGAATCTAAATTGTACAATTAGTTCAATATAGCCGGGTTAAAATTTCGGATAGCAATTGGGGCCCAAATTGCGTCTTGTGATGAACATGACGTGCTATGAATCGAAGCACGTTAAATTCATCAAAAAGAAATCCATCCATTTTTCTGAATAATAGCTATCCATTTGTGGATATTCTCCCAAAGTGTTGCATCTCTTTTTGATCGTCGCATCATTTGGTCGATTTTCGATAGTATAAATCCAGGGTTGTATTATGTGAGTTGATATATGATCACGAGACTGATAAGCTTTGGTTATCTGGTCCAGCCTTGAACTAGGAAGCTTCAGGTTTGATTTCAGTTTTCGTCGATTTCATAAATTGAACATTTAAGTCACATATGTGCGCGTTCATTTGCACATTCTTGTTGTTGGCCCCTAGACGGGTTCGTATGCTTACGAGTCGTCGCCAATTTTCATTGCATTTTGTATGTCCGTGCTTTGAATTATCTCCATGCCTTAGTTTATTTACACCCATGTTCATAGTCGATCCCTTTTTTTAAGTGCTTGTAGGGATCGACATAGTTTAGCCGATCCCTCATCTCCCTTTCTTTATGTTTGCAGGCATCAATACCTTTTATGCCGAACCCTCTCTCCTTGCTTCGAGTGGCAACCCCTCTCCCTTTGTATAAGATAACATCCCTTTTTTCCATCTTTTACATACCCAACATTTCAATCTAATTCCTATTCATATCCTTAAGACAAAACCCTACCCTCCCTGCTTAAACATCGCCTTCGTCCACACATTAACCTTTCAATTTAGCTTTAAATTGTCATTTTGCTTCCCATTCGAACCATAATCCAACCTTTCTCCCCGAATCGCTTGTCTTAGGTTTATTCAAGTAGGTTACTTTCCTTTGATTTTTATCTTATGACAATATAATGGATTCCATGTCGGCGGCGATGATGGTACGCAACATTGAAATGATGACCGAGGCTACCTGGAAGATGGGAGAAGTGGGATTTGACAAGGATCGGCAGAGCAAAGAAGAGGAGGAAGAAGAAGGGAGTGCACAACGAAGTGTTCAGTTGTGTAGGAAGATAAAATGGTTGGTTGGTTAAAGGAGGGATCTGTGGAAACTTAATGGAAGGAAGGGATCGGTAAAGTGGGCTAATGTGGAAGGGTCGATATTGGAAGTTTGGTGAAAGGTTGAAAACAGTAAGTGGAGGGATTGGTGGAGATGGTTAATGTGGTGGGATCGACATTTTTTGTCAAGGAAAGGGATGGACATCTTTTGTTCGGAGAGAGGGATCAGTTGTAATGCTCTGAGATAAGGATCGACATACATTGGTCGGTATATACAGATCAGCATATGCTTAGCTAATTCTTAGGCTTTGAATTGAACTGGAAAGCCAATCCATAATCACTCGTTTGAGCAATCAAAACTGGTCCCATCTTAATGGATTTGCACATATGACAACGGTGAACAATAAGGCTTACATATTCTCTATTGAACTCGAAATTGAACGATCAAATCCTTGGGACTTAGAACATGAAATAAAACATAACATATGGACTTGAATAACAAATTTCACAAATTGATATGCCGATACTTGATCCCAAAGAATACATAACCGATCAATCTTTTGGCTAGTTGAGATGGTTAGTAGTGACGACCACTATGGTCGGAATCCAAAGTGTTGTCATTTAACTTAGGTTTCATATTTTAAGCTGCTTATTTCTACACTACACTGCACCACACTAGCTTACACTTAGCATGGGGGACAGGTAAACTTTTCTAATCTCAATTTTTTACCGAGTATAGTTGGCATGGACTTCAGACATTTAAAGCATCTAGCTGCAATGTCTTCCGGACCAGCCTCGAAAAATATTAACCCGGAAGCTGAATTGAGTTCCGCAACCATATATAGTAGGCTTTTCCAGGTCATCAAACTAAACAAACGAAAGTTTCTATCAACCAATCTTTTTTCCAATGTTCTCGTCCTTCCAACGGAAGATATAAGTCCTACCCCCGACACTGTAGAAGGCGCTATACTATTAGATAGCCCGATAGATTCTCAAGCCTCCAGAATTGGTGAGACCTTCCTTCGCAGAATATGTTCTAGACACAGAGTTCCATCCAAAGAAGTCCTGGCTCCTTCGATAAATGAGAGGGAGCACTTGCTACCGAAAGGGTACACAGCATGCAAAAAAATAGTATGCTAGGCCGAATGCATGCCGCCCTTTAATTCTTTCATCCGGGAGAAGCTAAAATATCTTGGAATAGCCCCCACTCAGCTTCACCTGAATAGCTATGCCTTTCTTCATGGCACTTTCTTATTATTCATGAGCGTTCTGTTCTTTCCACCAACTCTTGAGGATGTAAGGTTTATTTACAACTTTAGACGACGGTTAGGAAGTCCTTCCTATGTTTTACTCAAGCCTTCACCCAACTATCAAGCCTTAACGAGTGCTTAGAACAAACTCACCCTTTTTAAACATGAATGGTTCTATGTTTGATGTCTGCCTGGCTTTTTAAGGCGATGGGTGAAGGACGTAAGAATCATCGTTGCTTTATTCTCAAATTACTTAAGCTAAGTCAATTCTGAATTGACTGACAATATGAATATCTACAGGTGTCTGCCCATATCCAGGGTGATAGTTTTTCAAGAGCAACTTTTGCAATTTGCGCTACCACAATCGAAAACAGGGACATTGGATACATCGTAACCAACAAGTGGTTATCTCAATTAAGGCTACTAGAAGAAGGCTGCAGCATCGGGCTTCTTGGAAGTGCTGCACCACCAAGAAACGTTATAGAACAAGAAAGGAATATCAATAATCCTATCGTGCCCCCAGTTGAAGGGACTCGGATGGAGCTGAAGAAGGCAAAATTATGGGCGGCCGAATCAACGAGCCTGGCGACGCTGATGCAGACCCGAGCAAGGCACATGTGGTTGGCCCATCACAAGGCGAGAAACCTCACATGCCATCTAAGAGAAGAAAGAAGCTTGCATATAAGTTCAGAAAAACCGCTAAGGGTCCGGAGTTCGTTATCACTTATGTCGACGAAGTGTCATCTTCCCAACATTTAGAAAGCTCGATGAAAGGGTTTCAAATCTCCAAATCCTTGATGACATCATGACTTATGACTTCCCTAACATCAATATCAATGGGCTCAATTCTCCCTCCAGAAGTGATGATGACATTCTTCCTACCGGTAAAGGAGAGAAAACTCCAATGTGTAAGGCTGCAGCAACCGGTTCGTTGGGAGGGACACTAGGACACTCACAATCACATGCATTTCACCATACAATTTCCATTTATCTTTTGTGCAATGGTCACTTATACTATGGTATTTTTTTTCTTGCAGGCGCGATGTCTCAATCCCGAGCTTTTAATTGCTTGAAGGGCTCTTAGATGCAATACAGATCCAAATGTGATTCAGAATCTAGTAGGCAGAGAAAGAGAAATGGTGATTGAGAAAGACATCGTCGTTTGAGGAAATCCTCCTCTTCCAAGCATAAGTCCCAGTCTTGGTCGTCCTATCGGAAAGCTCAACCTAATCTTCCGATGTACATTGACGATTAGACTTCTTTCCATGGTCCCCAAGTAGCCATACCACTAAGCAGTTCTCTGGTTCCTCTAGCTCTAAGTAATCCCATGACCACATGTCAAGCAAATGTCCAATCATTGCTCCACATCCATTTTTTCCAATTGCGGCTCCTGAAGCTTCTATAGTAGAGGAATTGGCTGAACTTAGAGTCATTTCCCCAAAGATTTGTTTTGATGGGTTTAAGTTTCTCTCCTCCATTCATATTGTCCCAGGGAATGTTTTCTCTTGCATTTATCAACAATGTTTTTGTTTAACATGAATCGTTCTGGCACTTTGTAGAGAAGATCTCTGAGGTGTCTATTGAGAGACAACATGAAATTGATTGTCTCAAGCTAGAGGCGATCTATGATAAAGATATAATTAAACACCAAGATATTGAGATCTTGGATTTAATGGTGAAGCTAAAAGAGACAGAAAAAAGTGCTATGGAAACATTTGAAGCGGTGAGTCATCTAGAGGCTATCCACAAAATGGAACTTGATGCTGCTCTGAATTTCAATGGTTCACTTTCCCTAGAAAAAGATAGCTTGTAAAAGGAGAAGAATATTTTGACCTACCGCACTGAGGATCTTGAATAACTTCTTAAGAAGGAGAAGGAAGAGAAAATCGAAGATCAAGAAGAATCACAAGGATACTGCGATGAGGCTATCGAGGCCCTGACTTTAAAGATTAAGGTTGATGAGCAACTTGCTTAAATTGAAGTCCTCAAAGAAGAGGCGAGGGAAGCGGGCCACAACAAGATGAGAGAACAGATCGAGGCCCAGGTAGATGATGCCAAGGAAGCCGGTCGAAATGAAATTAAAGACATGTTCGATCCTTTGATCATTGAATACAATGCTAAGTCCTTATCCATCGTGATCTAAGCTTTCTTGGTGAGGGTTATCTCGAGTCACTTTCCGAGGCCTAGGAGTACATTTTTGAAATGAAAAAGGGAATCCTCGGCGAAGATGATTTAGACGAAGAAAAACTAGCATGGAAGATTCTCCGTAGGGACGAGCCTCTAGACCTTGCTGCTATGAGACTTCAATATTTTGACATTTTAGAACCCTTCGTAAAAGGAAAAAACATTGCCGAGTCTTCGGAGTCTGATCCTAAAGGCCCCTCTTCTCATCAAGCCAGAGTGTCAGTTTCTCTCGGTCCAACAGGATCTAAGTTACGATACGAATAAACCCGCCTATCAATCTAAGGTACTAACCTCTATTCTTGAAAAGGAACTCTGATGGTAACTGAAAGTCGGTTGAGCATAGGTATTCCGCTTTATCCTCCACTTTTTGAGAGATTTTGATCTTCATGTCCAATAGTCATAGGCTTCTCTTCTTTTTTCTACGAATCTGTAGGTCTTCTGGGTCCTGGACAAACTCTAAAAGGTGGTGCCTCCATGGAGAAATAATCAACTAAGATTCTAATGGCTACTCCAAGAACCAATGCCCAAGTTATCGGAGCACTTAATAATGATAAACCTAAAGGCCTGTTGTTGGTCGATGAGCTAGATGACATTGTAATTACCGATGCCAGTAAACAAGCTTAGCTTAAAAGGGCGCATCGAGAGGGATGAATTATTGAAGAAAAAAGCTAAGGCTGGACCTCTTGACGTAGATGTTGACGATTCAAATCTCGTCCCATTACAAGTCATCCTACCTGGCAAGTCGGCTCCTCAAGAACTCCCTCCATCTTCCGAAAGTTCTCTTGCCAAAGGTTGCAAAGGATCAAGGAAAAGAAAAGGCGGAAGTTCGGTGGAGGTACTCCTAAGAGATCTAGAAAAGATAAAGGGCAGAAGAAATAGTCATCAAACGGCCTTAGTCTGTGTATATTTTGCATAGTTATTTTCTCTTTTGTTGGTCATGATTGTGCGGGTGTGGCCTCCGTACGTAAATGAACTTGTATCACAATTGCTAAAGTTTATTATGTAAATAAAGGTTCTTCATTTTCTTTAAACTCTTATGAATTTTTTTATTTAATTGGTCGAGCTATTACTTTCCATTCAATGTACTTGTAATTCGTTGCTCGTAGATTTGGTGATAATTCGTTGATTCTATCCTAAGGCCTTCATATGGTCGTGATCTTGAGTCGAATACAAGCACAGGGCTCAAGCCCTAATGTTACACTGTCAAATTCATCAGTTTGAACGGTTATACTTTTTCCCCTAATCTTAGGTTAGTATAGCTAACGGTGGGGGGTCAAACTCCATCATTTTCGAGTTTATACTCATCCTGTCGGTTTCAGGCTAGAGTTCACGGAATGGTTAGTAGTTGAACCGCATTCATTTATTTGTTTTTACTTATATATGCACTCTAGGGATAAGAGTTAGTTGATGGGTGGTCGAATTGCACCCGGCTTTTGTTTATACTCTAGTCCACACTCTGGGACTTAGAGTAATAAAGAAAAATAGTCGGATCGTACTTCCCTTAATAGATTGATTTGCCTCCATGTCCGGGGGTTAATTTAGCAAGCGATCGGTCGTGTCACGATTGCTTTTGATTCATATTTGTCCCATCGTTTGATAGGTTTAAGTTGGTCAATGGATAGTTGAACCACATCCATCCCTCGTTGGGCATTTCGTCCATCGGGTTGTGAACGTGGATCATCAAATGAATGGTCAGACCAATCACATTCCATTTAGTTCAATCGTGAAATTATGTACTCGACAAGCTCCAAACTCTGGGAACCTGCTCGAACATGCCAAAACTAGTTAGCCCAGTATTGTAACTAATATGTAATGCTACAAACATAGACATGAAGGAAATTCCAAACATTATTTGCCAAACGGAAATGAATGATATAATTTCTAACATCTCCACTTGGAGGCCCAAAACTAACAGCTATAGATGCTGCAGTCATCCATAGTTATTAATCCTCGACGACCAAATATGGTAATTTTAGATACATTGATATAACAGAAACAATTAGATATGGAAAAAATTTAATTCATTAAACAAATTTAACATTCCATTTCAAATCATTTGAACATTCATTACATAATCCCATATTCAAGAACCGCGTTCAGAGAAAATGTAATTACTACAACATAAGCCAAGAGCGACAGATGAAGATGCCCCTTGAATGATCAGAGTATACATATCTAGGCAATTAAACAACTTTGCCTTTATAACAAAACACAGCGGAATCAAAATAGAAAAGAAATCCCATAAGCTTGCCTGCCTCCTACACGTCTCCGAAAGCTTATTCGTCTAATGAGGTACCTGAAAACCTCAACCCTCAATCTACTCAAAGTTAATTGAGCACCCAAGAGTTTAAGGAGAAAACATCAACTTCAAGTCAAATATAAAGATTGGTATGAATAACCTACCATCTCAAACCGTGTAGATATCTAGTGAGACCACTGTCTCATGCCACTTAGCAGAACGGGTTTTTCCCTTACTGATATCTTATCCTAAAACTTTATAATAACCGTACAATGAGCTTCTACATCACAATGGTTAAAAACATACCAATTTAAAATATTATGATTGTATGCAAACAAGTGAATCATTCTGGATTTTCCATCCCCATTCATTTTGACTATCTATCTTAGTTATAGTTTCTAGGGTCACTATTAACCTAATAGTTTTCACGGCTAACTAATAACATGTTTAATGCTTATGGATTCCCTTTCGGACTCATAGTTTTCGTGGGATCACTAAGAACCTATTGGCCTCTGCCAATAACTACATTATTCATGGGTTCTCCCTGAACCTATTGGTATCTCTAATAACTTCCATCTAATTATAGTTTTCATGGGTTGACTAATAACTTATTGATTCCTGTCAATAAATTTATCCGGATATAGTTTTCATGCATTCACTACAAACCTATTGGCCCCTGCCAATAACTCTTTTTAAACATAGTTTTCATGGGTTCACAATGAACATGTCTAAACCGACAACTTCTTATCAGTATTTAGGCATCCTATATTCTGCTCTTCCTGACCTCTTGGATGTAATTCTACTCATTCAGAAGTTAATTCAATTTATATCCACTAGTAGGTTAGCTAACTGGCTATTCCGCCCTTTCTCCCCAAAATACAATTATAGGTCCATTTTACAGTGAGTATGTATATTAGAAGAAACAAATATAATAACATAATAACACCAACATCTATGGTTTAATATCCTTGAAATCACTTTCATATGAAACATAGTTAATCCCTTTGACCTATTAGTTTATAAAGGAAAGCTTCTTCGAAAACTCCATACTTAAAAGCCATTTCAAAACTTATTTATTTTTCCATGGGATTTCCTTTAAAAATGAGATAGGGTTCTTTGTTTTGAAAACTTAGGTTTTCGAAACCTTAGACCTTTACTTTTGGAACCATTAGAAATCCTCCTTCAAAAGCATTCAAATCTTCTTTTCAAAACACCAAGTATATATCTTTTGAAGTACTCAAAACATATGACATTCAAATCCTTTTGAAAGCATTAAAACCTTTCTTTAGAAACCATCAAAACAACCTTTTCGAAAGTATTAAAGTATACATGGAAGTATTGCTTCGAAACTATTTGAATGTACCTCTTTCGAAATCATTGGGTTTATCTTTAAAATATCTTTTTAGTCAAAGTGAATATAAACAAAAGTACCATTTCGAAACCATTAACCTTCATATAAAAGAGTTTGGAGAAAACTGATGGCTTTGGAACCGTCCTCTCGAAAGATTAAATCATTTAAGTAAAACATTGGAGGGATAATTTTGAAACCCCTTTCGAAGCCACCGCTTTCGAAACCCTTATGTGGCTACTAGATCCCCTTCGAAAGCTTTGGTAAGTGGCTTATTATATTTATAAAACAAAAGCTACCTTAAGAACTCGTTGATGACTTCAATACATTCGAAAGGCATAAGGTCAGCAATATGGTTTCGACTGGGTTCAAACTACCCTTCCGAAAGCATTGATTTAAAAACATGGTAAATCATTCGAAAGCTACACTTTAACATAAAGGCTGCAACCTCATCGAAAGCTATTTTAAACCCTTAGAAAGCATCCTTTTGAAAACAAGGCAAGCGGCTTCTTCGAAAGCTATTTAAATGAGTTTCGACCCCTTCGAAAGCATGGTTTCGACTCCATACTAGCTGCCATTCTCCAATTCACTACGTACCAATGCATTGTTACCTTGTGTATAGGTTTCGACTCGGTTGAGGCGGAAGTATAGTGTCGAAAGGGTACTACTAAAAAGTGGCGAAACCATATTTCTGTACAAAAACTGTTTTATTGCCTTTTCAAGTACTAGCTTTTTAACTAACCTACCTGTTTGTAAAAATTTAATTGGTTGCAATAAAATTTTCAAATTCTTTCCAAAATAAAACTGCTGCATTCATTTCAGATCTAATTAAAATAATTTAGCAAATAAGTCCTTCCTTTAACTAAATAAATAAAACATATAAGTCGTCCAACCAAATTAATTTAATTTCCATAAGAAATTACTTAGGAAAAATCCCCGTTAATCATAGAAATTCACTTTTAATATGTTATCTAACATATAGAAATTTCAGACCCAAATTCCTTCATATAATAGCTGAAATAATTTTAAACCCAACCTATTCATTTCTTCCTTCAAAAATTCACAGTAAATTTTCCATAGTTTGGAAAATTACAAAAATTAAAAACCATCTTCAAAATAATATTTTACATAATATATAAATTTCTTGTAGCATTCAAAATCCAAAAAATATGATTTTTACCAAAAACCGAATTAAACATTTATGAAACAATCTTGTTTGAATCAAACATATCATAAAATCCATGCAATCATCATCAAAATTGTCACGCAGGGTTTTAAACATAAACCCAAAATCAAATGATCTTTAAAAACAAAAATAGAGATGGTTTTGATTATTATTCACCTTGCTTAGGTTTAGAAACATGAGATTTGATCTTTGATTAATTCCCCTTTGCATGATTTCTTAACTTTAATTGATTTACCTCTTTTCTTTCCTAAGGTTGTGGCCGACTTTGATCTTTTTGTTTATATTTTTGAGAAATGAATGTGCAAAGAAATGGAACGTGTGTTTTAAGGATTATGGGATTATGGTGCGGCAATTTCCCATTAAGCCCTTGTTTTATTCTCTTATTTTTAATTAAGCACAGCCTCTAGTTAATTTTTCAAATATCAATCCCTTTATCACTCTAATATTTACATTATTCTATTTCATTTATCTAATTAAATCTCCTAAATAATATTATTGAAAATTAGGGGTGTTATAGGCTCCCTTCCTTAAAGAATTTCGTCCTTGAAATTCAGTAAGAAATAAATACTAAACATAGCAATCATCTGTAATAGCTCCTCACTACCATACTCGCCTACCTAACTAGCAATAGTCAATATAAAGCTAATATAGAGCATTCCCTCACAACAGATCATGATAAGTATCTCTAATCTCATCTTCTGTTTCCCAAGTATAGTCCTTCTTGTCATCTCTCACCAACCCGAACTAGAGTCAAATTCGGTTTTACTACCAAATCTTCCAACTATGTCAGTGGAATAGTGGTCTCTGGATCATGCACATGCTTGCGAAGATGAGACACATGAAACACATTATGGACATCTGCCATACTGCTTGAAAACTCTACTCTGTATGCGAGCTTCCCAATGATTTCAATGACTTGGAAGGACTAACATATCTCGATGCCAGTTTCCCCGACTTTCTAAATCGTACCACACCCTTCATTGGTAATACCTTAATGAAAAACCTATCTCCAACTAAGAATTCTAGTTCTTTACGCCTCTTATCTATGTAACTCTTCTATCTAGACTGAGCACCCTTCATCCTTTCTCGATTCAACTCAATCTTCTCCGTTGTCTCTCTAACCAAATTTCGCCTAAGACAAATCTGTCTCCAGTCTCCAACCAACGTGCTGGTGATTTGCATGGCCTTTCATACAAAGCTCTAAAAGGCGTCATTCTTATACTATTCTAATAACTATTATTATAAGAAAAATCCAGTAAGTGTAGTTGGTCTTCCCAATATCCACTGAAGTCCAATAAATAAGCGCTTAGTAAATCCTCGAGTGCCTTATTGACTCTCCCTCTTCCCATCCGTCCAAGGGTGATATGCGGTACTCATCTTAGGCTTGGTACTTAACACATCCCAAGACTCTTCCAAAATTCACTAGTAAACAAAGTGTATCTATCATTGACTATACTACTAGGAATTTCATGCAATCTAACTACGTTCTTCATGAACAACTTAGCTAAAACAGGTGCCATCCTGGTTGACTTAACTGGAACGAAATGGGTACTCTTGGTCATCCTGTCCACTATGACCTATATACTTTCATATCCTCTATTAGACCTAGGCAACCCGTTTATAAAATCCATGGAGATCGACTCCAATTTACAAACTGGTATCTCTAAAGGTTGAAGCAATCCACTCAGCTTCTAATGTTCGGCCTTCACTTGTTGACAGTTTATACACTATCTAATCCACAAGCCGACATCACTCTTCATACCTTCCCAATAAAAGCTCCTCTTCATGTCTTGATACATCTTGGTTCCTCAGGGATGAATCGTAAATTTGGATCGATGACATTCCTTAAGAACTTCTTTCTTCAAGTCCTCTATATTCGAAATACACAACCATCCCTTCTTTCTCAACCATCCCTTCTGGTCAAGACTAAAACCCTTTAGATCATCGATCTCAGTTCCAACCTTAAGCCTTCTAATCCTCTCGACTAATAATGGATCCTCCTTTTGCTTAGAAGCAATCCTTTCGATCAACACTGGTCAAACTTCCAAATAGGATACTATGGCAGTGCTCTGACTAAAACTTGCAGTCGATCTTAACTGCACTATACGTGTAGTCAAAGCATCTAAATCTCTCCATTCTACCAACATAGCTAACGCCACATTCTGATGTCATCTGCTAAGAGAGTCCGCTACCTTATTTCCTTTCCTAAATGTACACTCTATAACAAAATCATAAGCAGCTAGAAACTCCAGCAACCTCTGTTGTCACATATTCAACTCCTTTTGAGAGAATAAATACCTTAAGGACTTATGATATGTGTATAGATCAAATCTCTCCCCTAAGAGATAATGTCTCCATATCTTCAATGCAAAATCACCGATGCCAACTCCAAATCATGAGCAGGATATCTTACTTCATGCGGTCTATGCTATCATGAAGCATAGGACTTTACCCTTCTACATCAACACAGCTCCTAATCCAGTCCCACATGCATCGGTATACACCACCAAACCTTGATTTTCATCTGGAACTACTAACATAGGTGCATTGGTCAACAAATGCTTTAACTTAAGTCATGTTTCCTCACATTTGTTGGACCAGACAAACTTCACGACCTTCCTGATTATCTTAGTCAATGGCGCTGCTATCCATGAGAAGTCCTTAATGAACCTCCAGTAATAGCCAGCAAGTCCAAGAAAACTTCTAATCCTAATCACCGTCTCCAGTCTTTTATAGTTATTAACAACTTCGGTCTTATATGGATCGACTGATAAGACCTTCTCTGAAACCATGTGATCAAGAAACTTAACATCTTTCTTCCAAAAAGGAAACTTGGAAAAACTTTACTTTCAGCTGATACTGCCTCAACATCTTGAGCACTACTCTAAGATGATCTTCATGCTCTCTTTCATCCTTAGAGTATACTAAAATGTCATCTATAAATACCAACACGAACCTATCCAAGTTGTCTTGGGAAACCTGATTCATCAAATCCACGAAGAAAGCCGGTGCATTCATTAACCCGAATGGCATTGCTAACCACTCTTACGAACCATACCTAGTCCGAAACGCTGTCATTGGAATACTGTCCTCTGCCACTCCTAATTGATGGAAACCAGACGCCAAATCCAATTGGGAAAATACTTTGGCTCCACACAACTGATCAAGTAGATCGTCAATTCTTGGCAAAAGATACTTAATCGTCTCCTCATTCAATTTATGATAGTCGATACATATCCTTAACGACCCATCCATTTTCTTCATGAACACCACGGTCGCTTCCCAAGGCGAACTGCTCGGTCTAACAAAATTTATCCCTTCTAGATCCACTAGCTGCACCTTTAATTCTTTCATCTTGGTCGGTGTCATCCTGCTGGGGTCTACTAACTAAGTTTAGCTCCTGGCACAAGCTCTATTCGAAACTCAATAGCTTATTTTAGTGGTAGTCTTGTAACCGGATCAAAAACATCTACAAATTCACTTGCTACTCAAACCTGACTTAACCCTTCTCCCACTTCCATAGCACTTAACAAAGCACAAACACTTCGGTCAGAGTTCTTCACTAAGAATACGATTCAGTTATGACTATCAGGGTGTCTCAACAATATTTCACTATCTTGGAAAAATATCCTAGCCTCATATTTACCCAACCAATCCATATCCAAAATGATCCTGAAATCTACGAAATCAAAAACATATAGACTGCATGCAAACTTATGACCTAACAAATCAAGTTCTAACTGGTCACATCTAATCTCTAGAGTTTCATACCCTCCTATCGGATTCACAATCCTTAAGGAAGTAACAAGGTATGTGGATTCTGAGCATAACCTATCAACCAAACAATGAGACATAAATGAATGTGATGCACCGGTATCAAATAGTACCATAACCGGTATACATTGAATCAAAAGCGTACCTTCCATCACAGTATTTCCCTTCTCAGCAGGAGTTGGTCTAGCAGATGATGGTCCAAAGACAAAAACTTTTCCCTTGCCTACCCTAACTAGTTCTGGACATTGAATTAAAGCACTTCACACTCTTCTTATTTGCATCCTTCTTCCCTTTGCCTGTTCGGCATTCATGAGCATAATGGCCTTTCTTATCACACTTGAAATAGACCAGATCAGCCTTCGTCTTCTTGGAAGCCTCTCCTTTTGGGTTCCCTTCTTCTTAAAGAACTTCCTCTTCTTCCCTGAGAACCCTGGGTTTCAACTGGCTTTTCTTTCCCATGCGTAGCAAGCATTTCCTCATATCGGATTGCCATCTACACAAAATATTACAAGGGTCACAAAGATGTGGCATGGTTGCCCTAGTAATTTCGGGCCTCAATTCCCGAATAAATTTCTCATTCCTCTTGATGATGGTGTCAATAGTAGCATACCCATATCAGGACAACTCATCAAACTTAGTGGCATACTCGATTACCGACATCTCACCCTACGCCTAATCCATGAACTTTCTCAACAATGTCGACTTAGCAACTTCAAACAAAAATTTCTACTTGAATCTCCTTTGAAATTCTACCCAATTCAACTCTTCCTCAAGAACTCCGATGGTAACACTGTTCCACCAATGAAGCAATGCTCCCTGTAACTATCTAAAGGCTAGTCTTATCTTTTTCTTGTCATTCAAACCCAAGTCAGCAAAGATTCTCATAAGGCAACAACCAATTCTAAACTTATCTAGCACCCTCCATTCCCACAAACGGTTTCCCACCAAGACTGGTGTAATCTCTGCTCAGCTCAGCATAGTTATTCCCAATTGGAGCAGCAGGATTAGCTCCTCCAATATTTCCGACGACTCCTTCCACTATTTGGGCTTGCATCAGATTGACGAAGAACTAATACATCATCCCCATATCCACCGGTGGATTTCCGGCACCCGCATTGGTAACTACATTTTGATTAGCATCAGCTTGTTGACCTGGGTTCCTCTTGGTAGTAGGTCGAACACTCCCATTTGTTGTGGTGCTTCCTCTACCGAGATTTCCTCTTCTGATTCCTACCTCCATTTTTCCTTTCTCATATATCTACATACGAGCCTCAGTAAGATACAAAAGAACAGTCTAAGAGAGAGAGAGAGGGGAATACATACTTATATATATATATCAACTAGAAGGACGTTACTATAGCGTTAACCCAAACCCCGATCTTATATTCTAATTCATTGGATTATGTTTCGAAAAATTTTAAGCTCAAATTTCTTTTAAGTTTTCATAAACCTATGCTCTGATACCAACTTGTAACATCCCCCACTTGGAGGCCCAAAGTTAACAGCTAGGGATGCTCCAGTCATCCGTAGTTATTAATCCTCGACGACTAAATACGGCAATGTTAGATACGTTGATATAATAGAAACACATGGATATGGAGAAAAATTTAAATCATTAAACAACTTTCCAATTACATTTCAAATCATTTCAACATTCATTACATAATCCCATATTCGAGAACTACATTCAGAGAAAATATAATTATTACAACATATGCCAAGAGCGACATATGAAGATGCCCCCTTGGATACCAGATTATATATCTAGGTAATTAAACATCTTTGCATTTACAATAAAACACGGCGTAATCAAAACAAAAAAGAACTCCTACAAGCTAGCTTGCCCCCAGCACGTCTCTGGAAGCTTATTCGTCTAATGGGGCACTTGAAAACCTCAACTCTCAAACTACTCAAGGTTAATTAAGCACTCGAGAGTTTAAGGGGAAAACATTAACTTTGAGTCAGACATAAAGCCTGGTATGAATAATAACCTATCTTCTCAAACCATTTAGATATTTAGTGAGACCACACCGCTTAGCAGAACGGTTTTTCCCCTCAATTGTATCTTATCCCAAAACTTTATAATAACTATATACTGTGCTCCTACATCTACAATGGTTAAAAACATGGAAATTAAAAATATTATGATGATATGCAAACAAGTAAATCATTCTTGGTTGCCCAATCATTTATTTTGACTATAAGTCTTAGTTATAGTTTCTAGGGTCACTATTAACCTAATAGTTTCATGGGCTGACTAATAACTCATTTAATGCTTATGGACTCACTATCCGGACTCATAGTTTTCATGGGATCACTAAGAACCTCCTGGCCTATGCCGATAACTACATTATTCATGGGTTCTCCCTGAAGCCTATTGGTATCTCTAATAACTTCCCTCTACCCATAGTTTCCAAGGGTTGACTAAGAACCTATTGATTTCTATCAATAACTTTATTCGTATATAGTTTTCATGGGTTCACTACAAACCTATTGGCCCCTGTCAATAACTCTGTTTAAACATAGTTTTCATAGGCTCACTATGAACCCGTCTAAACTGACAACTTCTTTAATTAGTATTTAGGCATCTTATATTCTGGTCTTCCTGAACTCTTGGATGAAATTGTACTCATTTAGGAGTTAACTCAATTTATATCCACTACTGGGTCAACCTAATTAGTTATTCTACCCTTTTCCCCCAAATACATTTATGATCCAATTTTACAGTGAGTATGTATATTAGAAGAAGCAAACATAATAACATTATAACATTATAACACCAACATCTATGGTTTAATATCCTTGAAATCATTTTCATACAAAACGTGGTTAATCATTTTATCCTGTTATTTTATCAAGGAAGGCTTCTTTAAAAATTCCATACTTAAAAAAACCATTTCAAAAATTATTCATTTTGCCATGGGTTTTCCTTTAAAAATGAGATTGGAATCTTTATTCTGAAAACTAAGGCTTTCGAAACCTTAGACCTTTACTTTCGAAACCATTAGAAAAACTTCTTTGAAAGCATTCAAATCTTCTTTTCAAAACACCAAGCATATACCTTTTGAAACAATCAAACCATATGACTTTCGAAACCTTTCGAAATCATCAAAACCTTTCTTTCAAAACCATTAAAAAGTCTTTTCCTAAGTATTAAAGTATACCTAGAAGTATTGCTTTGCAACTATTTGAAAGATTTTGAAACCATTGGTATCTTTAAAATATCTTTGGGTCAAAGTGAACATAAACAAAAGCACCCCTTTCAAAACCATTAACCTTCATATAAAAGAGTTTAGGGAAAACCAATGGCATCAAAACCATCATTTCGAAAGCTTAAATCATTTAAGGAAAACATTTGGAAGGATAGATACGAAACCTCTTTCGAAGCCATTGCCTTCGAAACCCCTATGTGGCTACTTGAGCCTTTCGAAACTTTGGGAAGTGGATTATTATATTTATAAAACAAAATTATACCTGAAGAACTTGTTGATGACTTCAATCCATTTGAAAGGCATAAGGTTGGCAGCATAATTTCGACTGGGTTCGAACTAAACTTTCGAAAGCATTAATTTAAAAATAGGGTAATTCATTCGAAAGCTACACTTCTAAATAAAGGTGGAAACCTCATCAAAAGCTATTTTAAACCCTTTCGAAAGCATTCTTTTGAAAACAATGTAAGTGGCATCTAGCTATCTAAATGTATTTCGACCTCTTCGAAAGCATTGGTTTCAACTCCGTACTTTTCTCTATTCTCCAATCCACTACGTACCAATGCATTGATACCCTATGTATTAGTTTTGACTTGGTTGAGATGGAAGTATAGTGTTGAAAGGGTACTATTGAAAGTGGCGAAACCATATTTCTATATAAAAACTGTTTTATTGCCTTTTCAAGCACTTGCATTTTAACTAAGCTATCTATTTGTAAAAATTTGATTAGCTGCCATAAACTTTTCAAATTCTTTACAAAATAAAACTGTTGCATTCATTTCAGATCTAATTAAAATAATTTAACAAATAACTCCTTCCTTAAACAAAACAAATAAAACATTTATGTCCTCCAACCGAATTAGTTTAATTTCCATGAGAAATTACTTAGGAAAAATCCCCATAAATCATAGAAATTCACTTTTAATATGTTATCTAACATATAGAAATTTCAAACCCAAATTCCTTATTATAATAGCCGAAATAATTTTAATCCCAACTTATTCATTCCTTCCTTCAAAAATTCATAATAAATTTTCCATAGCTTGGAAAATTCCAAAAATTAAAACTCATCTCTAAAATAATGTTTTACATACAAAATATAAATTCCTCATGGCATTCGAAACCCAGAAAATACAAATTTTACCTAACATCGAATTAGACATTTATCAAACAATCTTGTTTGAATCAAACATATCATAAAAACCATGCATATCATCATCAAAATCATCACACAAGGTTTTAAACATAACCCGAAATCAAATGAGCTCTAAAAACAAAAATAGAGATTGTTTTGATTATTATTCACCTTGCTTAGGATAAGGAACTTGAGACTTTATCTTTTATTAATTTCCCCTTGCTTGATTGCTTAGCTTTAATTGATATTCCTCTTTTCTTTCCCTAGTTTGTGGCCGATTTTGATCTTTTTGTTTACTTTTATGAGTTTTTGGGAAATGAATGTGCAAAGAAATGGGAACGTGCGCTTTAAGGATTATGGGATTATCGTGAGGCAATTTCCCATTAAGCCCTTATTTTATTCTCTTATTTTAATTAAGCATGACCTCTAGTTAAGTTTTCAAATCTCAATCCCCTTAGTGCTCTAATTTTTACGTTATTCTACTTAATTTATCTAATTAAATCTCCTGAATAATGTTATTAAAAATTAGGGATGTTACATAATTTGTCTTATTACATATATTTGAAAATTAAATACTAAATCAAATCTTGAAATTAAATAAAACTGAATGAAAAAGAAATATATTAAGTGAGACAGCGTCATAAATGCTCGCTATTCCACGCCATTAGGATTGTGATGCGATCGATAGTTGCTAGCTTGAAAGTTCCCTCTTTAAGCCTTTGTTCAATAATGTATGGTCCTTCCTATGTATGACTCATATGCGATGGATCAAGGAAAACCCCGTTTCAAAATGAGATGGCAATTTCAAAGGTTCTAGGTCGAACTTTCGGGTTTGGACATGTAGCTGAAATAGGCAATTTTTTAAAAGCGATTTGGAATTAGGTAGGGAAAATTTTGATAAAAGCGATTGGGTAGATTCATTTGGCAATAAATCCATTACCAAAAATGATAATTTGCCCATACAAAATCTTCATAACTATATGCCAACGAAACATAGATTAATCATCATAGCATGTGTTCTGCGCAATCAAACAACAGAAGTTATTGAACACTTGTATGTCAATGCAAATACAGTGATTATGTATGGTAATGGTGTCGACCTAACAGAAATGGCCAGCAAATTTCTCAAAACTTCTTAATAGAGGTTCTAAAATTGTTGCTATGACACTTAAATCAAACCATAAGTATAGAAGTAGTGATACTGAAAAAATAACAATCTCTACTTATGTGTGGGTATTATGGCAAGAGCATGATAATCAAATTTTAACAAATTAAGCTGTTTGGAACTCATTATTTTCAAGATCATATCGTTAGCAGTCAAAATCAAAGCATGCAAATCCAAATATACTGATTATAGAAACATGAAGGTCATGGAATCCGTAAAGCATGGGAAATTAGCTCATCGAACAACCATGTGAGTGGTTACGATCCATCGAACTAATGGCCTCCTTTCAAGCCTTGGAATTCTCTAGTATGTATCATGTTTTAGTTACTTTTTTCTTATTTTTCACAAACAATAATTATAGAGAGGAATATATTAATAAAAAATCAAGTACCAACATGAGGTTTCGGTGGTAATCGGCCAATCCTAGAGGTGATTTTAGGATCTGCAATCATGGATAAAAACAATTATTCTATGGCTAATCATAATACTTTAATATATAATCTAACTTGATACTTATATAAGGAATCAACATCTTTAATTGAAACAACCTAATATTTACGACGCTCCGATTTACCATAAAGTGACGCGGACTCCAAGGATCTCATAAATGGTGGATCTTTTTAAAGTAAAATATATAAAATAGACCATAAAGCTATCTACAATACCCACTTACTAAAACTCACAGTGGAAGAAATAAAATATAATAGTAATCAATAATACAATCCCGACAAACAAAGCAATACGGTATCAAATAACTCCAACTACAATATCTCTTTATACTAGTAAAGAAAACATTATAATGCCTGGGTATAAATGAAGTAAAATTGTAATGACTAATAAATAAATATGCATCCCCATCGTGCCATCACATCTTCAAGTCAACACCAGTCCTCTCTATCAACCTGTTATAGTATATTTAAAAAAAAAGATGATAGAAGGTGTTCAACATAGTCTGATGAGTGAAATGCATTATATAAGTGTATACTACTAATAAGCTAGTAAAACAACACTTACGCTTGAAAATCATACCTTAGCATATGTCGCTTTCACACGACAAGTCGGTTAAACACAATATAATACTATAGTCACATCTTTTGCTAAGGTCCCAGTAAAACCTATCCTATACCTAATCATATGCACATGATTGGGCCCAAAGTCCTAACTCGCATACCGAAAAAGTATCAAACTACATTTGTCAGCCCGCTACCGCTAGACATCATTGGTAAGATTGAAATGTGTGACGACCCGCCTTTCTCAACCCCAGAAAGACGTTTCATCATTAAGAAAGAAAGGGATAGAAATAGAAAAGAATAGAAAGAAAGAACAACGACATCAGAATCTCACAGCGGAATGGAACAAAATATAATACATCACATAACTATTACATAGTTATACATACATCAGAGTCATACAATATCATATAACAGGACTGTCATATACATACATGTCCATACATACATCCAAAATACAGCATAAACTAACTACACAACGGGACTACATATATAGATACATACGTCTGGTCTTCTCCCAAATAGCTCCTCTAGAAAATCAATACTTCCAAATACCTATCACTTGGCTACTCATAAAAATTTGAGTACCCAAGAGTTTATGAAAACACAAAATATAAACTCCGGGTCAGACATGGGTCTGGTATGAGTAAACAGGTTAAAATTGCTTAACTTTGAAAATCATTTGAAAATAAAGGTATCACGTAAGACTCCCCACAAATAAATACGGGTAAGTTTTTACCTTACGCTAACCAAAACATTTTATAGGAAATTCTGTGGTATTATAATAGTGTCTAGGGTTTTCATGTAAATAGAAAATAGCCGAAATTGTTACATGATTAAATTCCAGCTACCAGCCACGAAAGTGGGTAATACAAATCAAAATCGTAGGGTCTCGTAGGGAAAATGGATTTCCAACAATGGCAGGGCTACTGGGGTACCGCCCGTCACAGTACGGGGTCTAGATCACCGTACCGAGGATCACTCCCGACCCCCTAAAACATAAGGCCGGAACCATTCCTTACTGAACAGTCCCGAATAAGATAACCCCGCAGTTATGGCCAACAACTGCTCACTAAGCCGAAATAAAAAGGGACATCTAGACAGGGGAAAATCTTGTCCTGCTTGGGCATGACCCACCTAACCTTGCTGCATCTCCCCTGTTTTAGTCATTCCCGGTTGATGAGGCTTGAGGCTGCGATTACCTTTATTTGAACATTAATCTTTAGAATGCTCATCGTCCGCCTGACGATGTCTTGAAAACATTCAATCCATACAATTTCGTTCCGGGTTCGAACAAACCGAAGGCATTATCTCGTTACACCCGTATTGGAATCACCCTCAGAGTTAACGACGATAACCCTTGCATTCTGAAACACCATCTCAATCTCCATTTGATAAATCACGACCTATCGTTTAATTTGGATCGATGTGGGTTTCGGAGAATCAAAATTGATTCTTCCGATCCCGGCCTCATCGGATCCAAACGCCATTTTAAGGGCCAAGTTGTCTATTTAACTTAACAGTTTAATTTAATATCAAGAATTAACATAACAGATATATCAGATAAATCATATACAGTTATCACAGATATCCATAATATATAACAACATATCACAGAAAAATCATCAACAGATATCAAAGTCAATCAACATAATTATCAATGCATACCAAACAGTTTGGTTTTACTTAACTAAATTATTTGCTTAAGAATAAACTATTTAAATTTGCTTAATTACTGATTTATTATCTTATTAACGATCAATTAATTAATTAGTTATTCGTTAATTATTAATTTATTAATTATCTAATCTTTAATTACTTATTTAAATTAATTAACTGTTATTCATGAACTGTTACTCAGTACTCAATTAATTAGTTGATTCTTAATTATTAATTATTAGATAATTAACTTAAAAATTAATTACAAACTACTTTAATTAACCAATTATTATTAATTTAATTAATTAATAAATCTTTAATTAATCACTTAAGTTATTTGTTAATTAACTTTTAAGTGATATGCAATCATTCCTTAAGATTTAAATTGATTGAACATGTAATTACATTTTAATTCCAAACTCAATTAAAAATTCAAATATAAATTAATCAACCTTCTAGCTACTAACTGTTAATCACATATTCCTTACATATCTACCTAAATCAACCTTTAATTAGAATACTAACTTAATTAATTAACATTGTTTAATTAACTTAGTTATAACCTGTACAAAAAATCAGTACCAGTCCTTTTGAAAGCACCGAGACGCAACGTACCTTACTCGAGAAAAACTCGAGTTTCCCTCGTCGCTCTCCCGTGTTACTCTCCCATTCCCTTTCTTCTTCTCTCCAGTTCTTCTTCTCTTCTCTTTTTTTTTGTTAAGATGTAAACGTACTGCTGTAACTACTCTCGCACGCGTCTCGGAGGGAACCATAGGAACACTCGAGGCGACCTCACAAACGTCTCGAGCAACCCCCACGCGATAACCCAAAAACCCAAAATCATGGCACTGATCACCACCGTGCACGTGCACGGTGGTTCGCGTTGCCATCGGCGACTCGTGGCAATCCCCACACCTCACAAAACACCCCTAGGCTCGACATTAAAACCCAGATTTTGATTTCGAGATGACAATAAAAATATGACCTGGTGCTCGAACAAAACGACAACATCTCCACTGTCAAATTGATCGCGCGGCCACCACACATCACCAGAGGTGATGAAAATTTACCTGAACGTCACTCACATCACCCTATAACTCCTCCAAGAATCACGATCCACTCGGTTTCATGATGATGCCGCAATCGCTAATTTACATAGCCTGAAAAAAATATGGGCTTAAACCCTACTTGTGATTCAAACACAAAACACTTGCATTCGAAAAATAATTTAATATTTTTCTAGTGTTGATATATCTTTAACCTTGCTTCATGCCTAATCCCAGGAATTTAAATTTCATCAATCTTCCAAATTTGACCAAAAATCAGTAAAACTTCTTTTAAAAACTGCTCTGGAAATCTTTGCTTTTAAATCAAAATTTTTATGTTAAAAATCATAATTATGTTTATGAAAACTAAATATACTAATGAATTCACAAATTTAAACACTTGAATTTTAAACTTTGATTTTCTTTTTAACCTGTAGTTTGAATACAGAGTTAATATCATACTGTTGAACTTCGAACATGTTTTGCAGGCTTTGTTTAAACTAAACAAATTTGAATTTACGCAATACAAAGTTTAAATAGTTATATGATTAAGATTTGTAAATTTATTTGCTTTACTTTGTACAAAGCTTGAAGTATTGATCAAGAACAGCTATAAAAGTTTCCAGTTCAAACCAACATACACAGAACAGTATGTTAAACTATATCAACACATATCTTAAAGAAGAAAATATGCAAGCTAAGTTGAAATTAGTTTGTTTACTCACCAGAAACAAATTTGAACAGAAGGCAAGGTGTGTTGAAGAGACTGCAGTTGAAACTTCCCTGAAATCCTTTTACTGCTTTGATAACTAGTTTGCAAATATAAGGTGATGTTTATTCTTCTTTCTCTCTTTTTTTTTGTTATAAACTCAGTATGAACGAGAATGAAAGATAGGGTGGTATATATAGATGAAAGTTACAGGTTGATGAAATTTAGGCAAGATATTTTAATGTACAAAATTTGTAGGCTGAAAAGATTGATTTGTGGTTTCATTAATTAATTTTGTCTTGTTGATATTATTACCCTATACTTAATAGATGCCCAGGTGGCTTCATTAATTAATTTTCCTTGTCTTACTTAAGAAGCTTGCTCATGAATCTAAGTGTGTTATATGATTTTATTTTATTTTTGTTTTCTGGACAAGACATTTGATTGTTGCACATAGGAATGTTATAGCTTATGCATAAAGATATGTATTTCATATTTCGGCTAAACATATGTTGTATCCCCAGTTACAGTTTATAAATGTTTATGTTTAGTATTGCTATGTTTACTGTTAAATATCCAAAATTTCATCAAATTTAAACATTGTCAAGCTTATATTTAATTTACATTAGATTAAATATTTATTAAAATATACCGTCAAAATTCCGGGTCGTTACATTCCTCCCCCCTTAAAAGAATTTCGTCCCCGAAATTTAAACAACAGTTAATTCAAAAGCTTTTATATTAACCATCCAAACATATATATCATTCATACAATAGCAAACAAACAAACAGTCTATTCTAACAAACAATACTAGTTATCCGAACATAAATCCGGCTAAGCATTCCTAAAACTATCGAGAGTTTCCCAGGAACAATCTCTGGGATCCTCACTCCATTGCACCTTGACGAGTTTCACCACCTTGTTCCTGAGTTGCTTCTCGTCTCGGTCCACAATCTGAACTAGATTCCTGACCACAGTTAAATTGGGTTCCACTTCCAAATCTTCTTGAATTACCGGTTCCACAACCAGTGAGGGATCATGAACAAATTTCCTCAAATGCGATACATGAAACACATTGTGAATCCCAGACATCCGTTCTGGTAATTCAATCCTGTAGGCCACAGTTCCAATTCTCTCCAATACTCGAAATGGTCCAATGTATCTCGGAGCAAGTTTTCCCGTCTTTCCAAATCTTATAGAACCTTTAATTGGGGAAACTTTAACAAAAACCAAGTCTCCGATCTCAAATTCCAATGGCCTTCGTCTTCTATCCGCATATTTCTTCTGACGATCTTGAGCAGCTTTCATCCTTTTCTTGATAAGCTCAACTTTCGCAGAAGCTTCACGAATAAGATCGGGTCCGAGTACAAGACGATCCTTCGATTCAATCCAACAAGCTGGAGATCTACACGGTCTTCCGTACAGAGCTTCATAAGGAGCCATCTTAATACTTGCTTGATAACTGTTATTATAAGAAAATTCCACAAGATGAAGATGGTCTTCCCAAGATCCTCCAAAATCTAAAACACAAGCCCGTAGCATATCCTCAAGAATACGATTCAGCCTCTCTTTCTGTCCGTCCGTTTGAGGATGATAGGCTGTACTCAATCTCAAATCTGTTCCTATTGCCGATTGCGGAGCTTCCCAAAATTTGCTAGTGAAAATAGGATCACGGTCACTTACTATGCTGACTGGGACACCATGCAATCGAACTATCTCCTTCAAGAAAATTTCCGCCAAAGAAACTGCAGTACGGGTTGTCTTTACTGGTATAAAATGGGCACTCTTAGTTAAACGATCTACAATAACCCATATACCATCATTCCCTTTCCTGGTTTTAGGCAAACCATCAATGAAATCCATCGAGATCATTTCCCATTTCCAATTCGGAATTTCCAAAGGTTGCAATAACCCGGCAGATTTCTGTTGATCACCCTTAACTTGTTGACAAATGGCACAACTGTTCACAAATCTAGTAATATCTTTTTTCATGCCCGGCCACCAGAATACTCTCCTCATATCTTTATACATCTTCAAAATTCCAGGATGAATATTCAATTTGGAACGATGACCCTCAGATAAAACTTCCTGCTTCAACTCCTTGTCATTTGGAACACAAATTCTCCCGTTGATCCTTAGTGTTCCCTGGTCATTAATTTCAAAACTAGGACACTGACCCTTCCTGACTCTTTTGATGATCCTCCCCAACTTCTTATCAGATTCTTGCTTGCTTGATATCCTTTCCATAAGAGATGGAACCACTTCCAGAAGAGATAAAACTGCATTCCTACTGAGAGCATCAGCTACGACATTTGCTTTCCCTGGAGTGTATAGAATATCCAAATCATAGGATGCAAGAAATTCAACCCACCGCTGCTGTCTCAGATTCATGTCCTTTTGAGAGAATAGATATTTCAACGGTTTGTGATCCGTGAACAATTCGAATTTCTCTCCTAAAAGATAATGTCTCTAAATTTTCAGAGCAAAAACAATGGCTAGCAGTTCAAGATCATGCGTAGCGTAGTTTTTCTCATGAGGCTTCAACTGCCGACTAGCATACGCAATAACTCTTCCGTTCTGCATCAGAACTGCTCCCAAACCAACAATACAAGCATCAGTATAAACCTCGAATTTGCTCTTCCATCCGGAATAGCGAGTACTGGTGCACTAGTGAGCCTTATCTTCAATTCCTGAAAAGCTTCTTCACATTGAGGTGTCCATTTGAATTTCGCTCCTTTCCTGGTCAGCTTAGTCAGATGCGAAGAAATCTTGGAATAATCTTTAATGAATCTCCTGTGGTAGCCAGCCAATCCTAGAAAACCGCGAACTTCCGTCGGTGTCTCTGGCTGTTTCCATTCAAGAATAGTTTCAACTTTCGCCAGGTCTACAGAAATGCCTTCACCCGAAACAATGTGCCCTAAAAATTTAACTTCCAATTTCCAGAAGTGGCACTTCGAAAACTTCGCCTTCAACACATTCTTCCTCAGAGTCTCCAATACAATCCTCAAATGCTCCCTGTGCTCTTCTTCGGATTTGGAATAAACCAAGATATCATTAATGAATATCAGCACAAATTTATTCAACACATCCCTAAAGACTCGATTCATGAGATCAACGAAGTAGGCAGGAGCATTGGTTAATCCGAACGGCATAACCAATCATTCATAGAAACAATTCGGTCCCCTAAATGCAGTCAAGGGAATACTGTCCTCATCTACCCTCAACTGGTGGAAACCTGAAGCTAGATCCAATTGAGAAAAGACAGAAGCACCATGTAACTGGTCAAAAAGATCATCGATGCGAGGAAGAGGATATTTATTACGGATGGTCACTTTGTTCAATTCTTTATAATCCACACAGAACCTCAGTGATCCATCCGACTTGGTTACAAACACTGCCGCTGAACACCAACAAGAAAAACTGGGTCTAATCAACCCCTTTTTCAAAAGATCTTGAGTCTGCTTAATCAACTCTTCTCTTTCCCTGGGAGCCATTCTCCTATTGGGTTGAATCACTGGCACAGCTCCTGGAATCAAATCAATACGGAACTCTATTTCTCGATGTGGTGGCAGACACTTAACTTCTTCAAAAACATCCGCAAAATCTTGAACCACATCGATATCTTCAACTCTCTCTTCAGAAGGCTCAATTCCATGCAGAAGACTGCTCAAGTGAATTCCAGAATTATCACACGACACTTTGGCAATTCTACCCAGATCAGTTTCCAACGAAACTGTTCTTTCATCACAATTCAAAACGGCTTTATACTTATTCAGCCAATCCATACCCAAAATAAGATCAAATCCCTTAAAATTTAACACATACGGGTCACAAGAAAGGCTGTGGGATAGATAAGAGATCTTTAAGTCCTTACAGATAGAGTCTAATTTGGTCACCCCTCCTATAGGATTAGATACCAAGATAGAACTATCTACAGAACTAGGGGTAAGAGAAAACTTTTCAACAGAGTCCAAAGAAATAAAACTCAAGGAAGCACCCGAATCAAACAAAACTCTAATATAAATTCCATCTAAAAGTAAAGTACCTTCTAATACTCCTTTTCCCATCGAAGAAGAAGATGGTCCGTCTTCCAAAGCAAAAACTTTATTCTGAGGCGCCCTCTGCAGAAGTGGACAGTTCTTGATCATGTGTCCTGGCTGATGACAATTAAAGCACAATGATTTTTGAACCATAGCTGATCCTGGGCCACTCTGGTGCGGTTGCTGTTGTTGCTGCTGGAATCCCTTCCTAGGACACTTATTTGCCAAATGTCCTTCCTGATGACAAATGTAGCACTTCCGAGGTTCGTTGTTATTCCCAGGTTTCTTCTTATTCGGTTTCCTCCATTTAGGATCGAACTTTCGCTTATTCGAATTGGTGAAATTCCCACATGAAGCTGCAACTGAAGTCCCCGGTTTCTTACTCATCAAACTTTCATACCTCAATGCCATATCAATCAAATCAACAAAAGATCCCTTCAGAAGCACTGTCAATTTCCCATGGAATTCAGGTCTCAACCCTTGCACAAATTTCTCATTCTTTTTCAGAGGAGTATCGATGAGTCTTGGTCCACAACAAGAGAGTTCGTTGAATATAGTTTCATACTCCGAAATGGACATACTACCTTGCTTCAAATACAGAAAATCCTGATACAATTGGGTTCTCCCTGCCATCGGCACAAACTTCTCTTCAAATAACTCCTTGAATCTGTCCCATGAAATGTGATCCTCAGAAATATTTGCAATGGTTGAATCCCACCATGCCGCTGCACCACCTTGCAGTTACCACGATGCCATATGCCTCTTACGCTCATCAGTCAATCTCATGCTCTTGAAAATACGTTCGCAAGAGCGTAGCCAGTCTTGAACTTCAATTATTGACTCTGAACCTTTGAATGGTTGACCTCCAAGATGTTTGAAATCCTTGCATAAAGCTGCAAAACTACCTTGATACGGTACTGGATTGACAGCCTCACTAACATTTTGACTCCGTCCATTATCTATAGAAGTACTGGCCCTAACTCTACCTCTTCTTCCTGAACTCATGTCGGCCACCTGAACAGGTAACTCATCAAATTTAGACAAATATATATATATATATATATATATATATATATATGTATATATATATAATTATACGAAAATACAAATACGCACTCTCAAGATAAATATAACTTAAGAGCCTAGGTACTCGCTCTACCTAGCGCTCTGATACCAGCTGTGACGACCCGCCTTTCTCAACCCCAGAAAGGCATTTCATCATTAAGAAAGAAAGGGATAGAAATAGAAAAGAATAGAAAGAAAGAACAACGACATCAGAATCTCACAGCGGAATGGAACAAAATATTATACATCACATAACTATTACAGAGTTATACATACATCAGAGTCATACAATATCATATAACAGGACTGTCATATACATACATGTCCATACATACATCCAAAATACAGCATAAACTAACTACACAGCGGGACTACATATATAGATACATACGTCTGGTCTTCTCCCAAATAGCTCCTCCAGAAAATCAATACTTCCAAATACCTATCACTTGGCTCCTCATAAAAATTTGAGTACCCAAGAGTTTATGAAAACACAAAATATAAACTCCGGGTCAGACATGGGTCTGGTATGAGTAAACATGTTAAAATTGCTTAACTTTGAAAATCATTTGAAAATAAAGGTATCACGTAAGACTCCCCACAAATAAATACGGGTAAGTTTTTATCTTACGCTAACCAAAACATTTTATAGGAAATTCTGTGATATTATAATAGTGTCTAGGGTTTTCAAGTAAATAGAAAATAGCCGAAATTGTTACATGATTAAATTCCAGCTACTAGCCACGGAAGTGGGTAATACAAATCAAAACCGTAGGGCCTCGTAGGGAAAATGGATTTCCAACAATGGCAGGGCTACTGGGGTACCGCCCGTCACAGTACGGGGCCTAGAACACCGTACCGAGGATCACTCCCGACCCCTTACAACACAAGGCCGGAACCATTCCTTACTGAACAGTTCCGAACAAGATAACCCCGCAGTTGTGGCCAACAACTGCTCACTAAGCCGAAATAAAAAGGGACATCTAGACAGGGGAAAATCTTGTCCTGCTTGGGCATGACCCACCTAACCTTGCTGCATCTCCCCTGTTTTAGCCATTCCCGGTTGATGAGGCTTGAGGCTGCGATTACCTTTACTTGAACATTAATCTTTAGAATGCTCATCGTCCGCCTGACGATGTCTTGAAAACATTCAATCCATACAAGTTCGTTCCGGGTTCGAACGAAACCGAAGGCATTATCTCGTTACATCCGTATTGGAATCACCCTCAGAGTTAACGACGATAACCCTTGCATTCTGAAACACCATCTCGATCACCATTTGATAAATCATGACCTATCGTTTAATTTGGATCGACGTGGTTTTCGGAGAATCAAAATTGATTCTTCTGATCCCGGTCTCATCGGATCCAAACGCCATTTTAAGGGCCAAGTTGTCTATTTAACTTAACAGTTTAATTTAATATCAAGAATTAACATAACAGATATATCAGATAAATCATATACAGTTATCACAGATATCCATAATATATAACAACATATCACAGAAAAATCATCAACAGATATCAAAGTCAATCAACATAATTATCAATGCATACCAAACAGTTTGGTTTTACTTAACTAAATTATTTGCTTAAGAATAAACTATTTAAATTTGCTTAATTACCGATTTATTAGCTTATTAACGATCAATTAATTAATTAGTTATTCGTTAATTATTAATTTATTAATTATCTAATCTTTAATTACTTATTTAAATTAATTAACTTTTATTCATTAACTGTTACTTAGTTACTCAATTAATTAGTTGATTCTTAATTATTAATTATTAGATAATTAACTTAAAAATTAATTACAAACTACTTTAATTAACCAATTATTATTAATTTAATTAATTAATAAATCTTTAATTAATCACTTAAGTTATTTGTTAATTAACTTTTAAGTGATATGCAATCATTCCTTAAGATTTAAATTGATTGAACATGTAGTTACATTTTAATTCCAAACTCAATTAAAAATTCAAATATAAATTAATCAACCTTCTAGCTACTAACTGTTAATCACATATTCCTTACATATCTACCTAAATCAACCTTTAATTAGAATACTAACTTAATTAATTAACAATTGTTTAATTAACTTAGTTATAAACCTGTACAAAAAATCAGTACCAGTCCTTTTGAAAGCACCGAGACGCATCGTACCTTACTCGAGAAAAACTCGAGTTTCCCTCGTCGCTCTCCCGTGTTACTCTCCCATTCCCTTTCTTCTTCTCTTCTCTTTTTTTTTGTTAAGATTTAAACGTACTGCTGTAACTACTCTCGTACGCGTCTCGGATGGAACCATAGGAACACTCGAGGCGACCTCACAAACGTCTCGAGCAACCCCTACACGATAACCCAAAAACCCAAAATCACGGCACTGATCACCACCGTGCACGTGCACGGTGGTTCGCGTTGCCATCGGCGACTCGTGGCAATCCCCACACCTCACAAAACACCCCTAGGCTCGACATTAAAACCCAGATTTCGATTTCGAGATGACAATAAAAATATGACCTGGTGCTCGAATAAAATGACAGCATCTCCACTGTCAAATTGATCGCGCGGCCACCACACATCACCAGAGGTGATGAAAATTTACCTGAACGTCACTCACATCACCCTCTAACTCCTCCAAGAATCACGATCCACTCGGTTTCATGATGATGCCGCAATCGCTAATTTACAGAGCCTGAAAAAAATATGGGCTTAAACCCTACTTGTGATTCAAACACAAAACACTTGCATTCGAAAAATAATTTAATATTTTTCTAGTGTTGATATATCTTTAACCTTGCTTCAAATACAAAACACTTGCATTCGAAAAATAATTTAGTATTTTTCTAGTGTTGATATATCTTTAACCTTGCTTCATGCCTAATCCCAGGAATTAAAATTTCATCAATCTTCCAAAGTTGACCAAAAATCAGTAAAACTTGTTTTAAAAACTGCTCTGGAAATCTTTGCTTTTAAATCAAAATTTTTATGTTAAAAATCATAATTATGTTTATGAAAACTAAATATACTAATGAATTCACAAATTTAAACACTTGAATTTTAAACTTTGATTTTCTTTTTAACCTGTAGTTTGAATACAGAGTTAATATCATACTGTTAAACTTCAAACATGTTTTGCAGGCTTTGTTTAAACTAAACAAATTTGAATTTGCGCAATACAAAGTTTAAATAGTTATATGATTAAGATTTGTAAATTTATTTGCTTTACGTTGTACAAAGCTTGAAGTATTGATCAAGAACAGCTATAAAAGTTTCCAGTTCAAACCAACATACACAGAACAGTATGTTAAACTATATCAACACATATCTTAAAGAAGAAAATATGCAAGCTAAGTTGAAATTAGTTTGTTTACTCACCAGAAACAAATTTGAACAGAAGGCAAGGTGTGTTGAAGAGACTGCAGTTGAAACTTCCCTGAAATTCTTTTACTGCTTTGATAACTAGTTTGCAAATATAAGGTGATGTTTATTCTTCTTTCTCTCTTTTTTTTTGTTATAAACTCAGTATGAACGAGAATGAAAGATAGGGTGGTATATATAGATGAAAGTTACAGGTTGATGAAATTTAGGCAAGATATTTTAATGTACAAAATTTGTAGGCTGAAAAGATTGATTTGTGGTTTCATTAATTAATTTTGTCTTGTTGATATTATTACCCTATACTTAATAGATGTCCAGGTGGCTTCATTAATTAATTTTCCTTGTCTTACTTAAGAAGCTTGCTCATGAATCTAAGTGTGTTATATGATTTTATTTTATTTTTGTTTTCTGGACAAGACATTTGATTGTTGCACATAGGAATGTTATAGTTTATGCATAAAGATATGTATTTCATATTTCGGCTAAACATATGTTGTATCCCCAGTTACAGTTTATAAATGTTTATGTTTAATATTGCTATGTTTACTGTTAAATATCCAAAATTTCATCAAATTTAAACATTGTCAAGCTTATATTTAATTTACATTAGATTAAATATTTATTAAAATATACCGTCAAAATTCCGGGTCGTTACAAAATGACTCGTTTCCTCTGAAATATGTGTCGTAATGCCTACGCTATTAAAATCACGATCATTCGACTTCACCGATCACATGAAAGAAAGCATTTTCTCTATAAATTGTATCATACATGTCATCATCAATCATGCACCAAAAATTCATCACCTTTAAAAAATGCACTACAACATTGTTGCTAGAAGTTACTGGCCACACCAAAGAACTCATTTCCTATAAATTGTCATCGCTTGTAGAACAATGTATAACGAACTTACCTAAACTAAGAAATTTTTCTAAAATATCTCGAAAACATGGCAAACAATATACCAAAGCATTCCTCATCTTACCACCATAACTGTGCCATGAACAGTGCATGAAACAAGTTATGTATGCAAGATTTATAGGCTTTTGAAGTATGTTGTATTATTTAATCAATTTTTCCACAATTTAATATTTCATTAACAATCACACAAGCTACATCATTACGAATTATTTTGTTTATGCTCAGCCGCTTGCTTTGATGTGCCGTCGTTGCCACTGCAAGTGATGATCTATCGATCCAACTTCACCTCTAAGCCACCCGCACTAAGTCATACCTAACATCATCCTTGATTTCCACTCTGACCAAACCTAACAATTCCACCTCCTTCCACCTTTTCCTTCCAAATTCATGCTACTATGCAATGATCTAAGACGATCTAAAACTGGCATGAGCACCATCGCAACGCCCTCTACACATACACTCCTCGATCGTCGTATTATCATCGTTTTACCGTTTGATCCAAAAAGAAGGTCCATGTTTACCAAACTTCTGATGGATGTTCTGATCGGTCCATACACCCAATTGACAAACCAATACCACTACTTAATTAGCATCGTGAAGAACTAGAATTTTGATATATATATATATATATAATAGGTCTAATATGAAATACTTTTGTAGTTCATACTTTTTAGTTGGGAAATGATTAACTTTTGCTAATTACCTATTTCTTATCATCTAGCCAGGGCATACGACACCCTAATCATGTTTACATTTAGAAAGTTTCTTTTCAAATTCCAGTTACATTATTCATAACATGATTTATGACCATAAGGGATGAACTTATATATCTTGCTAATATATATATGTGAACAGGATGAATACCATGCCAAATTAGCCTTGCATCTTCTCTAATCCAAGGTGAATCCTCTTCCTTCGTCGCTGTTTAGAAATTCTTTGCCTTGAAAACGCCAAATTTCTCGAAAGCTTCTGTATACTTTTGTAGCTCTCTTTACGGTGATTGCTTGTATATATATATATATATATATATATATATATCTAATTTAGATTTGATCTGGTAGATTAGGAATTGATTTAGTTATTAGGTTTATTAGTAGAGGCAAGATTTATATAAAAAAGAAATAGTGTTAAGGGTCAATTTATAGGCTGAAAATAACAATATCTAGACTATATTTTCAAAATCAACATATTCCAAAAATGTCATTGGGTTTGAGTTCTACTAATATCTAGCCCTTGACCAAAATCAGCAAGTTACATATGTTTTATGACTATAAATTAAATTTCGACGAAATGGAATAGGCTACGAAGCCTAACTCGTAAAGATTACTATTTTCTCCTTTATGTGAAATTATGATTTTCCACTTTTTAACTTAACTATTTATATTGTAAAACTATGAGGTGTTGCATTCTCTCCCCTTAAAAAAACTTCATCCCTGAAATTCCAAGAAATGGACAATGCGACTCCCTTTACATCATGTAAACATACAAAGTAGACATAGATACATCTATCTAGCATCCATTATATAACACAAGTGAAAACACAACTAAAAGTATATAACATATATGATAGATAAAATATGATGATATGATATGAATGCAGATGCAGTAAAATCGACCTCCTATATGAATGCGCATGCTCTGCAACCAATGCATACAAAAATCCTAATATATGCATATAAACAAACACATACACACATACCCATCCATACCTCAATATGCAACTTTCATATCGAAGTGAAAGTAAACAACCATGTCTATAAACATAACTAGTCGATGCATATATAAAGAAACAATAAATAGTGTATATATAATCATCTAGCATAAATTAGAATACTTAACTATGGGTATCTATAACTATGGGTATTTATCCTAAAATGGAATGTATATACATACAAGCCAACACGGTATAAACTAAACTAATATAATCCAAACAAAGCAACCATATCAACCAAACCATATTAAGGATGTGCATTCACCCAATCCTAGCACTCATAAATCCATGCCTATGTCAACTATATAGCTAAAGCAATAATACAAACAAACAATGACCTAATGAGTAAACTACCCTATAAACTAACTAAAAGTGGAATTTATTGGAAAAGAGATCATAACATGAAAATCAGATTGTCTCTTCGAGCACCAACATACTCTTATCCAAACCTTTTTCTTGTTATACTTGGACCAACTTCATTTCCTTATTTTTACGCTATCACATCAAGTTCTAAGATGTGAACACATCGACTGAGTATTCCAGACTCTATCTTTACATTCATCTCATAAGCCAACCAGGCTCTACCATAGCTGCTAAATCGTCGACATACATTCACAGATGGATAAACGAAAAATGTGTGAACACCCGCCAACTTTTCAAGAAGCCCACTCAAAGCTAACTTCCCTACTCTCTATACAATCGAGAAAGGCCCAACAACTTATGGGGCAGCTTTCCCATATAACATATCTCAATAGCTAGTCCTTCACCTACCTAGCTATCCACTGCGGACTCTATATGCATGTCTATCCTATATGGTCTCCATTTCTTAGCTTGTCACTGAGGTGTCTCTAATCATATAATATCCAAGTGGAACATTAATTTAAATGTATAACTCTATTATCAAATGCCTTGTAAAAATCTCCATCACTTGCTTCTTTATTCCCAACCAATAAGAAATCCTTTTAATATCCCTTGGCATACCTCACTAAACTCCTTCTTTCAGTCCATAGGGATGACAACACGATAATAAATGGTGTCTCCTCTCTATATGGACTACATTTTGGATTCTTACGTAAACCTCATGCTCCATCACCATTTAATTACAGATAGTACAAATGGATGGTGCATTAACTTCGATGAACACAATTTTACTATAAGGAACTCATTGACTCTATTGTGAACTTTTCTCTTGTTTTTTCTATGCATTATGCATTGGAAATAAGTTATGCACAAAAGGTCACTATTTCATAAAATTGACTTAATAAGATAGTTTTTTTTAATCCAAGTGATGATGGAAAGTAGATAGTCATAACTCATGGTCAATTTTGTTCCAAATCACCAAATATTGCGTTCCTTTGAATCGTCTTTGTACATAGTTTACGCAAGTCAAGACATTCACTTCATGTCTTAATGGATACTTCAAAAATAATATTTACTCCACATGTTTATGAAGTCCTATAAACTAACTGTTATACCCATATTTCATGAAAATTATTAGGTGATACAAGCATTGAGTCAGAGGAACTTCACAAATAGGATTGGGAGGAAGGAAAGAAGTGAAGACTAAGTTTAGATGGAACTGCACAGAAATAAACTGAAGCTATGACGAGCCTTAGAAACTACACCTATATTATAAGTCAAGCTATGAAAAGGACGCGATCACAAAACACGGGTGATATTACACAGAGGCATCAAAAAGGGAAACACACTTGCGCTCTCCATTAAATATTGATTCGACATCATAATTTTGCACCAAAACCAGAAACCCCTATAAGATATGAAGGCTAACCCGAAAAATCCTAACCTGGTAATGTAAAATTGCAACACATCATCTTAAGCATTTATCTGCTAATTGGGATGCACCGCACTCTTAAACTAACATCTAATATGTCAAAGGACAATGGGAAAACACCACCATCTTGATGTAATAGAGCAGTGAATTTATCCAACATTGGTATTAAAATCCTAAAGATAGCACGCTAATTCTACAAACTCTGACCCAAACCCAAAATCAAAAGGGATGGAACAAGGAAATAGACTGCTCCACTACCAAGAAGACCCAACCTCATCCCCATAATCATGAGATCGGATTCAAAGACAAAACTAAGGGCGTAGTCCTCTAATGAGCAAGAGAAAAATAGAAAAGAATCGCATAAGGCAACCTCCTTTGAAAATGGTAACTCGGTCCCTCCTACCAAAGCAATGAAGCCCAACTCTGGCAATTTGCACATCATTATATGTTAACCCATAAAATAGACGCACACTACAATTTCAAAAACATTAGTGCGGTATTAATGCAATGTGGCATCATAACATTCAACGAAGCAAGGTCGAGTCCCTATATACTAATGAAGGTGTAATATGATGACCCGTCTCCTCGACCCTTAGAAATCGATACTAATACATCCACGGTATTCATGTGCCGTAAATCCAAGTGCCGGGGAGGCAGATTATCAGGGGTGTAGAAGAAAATAAAGATAGAAGATAATAGAATAATGGAATCTCACATCGCATTCAACATTTATAATTATACATAATGATCAGAGTCAAATACAAATCTAGTGGGTTAGTTATAACTATCTATCCATACATATGCTAGAAATACATACTACATAACATAATAGAAAATGGGTAGATAACTGTATAAGGTACTTCAGCTTTATAGCTCCAAAAGACTTGTACAAAATGCTCCCCAACATGCTCCAAAATGCTCCTAAGGTATCGTGACTACACGGCTGCCCGAAAATAGGGCACCTAGAGTTTAAAGGGAAAAACAAACTCCGAGTCAGTCATGGGACAGGTGTGAGAACTCAAAGTACGATGTTTTTGAAAACAAAAAGGTATCTCATAAGACCACGCCGCATATAAACACGGAACGGGTTTTTATCTTATGATAACCAAAACTCTTTATTACGCAAAATTTAGAGATACTAATTTTAATGACATTCTTTGAAAATATTTTCAAATAAACTTATTAATCTTAGCTGAAATTGTTACCATTATTAAATTCCAGCATACTAGGTTCTACAAACAAGTCCGAAGGTTCTTATTGGAGAATGGATTTCCATACAAATGACCAGGTGAAGGGACTACCTTCCGATGGGTACACCTTTAGATGGATGTCCCGAGGACCATCAAAAAGGATCCTTTACCAACACAAGACCGACCTATCTCTGTAACTAGATAGTACCGAATATATCATCCCCCGGTCCTTGACCTTTATCAGAGAGCTCTCTTCGCATACATCCACATTAATTTACATCATGAACGTCATAGCGGGAAGAAATATATCTAGAAGGGAATGATCATACCCTACTTGGGAATGACCCATTAGCCTTGCTGCATCTAACCCTGTTTCGGTCATTTCCGGTTGATGAGTCTCGAGGCTACGATTACCTTTTCACATAGCATATCTTCTTTCACTTTGAATGCCACATTGCCATTCCACATTCACACGACTGATTTCTACAAATGTATAACTTCCTGAGCTCGTATGTCTCGGGAGAGGGTGTTAAGCTAAGAGAAGGTGTCTTCTCTATTACTGACTGATATACTTTTATAGAAACCACTCATTATGATTTGGAATGCAAGGTCAGACATTCATCCATACAAGTTCGTTCTTGGACCGAACGAAACTGAAGGCACTTTCCTCGGCCATTACTAGGCGAGAAGCCCTTGTGGTTTTGAGGTTTTTCATAACAAAGAGACCACTGCTACAATATAGTGCATTGGGAGTTTATCCCCAATTAATCAACAAGTAGTCCCTCGTTATTATTCGTTTCAATATCTCCGTCTTCAAACATCTTCATTCTTCGAACATGTAAACTAGTTCGAGGTGGTTTTCAGATAGGAATCAACCAAATCCGGCCCCGGTTCCTTCGAAATCCAATCATCGATAAAAATGATGTATTTAGGTGATTGTTTTTCGATTCATTCATTTTCCCTTACCATAATATCTTCGAGAGATATATATTTTCAAAAATATTCTTTTAGTGAATACATTTAAACCTCTTTTGAATATTTCTCAAATCACTTTTAAAGAGTATCTTTTGAGAAAATAGGATTATAGGAATCATTCTACCGTTATCCAAAATCAAATTCCGTATTCAACAAGTTCTATGGACGGAATAATGGCGAGATCACCTTTTAAATTCCACTAATAGGACAAGTTCCCTCCTCGGATTTTAATAATGAGTATAAGAAGATTATTTCTACAAAATCCAAGTTGAGCATCAGGGCTTTCCTTTCGATATGTTCCACCCCTCGCCTAACAAAGAAAACTTAGGCCAGGTAAGCTCAGGGCACTGGTTGCTCCATCCCTAACCTTAGTTACACACCTTGTTTTCACTTTTAGATCTCACAGGCGGGATAAATGTACTAGTCGTTTCCGCATACTCATTTTCCCATTTAAATCACTTAACTTCTTGTTTAACCATCTTTGAAATAATTTTAGATTGTTTAAATTTCTTTTGAAATGCTTTATTTACTTAAAAACATTTACTAAGAATGTGGAAAAGAATTGTTAGATTTTCAAACTTTATTTCAAAAGTTATTGAAAAGCGTTGTAGAAAGTGCTTTAAAAGCTATATTCTTCAAAACAGCTTTTATATCATTTAGAAATTCATATTTTCAACTTAAATCACTTTTAAAACATTTTGAAAGATTTTTAGAATTTATTTCATATTTTTAAATGATTATTTTATCAATTTCCAACTTTGGTCATTTTAGTGAAAAAACGAGATTTTTCTTGAAAATTGATTTTGCCATATTTAAAAATATACAAGATGAAATCTTGATTTTTTTCTGAAAGATATGGATACAAGGATTCAAAAAATTCTTGCTTCGAAGAATTCCGAACTATATCCTACTTCGTATGTTCGTTTGAACTTTTGACACGTAAACACGAACTACCGTTACGCAACGCATCAAATTTTAGGCGTATTTTGATATTCATAACCAAACTTTGCCGAGACAAGTTTAAACACTTAGGAATCATTTCTAAGCATATTAAAACATTTTTCAAAGGTATAAATGATTCCATATGACATTTCATTTTAGTTTGGAAAGTGTTTTCCACGTGAATCAATGTCGTGTATATCGTGACTTGTTTCAATATTTTCATGCAATAAACAACATATGGAAATCAATATCATAACCAAACATCCAAATGAACATATCACAACATCACAACCAAATATATATATATATATATTTGGAGTTCTCACCTTAGTCGCAAATGAACTAACTTTAAAGTGATTATAACTTTCTAACTTCAATCGGGTGCTCACGGATGCTTCTTTTAAGGCTTCTAGGTGGCTTGACTTGACTTATGGATGTCTTTGGTGCTTTGGGCCATGAGTTTAAGGGGAGATTGGTCTCGGCTTGATGGTGAAGAAGTGGGTCGTGGGTTGTGAAGGAAGGAGGAGGAGTTTTGGTGAATATTTAAGGTGATTTGATGATTACTTTCTTTGGTATACTTTTGGAATAAATTTTGGCATTATTTCATTAAGGTTGAAAGCCATTAATAGAGTGAGAAGACGCTTGAAATTTTGAGAAGAAGAAGTGTGGAAGGAAGTGAGAAAGTGTGTATGTATTTATAGAAAATATTTGAGAATAAAATATAGATTTGTGTTTTTATTTAAATAAACTTCCTTAAGAATTAAGTAAACTTATTGAATTCAAAACATACCATCCACATCACATCATACTTTTAAAATTCAAATACTTTAGAGTTAAGTAAGGAATAAGAATGATTACTTTACTTTATGTCACTTTATTTACTTTATGTCACTTTATGTCACTTTTGATGTGACATGTGTTTTGTCTTTTTTAGTTTATTTTTGCTAATTACTTTCTAGAATTTCCTAAGTGTGATTACTAAAAGTAACATTGTTTGATTAATTGTTAACTATCTTTATATGTTACCATATTTATTAAATTGTATACATAAAGGTGCAACAACGTTGCAACAACATTAAATCGACAAAACATTGATTTTTGACAAAATGTTTTACGGTCATATTTTGACGTTTTATTTAAACTATTTATTTATGTAAACCAAATTTAAAAATAAATTTGTATAATGTCATTTAAAAATATAAACATTCATAAATTAATTAAAATAATTTATTTAACCATTGAAACTTACTTTTCTGAAATCAGGATTTTGTCACTTTTGTCGATATAAGAAAATGTTACTATTTTTGTGTATATTTCTATTTCCAAATCATATCTAAGATTGTTTGAATCATAAAACCTTTTATATTTTATATTTAAAATCACTTTAAATGTTATATTTTGAAGCGGTTAAATTTTGGGTCATTACATTCTCCCCTACTTAAAAGAATTTCTTCCTCGAAATTAGATAAGAAGAAAATAGCTCAAAAGGAAATATATATTCAGTAAGATGGAATATATACAATAAGTGATTACACCACATGCGGTGAGTACACTCAAGTGATAGGTAAAGTCTATACATCAATCTTAAACTCAGGATATGCTTTTCTAATTCTATCTTCTGTTTTCCATGTGCAATCATCAGCATCCCCGCTCCATTGAACTTTTAGTAGCCTTACAACCTTCCTTCTTAATTGTTTCTCATTTTGATCCACGATTCGAACGGGTCTTCTAATAACTGCTAAGTTTGGTTCTATCTCCAAGTCATCCTGAGCAGCTGTTTCTATGATTTGTTCTGGGTCATATATATGCTTCCGCAAATGAGATACGTGAAAAACATTATGTAGACCAGACAATCTTTCAGGCAATTGTACTCGATAAGCTAGTGGGCCAAGTCATTCGAGAATGGGAAAAGGTCCAATATATCGAGGTGCTAACTTTCCAGCTCTTCCAAATCTTACTACTCCTCTCATTGGAGAGACTTTCAAAAAGACCGAATCTCCGACCGAGAATTCCATATTTCTAGGCCTTCGTCTGCATAACTCTTTTGTCTACTTCGGGCTTCTTACTAATCATATCAACTTTCTCTAAAGCTTCTCGTATCATATCTGGGCCAAACACTAACCGATCTTCGGATTCTATCCAACATGTTGGCGATTTACATGGATGGCCATACAAAGCTTCATACGGTGCCACGCCGATACTAGCTTGATAGCTATTATTATAGGAGAACTCTACTAAATGTAAATGATTCTCCCATGAGCCTCCAAAGTCTAGAATACAGGCCCTCAAAAGATCTTCCAAAACACGGTTAACTCTTTCCGTCTGTCCATCAGTTTGGGGGTGATATGCAGTACTTATACTCAGCTTGGTTTCCAAAGCTGTCTGTAGTGCTTCCCAAAACTGACTAGTGAAGATTGGATCACGATTGCTTACTATACTGCTTGGAACTCCATGCAATCGGACAATCTCCTTCATATATATCTACAAGGCTTGCTGCAGTTCTTGTTGGCTTAACTGGAATAAAGTGTGCACTTTTGGTTAATTGGTCTATGATAACCCAAATGCCTTCATTTCCTTTCCTTGTTCGGGGTAAGCCATCAATGAAATCCATGGATATTTGATCCCACTTCCAAGATGGAATCTCCAAAGGTTGAAGTGATCCTACGGTCTTTTGTTGGTCACTTTTGATTCTTTGGCAATTTTCACACCGGTTGACGTAGATAGATATGTCCCTCTTCATACTTTTCCACCAAAATGTACGTTTCATGTCCTTGTACATCTTATGAATCCCCGGATGAATGCTAAGTTTGGCTGTGTGGCATTCAGCCAGTACATCTTGCCTAAGTTTTTCAACATCTGGAACACAAATTCTTCCATTTAACCGCAATACTCCATGGTTATCAATTTTAAAGCTTGAATTTCTTCCTTCAACTGCTTTAATGTATTTCTCAGACCATTTATCTTCTCACTGTTTATTGGCAACTCTTTCCAGAAGAGTTGGAGTTACTACCAAATAAGAAATAGCATCTAACTTCCTACTCAATGCATCAGCTACTACGTTGGCTTTCCCAGGTGTATATAGAATATCTAGATCATATGACGCAAAAAATTCTAGCCTGCATTGCTATCTCATGTTCAAGTCCTTTTGGGTGAAAAGATACTTCAAGGATTTGTGGTCCGTGAAGAGTTTGAATTTTTCACCTAAAAGATGGAATATTATTTACTACGGTCAATTCAAATTTTTATCGAAATAAACTATGAAAGATTCTTACCCAGCAAATAATGTCTCCATATTTTTAGAGCGAATATAACGGCTAACAGTTCTAAGTCGTGTGTTGCATAATTCTTATCATGTGTCTTCAGCTGTCTACTTGCATAAGAAATCACCTTCCCATCTTGCATTAAAACCGCAACAACTCCTTCTCCACAAGCATCGGTATAAACGGTCAATCCACTATTTCCATTTTTTATTGCTAAAACTGGAGCGGTTGTCAATCTCTTCTTTAGTTCTTGGAATGCTTCTTCACACTTAGGAGTCCAAATAAATTTAGCATCCTTCATTGTCAACTTCGTTAGGTGATAGGAAATTTTAGAGAAGCCTTGAACGAATCTTCTTTAATATCCTACCAAACCTAAGAAGCTGCGAATCTCTTTAGGAGTTTGCGGCTGCTTCCAATCTTGAATAGCTGCAACTTTCCCTGGATCTAATGAAATTCCATCCCTTGATATTATACGTCCAAGGAATCTTACATCCTTCTCCTAAAAATGGCACTTTGAGAATTTAGCTTTTAGCACATTATTTCTCAATATCTCCAACATAGCTTCTAGATGTCTTGCGTGTTCTTCTTCTGTCTTTGAATAGATAAGGATATCGTCATTAAAGACTAACACAAATTTGTTTAGCGCGTCTCTAAACAATCTATTCATACGGTCGACAAAATAAGCGGGTGCATTAGTCTTCCCAAAAGGCATAACCAACCACTCATAGAAAGTATTCGAACCTTTGAATGCAGTTAAATGGATGCAATCTTCTGCGATCCTTAACTAATGGAATCCTGTAGCTAGTTCCATTTTAGATAAAACTCGACCTCTATGTAACTGGTCAAACAAGTCATCTATTCAGGGTAGAGGATACATGTTCTTAACAGTTTGCTTATTTAGATCTCGATAGTCTACACACAATCTCAATGATCCATCTGACTTAACAACAAAAACTACGGCTGATCCCTAACTTGAACGGCTGGATCTTATCAGTCCTTTCTTTAATAGCTCTTGGGTTTGGTTATTCAACTCATTCCTTTCTTTCGGAGCCATCCTTCTATCTTGTTGTTTAATTGGCATCACACCAAGAACTAAATCGATACGGAATTCGATTTCTCGGTGTGGGGGCAAACTTTTTACTTCCTCAAAGACATCTGCAAATTCTTTAACAACGGGTATTATTTCTAATCCTGTCTGGGATGTATCTAAAGCATAAATAAAACTATTTCTTCTTGGACTAGGACCTTCACAAGGTATTTCTATGAGTTTCCCTAACTTTGTCTTCACTGCAACTATTCTCTTCAAACAATCTAGAATAGCTTCATTTTTAGTTAACCATTCCATACCAAGTAAAATTTTGAATCCAATAAAATCTAAGACGAAAAGATCAAAAGGAAAGTGATGGGGAAGATAGGAAATTGGGACTTTTCACAGTGCATACAAAGATTAGTGGAACCTCTTATAGGATTCGTTACACAGATAGGGTCGTCAACAATTTTAGGTTTAAGTTTCGATTCTTCTACAGTTGTTTTAGAAATAAAACTATGAGAAGCTCCCATATCAAATAATACTCTAATTAAACATCTTTGATAAAAATATTACCTTCCAACACTTCTTTTCCCTTCACATCTTTGGAGGTTGAAGGCTCATCCTTGATAGCGTAAACTTTGGCTTGTTCTCCATTCTTCATTAGGGGACAATCCTTTATCATATGCCCTGGTTTATGACAATTGTAGCAGCTTCTTGGTGCAGATCCTTGAGTTCCTTGAGTTCTGCGGTTTCTACAATGAATTGATAGGTGGCCCTTTTATTGGCAATTGTAGCAAGTGACATTTTTAAAGCAGTTATCCTGAGATCCTCCTTTGGGTTTTCCCTGCAACGGCTTCTTGACATTGAACTTCCTCTTCTTCCAGTTATTGTTGTTGCTTTCTTGTACTACGGGTGGATCTATCTTATCCAAAGCTTCATATCTGTATCCCATGTCTATAAAGTCTACAAATGGTTCTTTCACATGTCCAGTCATCCTGACATGGTATTGCTTCTACATTCCAGTAAAAAACTTTTCATTCCTTTTTAGGGGCGTATCTACCAATCCAGGCCCAAAACGAGATAATTCGTTAAACTTGTTAGCATACTCCTCAAAAGACATATCCTCCTCCTGTTTAAAATGCATAAAATTTCGGTAAGACGGGAATTTCCTGCTTTTGGCATATACTGCTTTTGGCATATACTGTTCCTCTAGAACTTCTTTAAATTGTTCCCATGAAAAATCATCCTCTGACTCATTCTGAGTAATAGATTCCCACCAAACTAGAGCTTCATCTTGTAGTTGCCAAGAAGCTAAGAATCTCTTCCGCTCATCTCCAATATTCAGTCCATTGAAAATTCTTTCACACGCACGGATCTAAGCTTGTACTTCAATGATGTTTTCTATTCCTTTGAAAAGTTTACCACCAAGGCTGGTATAGTTTTTGCATAAAGTTGCAAAGTTAATTTGGGGTGGTACAGAAACTACTACTTCCTCGACTACCGTAGCTGCGGGAGTTTGACCATTTGTGGCATTACTTCCTCCCCTACCTCATACTCTTCTTCCACTCATTTTCTACTATCTGTATGTAGTAAGAAAAAGTTCTTTAGGATATATAGATGAGATATCTTTGGGAATTCTATACAGTATGAATATACTAATTTAAATTAGAAGTTTTAATTAAGCTCTCTCTCAGACTAAACTTATTCTAGGGCATTACTAACCCTATCTCTAATGAGCCATACCCAAACAAAGCCAATGTTCTCACTTAACCTTCGGCTTTGATACCAAACATGACGACACGTCTCCTCGACCCTCAGAAATCGACACTAATACATCCACGGTATTCATGTACCATAAATCCAAGTGCAGGGGAGGCAGATTATCAGGGGTGTAAAAGAAAATAAAGATAGAAGATAACAGAATAACAGAATCTCACATCGCATTCAACATTTATAATTATACATAACGATTAGAGTCAAATACAAATCTAGCGGGATAGTTATAACTGTCTATCTGTACATATGCTAGAAATACATACTACATAACACAACGGAAAATGGGTAGATAACTATGTAAGGTACTTCAGCTTCATAGCTCCAAAAGACTTGCCCAAAATGCTCTCCAACATGCTCCAAAATGCTCCTAAGGTATCCTGACTACACGGCTGCCCGAAAATAGGGCACTCAGATTTTAAAGGGAAAAACAAACTCCGAGTCAGTCATGGGACTGGTGTGAGAACTCAAAGTACGATGTTTTTGAAAACAAAAAGGAATCTCATAAGACCACGCTGCACATAAACACGAAACAGATTTTTACCTTATGGTAACCAAAACTCTTTTTTACGCAAAATTTAGAGATATTAATTTTAATGACATTCTTTGAAAACATTTTTAAATAAACTTATTAATCTTAGCTGAAATTATTACCATTATTAAATTCCATCATACTAGGTTCTACAAACAAGTCCGAAGGTTCTTATTGGAGAGTGGATTTCCATACGAATGACCAGGAGAAGGGACTACCTTTCGATGGGTACACCTTTAGATGGATGTCCCGAGGACCATCAAAAAGGATCCTTTACCAACATAAGACCGACCTATCTCTGTAACTAGATAGTACCGAATATATCATACCCCAGTCGTTACCGACCTTTATCCAAGAGCTCACTTCGCATACATCCACATTAATTTACATCGCGAACGTCATAGCGGGAAGAAATATATCTAGAAGGGAATGATCATACCCTACTTGGGAATAACCCACTTAGCCTTGCTGCATCTAAGCCTGTTTCAGTCATTTCCAGTTAATGAGGCTCGAGGCTACGATTACCTTTTCACATAGCACATCTTCTTTCACTTTGAATGCCATATTGCTATTCCACATTCACACGACTGATTTCTACAAACGTATAACTTCCTAAGCTCACATGTCTCAGGAAAGGGTGTTAAGCTAAGAGAAGGTGTCTTCTCCGCCACCGACTGATATACTTTATAGAAACCACTCATTGTGATTTGGAATGCAAGGTCAGACATTCATCCATACAAGTTCGTTCTAGGTCCGAACGAAACCGAAGGCACTTTCCTCGGCCATTACTAGGCGAGAAGCCCTTGTGGTTTTGAGGTTTTTCATAACAAAGAGACCACTGCTACAATATAGTGCATTGGGAGTTTATCCCCAATTAATCAACAAGTCTTCCCTCGTTATTATTCGTCTCAATATCTTCATCTTCAAACATCTTCATTCTTCGAACACGTAAACTGGTTCGAAGTGGTTTTCGGATGGGAATTAATCAAATTCGAGCCCGGTTCCTTCGAAATCCAATCATCAATAAAAATGATGTAATTAGGTGATTGTTTTTCGATTCATTCATTTTCCATTACCAAAATATCTTCGAGAGATATATATTTTCAAAAATATTCTTTTAGTGAATATTGAATCATTTAAACCTCTTTTTGAATATTTCTCAAATCATTTTTAAAGAGTATCTTTTGAGAAAATAGGATTATAGAAATCATTCTACTTTTATCCAAAATCAACTTCCGTATTCCACAAGTGCTATGGGAGAAATAACGGTGAGATCACCTTTTAAATTCCACGAATAGCACAAGTTCCCTCTTTGGATTTTAATAATGAGTATAAGAAGATTATTTCTATAAAATCCAGGTTGAGCATCCGAGCTTTCCTTTCGATATGTTCCACCCCTCGCCTAAAAGAGAAAACTTAGGCCAGGTAAGTTCAGGGCACCGGTTGCTCCATCCCTAACCTTAGTTACATACCTTGTTTTCACTTTTAGATCTCATAGGCGGGGCAAATGTACTAGTCGTTTCCGAATACATATTTTCCCATTTCAAATCACTTAACTTCTTATTTAACCATCTTTGAAATAATGTTAAATTGTTCAAATTTCCTTTGAAATGCTTTATTTACTTAAAAACATTTACTATAAATTTGGGAAAGAATTGTTAGGTTTTCAAACTTTATTTCAAAAGTTATTGAAAATCGTTGCAGAAAGTGTTGCAAAAAGTGCTTTAAAAGCTATATTCTTCAAAACAACTTTTATATCATTTACAAATTCATATTTTCAACTTAAATCACTTTTAAAACATTTTGAATGATTTTTAGAATTTATTTCATATTTTTAAACGTTTATTTTATTAATTTCCAACTTTGGTCATTTTAGTGAAAAAACGGGATTTTTCTTGAAAATTGATTTTGCCATATTTCAAAATATACATGATGAAATCTTGATTTTCCTTTTTTATGAAAGATATGGATATAAGGATTCATAAAATTCTTGCTTCGAAGAATTCCGAACTATATTCCACTTTGTATGTTCTTTTGAACTTTTGACGCGTCAACACGAACTACCGTTACGCAACGCGTTAAATTTAAGGCGTATTTTGAGATTCATATCCAAACTTTACCGAGACAAGTTTATACACTTAGGAATCATTTCTAATCATATTAAACATATTTTAAAGGTATAAATGATTCCATATCACATTTCTTTTTAGTTTGGAAAGTGTATTCCGTGTAAATCAATGTCATGTATATCGTGACTTGTTTCAATATTTTCATGCAATAAACAACATATGGAAATCAATATCATAACCAAACATCCAAATGAACATATCACAACATCAAAACCAAATATATACATATAAATTTGGAGTTCTCATCTTAGTCGCAAATGAACTAACTTTAAAGTGATTGTAGCTTTCCCTAACTTCAATCGGGTGCTCACGGATGCTTCTTTTAAGGTTTCTAGGTGGCTTGACTTGACTTGTGGAGGTCTTTGGTTCTTTGGGCCGTGAGTTTAAGGGTAGATTGGGCTCGGCTTGATGGTGAAGGAGTGGGTCGTGGGTTGTGAAGGAAGGAGGAGGAGTTTGGTGAATATTTAAGGTGATTTGATGATTACTTTCTTTAGTATAATTTTGGAATAAAATTTGGCATTATTTCATTAAGGTTGGAAGGCACTAAAAGAGTGATAAGAAGCTTGAAATTTTGTGAAGAAGAAGTTTGGAAGGAAGTGAGAAAGTGGGTATGTACTTATAGAAAATATTTGAGAATAAAATATAGATTTTTGTTTTTACTTAAATAACCTTTCTTAAACATTAAGTAAACTTATTAAATTCAAAACTTACCATCCACATCACATCACACTTTTAAAATTCAAAAACTTTAGAGTTAAGTAAAGAATAAGAATGATTACTTTACTTTATGTCACTTTCTTTACTTTATGTCACTTTACTTTACTTTATGTCACTTTGGATATGACATGTGTTTTATCCTTTTTAGCTTACTTTTGCTAATTACTTTCTAGAATTCTCTAAGTGTGATTACTAAAATTAACCTTGTTTATTTAATTGTTAACCATCTTTATATGTTACCATATTTATTAAATTGTATACAAAAAGGTGCAACAACGTTGCGACAACTTTAAATCGACAAAACATTGATTTTTGACAAAATATTTTACGGTCATATTTTGACGTTTTATTTAAACTATTTATTTATGTAAACCAAATTTAAAAATAAATTTGTATAATGTCATTTAAAAATATAAACACTCATAAATTAATTAAAATAATTTATTTAACCTTGAAACTTACTTTTCTGAAATTAGGATTTTGTCACTTTTGTCGATATAAGCAAATATTAATATTTTGTGTATATTTCTATTTCCAAATCATATCTATGATTTTTTGAATCATAAATTTTTTTATATTTTATATTTAAAATCACTTTAAATGTTGTATTTTGAAGTGGTTAAACTTTGGGTCGTTACATGTAAGCTCTCCCTTAAAAGAATGACAACACATCATAATCATGCCACTCACCTATGGAGTCTGAAATATAAGCATAGGCGCTGTGCAGTATCCAAGGCATATAAGCTACTCAAAACGTTAGATTTTTCCACCTCAATTTTAAAAACATCCGCTACAATTTCAAGTTTCCCACTGAAAGTCAGAAATTCAACCACTAAAATGTAATTTCCCACCAAAGACTCATCGGCAATCCATGCACATCAAACAAATGAGACAGATGGATGACACGTGACATGATCCAAAGGTGGAAATTATAGGAGAAAAAGAAGGATAATGACGATCTGCGTGCATCTCTGTAATATAAATGGAAAATATACTATAGTAGAGAGGGAAACTTCATTTTCCACTTTACCCATTTCGAGCATACAAAAGAGAAACTCGGTACTCTCTACCATTATTTGTTTAGACTAAGAATATAAAAGGAAGAATGTGATATTTTTACCATGGACGTAGGATTCCTTAACATCCGAACCACATAAATTCTCGATGTCCAGTTGCTATTTCCAGTACTTTATCTTACAGCTTCATTATTTTCCATAAGCTCAAATACATAGATAACAAACTAATTTGGCATATTTTTAGCATTTTACGTCTTATAATACTGTACAGAAGATGATTTATATAATTATACCTCTTTAAGGCAAAGTTAATATCACATAAATTTGTTGATTCATAATTGTGAAAGCACTTAACATCGTGATTACTTCATAAGTAATATTTGGGTGTTTGTGAGACGAAAAAAGCTCACCAACATTTTTGGACTTAGAAGGAGGGTGATTTATCTCTTTAGCAAATTATACCTGCATTTTCTTCAAATAGCATTATGACATTAAGAATCCCATGGATTCCACTACCCCCATGCATAGAAACAATTGCATTTGGCCATAAATTTTTTGAAGAGATGGCTCATAACTTCAAAAGAAATTGAGGCGGAGACTTCAATGGAGATCTCCTTAGATCCCATCTGCATTCCAGGCCTTTGCTAACCAAATAAACTAAGGTATGGAGGGGCTAAAAAAAATTACGGCCTAATATATTGCCCTTAGTCCACCCTCTCCCCAATTATCCACAGCTCATCGCCTTCACTCACTAACTGCGTCGACTATGCAGCACGTGGGTAATAACTGCATTATAAGAAATAAGAATAGTAAACCTGGCCCAAAAAACCATACCAAACTCAGAGCCAAGATCCAGGGTAACTCCCCGATTAAATCAAAACATATTGACATTAACCTCCTACTAACGAAGAAGCGCGCTCAATATGCTCTAGATGATGATGATGTCACTTCGTTTCATAAGAGCGATTCACTCCAAACGAATTCTAAGGAAGATAGGATCCGTCGGTTAATAACTCGTGTAGAGTAGTTAGAAAAGTTGTTCCAGCAAGTACCAGGGAAAAAGTAAGGAAAAAGGGTTCTTCCCCATTCACTGCAACCATTGTAAAAGCATATTTCCTAGATAACTTGAAAACCTCGTCAATAGAAAATTTCGATGGAACCTCCAACCTTAACGACCACATCTACACCTTCATGTATTATATGAATATTTGAATGTAGGGAGGATAGCGCAATGTATACTCTTTCTGGTTTATTTAGCCGTTGCAGCCTCTAGATGGTTCAAGAGGTATGGACCAGGAGAAGTCCGCTCCTGGAGATAGCTATCCACAGATTTTCTGAGATAATTCAATTCAAGGAGAGAAGCTTCCCTGGATTTAAATACTATGTCATGTGTAAAGCAAGGTGAGAGTTAAAGCCTTCACTACTTTATTAAACTCTTCAAATTTGGGCGCTGCGGATTGGGGTGGCAAGTGAAGAAGTGCTGCTAATAGTGACACACATCATGATTGGAAGAGGTAGTACTATATGGGACAAAAACAGCAAAAACCCATATCATAGCATGAAGGCTTTCTATGAAGGTGCAAGTGGCTATATTAGGATCGAAGAGGTCGGATCTGCAATGCAATCTTAAAGAACTTCTTATTCAAGTTATGACAAGAAAAGGAGGCAAACCGATATTATCTGCTTGCAAAAGGACAGAATGAGCCCAACTTCACAACAAAAACTCACCTCACTCATACCCCCAGGTAGATACGTGAAATGACCTGGACTGAGCTTTCTTACAATGTACCAAAAACGGAAATGGTAAAGCAAAACTGAGGCAGAGCATTCTGCTACTTTCATAGAGAAAACGATCACCATATAATCAACTGCAGACATCTGAAAAAAGATAGAAAGGTAGATTCCATAAGGGTACTTAGGAAACTTTCAGAAAGAGAATAATGATAATAGAACCTAGTACTGATCCCGGATCTAAACAAAAACCAAGCCAGGAAACCCATCCAACCTCATAGCCTCAATCGATGGGAGGGGTCACATTTCCCCAGAAAGTGCAAGAAGGAACAAGATTGATATACGCAGAAAGCAAGAGTGGAACAAAGAACCTAATTCATCATAAGACATAAACCTGCACTGGACATAATTTTCACCATAATTGATGCTGCTGGAATTGTTTTCCCTCATCAGGATCTGCTTGTCATTACAGTGTAGATCTCAAACTGCACCAGGAAAAAGGCCTTTATAGATTTTAGGAGCTTAGTAAATGTCATTTTCAAGTTTGTATACGACCAAATGAGGCTTCCAATAGAAGTGTTAAAGCCCAGCCTAATCCGATCTATAGCTTCAACAATGCAGTAATCACTCCCATCGGGCCAGCCTACTTACTAGTCACTATTGAAACTACACCATTTTATAAGTCTTCCTATGTGAGCTTCCTAGTCATCGATTGGCCCTCACCATATAATGCATTCTTACGAAGACCTGCACTAATTGACATAGGGGCACTTATCCCTCGTAAGGATCTGCTCATGAAGTTTCATAGCAATACTGGAATAGAATTAGTTGGAGGAGAGAAATTAGTAGCTAGAGAATTATTCAATGTAAACATTAATCTAGCAATAAAACTGTTCAACACTACCATATGTTTCTTCTAATATATGCGATAAGAATAACCACTGCAACAAAACAGTCTTTTTGCAACGGGCAATGCCCGTTGTAATATGGTTTTCGCAATGGGCATGTGCCCGTTGTAATAGGCCTCGTTGTGATAGGCCTCGTTGTAATAGATCCACCACATTTTACAACGTGCAAAGCACGTTGTAAAAACCGTTGCAGTATACCTTTTTACAACGGGTTATGACCGTTGTAATAGACTATATAACAACGTGCAATGATCGTTGTAAGAAGCTCATATAACAACGCACATTGACCGTTGCAAAATAAATGCAAATTTTAAAAAAATTACAACAGATAAAAATATGATAGAGCTATTATCACAAAATGCCCAGTTGATCTGAACACTAGAGATGTAACTATATTATCAATCCAAATCTGATATATATTTTTAGCCAGTTGACATTTCTACGTTCGTGATCAAGTAGATCAGCATTACACTCAGTGTCCTCCTATAGAAATCTTTACATTCGCTCATTTTCCCTTCCCCTCATCTTCTACCATTATGCTATTACCATATGGAACAGGAAATCGGCCTAACATGTAATATTCTATTACAGACATTGATGCAGAGAATGTCATTGCGAAGGTGGCTGTAGCATTTGATACCTGCACCAAAGTAAAACACTCAAAATAATATATACGGGTTTTGGCTCAACATTCAACTTCTCCTATGCACCTGTGCACCTGTGTACCATCAAATTGCTGTGCCTCAACATTCAACTTCTCCTCACATCATCAACCACTTCAAATAGTAACCAAACTGAATATCACCATATCCATTCACTTTTTCACTCACCATCTTCAAATACAACTGCTGCATTTGCTACAACACTGTCATCTTCAAATTCCCCTCCAACAATCACATCTCCCATTGTTCATATACTTCTGCAGTAGTGTTAACACACTTCCACTTCAAAAGCCATCGTCTAACATCCCACTTCCCATCGATCATCTTCAACACACTGCCTTACTTCTGTCCATCAACAAAACCTCTCACTTCAGACCATCATTGCTTACCACATTTCCATTGCACAACTGCACGACAGTGCACTTCAACCGTACAGTCTTCCACTGCCTTACACTCCATTCTCCAGCATCACTGGTACAACAAACAACTCTACACCACCAATCAGGAACTTGCCTTATTCACCCAAAATTTCCAACGTACAACTCCTTACCGACTTGCACACTCATCAAACAAGACATTCAAATAGCTGAAACAATCCCGGACCAAACTTCAACATATAAAACTTCACTGACCGCCTCCTCCATATACCACCATTTCTTGTTGTTCACTGACCGCCTTCACCCCTGCCTAACGGTATAACAACATCACAACACCCCAAACATTCAACTGTTGACGATTCTAGCCAACACTGTGATCATTCTGGCCAAACATTACTGTCATTACTGAACCATACCACATAGTCATTCACCAAAACAAGCCACAGTAGCAGTCATCTCTTCCAGTCGACAGCTGCTACTACACAAAAAAACAAAAAAAAATCGAAAACAAAATCTTCACCTTCCTCTCCATCAATCAGCAACGGTCGCACTCAAGTTCACCACTACCTCAACATTGCGAATCGACCTACCTCTACGAACTACTGCTTGAACTCCCTCTAGCAATCGAAAATCCCAACCCGCCTCGACCTGAAATCGCAACGTCACCATCAATCGAGAACACATCGCTGCGACCCAAACTGCAACATTTAATCATTGCGACCCTCCAATCAAGTTTTGAACAACCCCTAGATCGCCTCGAACAAGCATTCGCCATCGACCAAACAACCTCTCCAACATCGAACTTCACCAGAAACCAAAACACCCAAAGTCGTGACATCTTCCTTCACAAGTCAAAAACCACGAAACTAACCACTATCACTATTTGACTCACCTCGAGCTACGAATCAAGCTGTGCACTCAGTCGCAACTCTAGAAACCACTAAACTGAAACTAATTTTAAATTCGCCAACCACCAAGCATCTCTGTTCGAACCCGAAACCGCGACAAATTCATCAGTTTTGGCTGTGGAATTTTAAAATTTCGAATTGAATTGTATTGACAATTAGTTGATTTACGTTGGTATTAAAATCTCGAGTGTTCAGTGGTATTTGGAAATGAATTAGTGAAGCTTTGGGATAATAGCGATTTGGGAATTAGGAGGGAGGGAGGAGGAGAGATTAGAAGGACCAACGTAGGAGTTTTATGGATTTGGGAATTAGGGTTTGGGAGAAGGAAAGGATCTGTAATAAATAAAAAAACGAACGAGCCAAAATTTCATAGCTGGAGCCAAAAAATTTGGCCGTTGTAAAATTGTTATATATTACAACGGGCAATAGTGAACGTTGTAAAATTAACATTTATTTCAACGGGCTAGAAAGGACCGTTGTAATAGCATTCTATTACAACGGCTATCATCGCCCGTTGTAAAAGGGGCGTTGTATAGGGCATTTATTACAACGGGCCTGAGTGGACCATTGTAATAGCCTTCTATTACAACGGGCAGCCAATACCCGTTGTAAAAAGAGCGTTGTAATAGGATATTTTTGTTGTAGTGAACGATAATGAAAGAAAGGTTAAGCCAGCTTAAAAACTGAATCGATACGAAGTACCATGATTAATGAAGAAACTAGTCATTCTACGACAATGCTATCTGTAAGAAAGGAGAAAAGGAAATATATGCACATGATCGACATTGATGAATATGACTCAGTTTATGCACAGTACTTCTCTAAAGATGGTCAGAAACAAGCACTCTTGGTCACCTCTCAGCCCAAGGAGAGAGGCGAATATGAAATGGACCCGAGGTTAGAGCAGACTACAGGAATGTTTGAGCTAGTAGATGATCTTAAAGATGTACAAATTAATCCAAAAGACCCAACAAAAGTTTTCAAGATTGGGAAGAATCTCAATGCAGAAGCACGAATTGAACTAATAGACTTCTTAAGAAGATCAGCAGAAATATTTGCTTGGATGCATTCAGATATGGTAGGACTAGACCTAGCTATCATTTGCTATGTACTCAACATTGATCCTGATGCTCATCTATTTAGACAAAAGCATAGAGTCCTGGATTGAGGAATAACACTCTACATGAATAAACCACGAAAATAAAAGCAAACAAATTCATTAGAGAAATGCACTTCTAAAAATGGAACACCAATCCATTACACATAAAGAAACTCAATGATATGGAGGACCTACGTCCACTATAATAACCTCAATAAAGCCTGCCCTAAAGACAACTTCCCCTTACGTAGAATTGATCAGTTAGTGGATGCAACTAGTGGACATGAATTGCTCTTGTTCGTGGATGCGTACTTAGGATATAATCAGATAGCTATGTTTGAGCTGGATTAGGAGCATAGTAATTTTGTAACAAAGGCATATACTGCTACAAAGTGATGTCGTTCGGACTCAAAAATGTCGAACCAACCCACCAAATATGAGTTAATATGATGTTCTCAGAGCAGATTGGTAGAAATGTTGAAGTATATATAGACGGTATGTTAGTTAAATCAAAAGTAGCATCAAGCCATATACAAGATCTAAAGGAGACATTCGTGGTGTTAAGGCATTATAATATGAAGCTGAATCCCCTAAAGTGCACCATTGCCATCCAATTGAGGAAATTTCTATGGTACATAGTCGGCGTAGAAGCAAATCTAGTAAAGATTGAAGACATAACAGGAATGTGGATCCCAACAATGCTGAAATATCTCATGAGCCTAAACAGTAGGGTGGCTATGCTAAGTAGGTTCATCACCAAAGCTACTGATGACTGCATGCTATTCTTCGATAAGGTAAAGAAGGGATGAAATTTCAAGTGGAACAAGGAATACATAGCCGCATTCCAAAATCTAAAGGGCAATCTGGTCAACACTTCCATATTATATAAACCAGTAATAAGTGAGGACTTGTACATATATTTAGGTGTAATTGATAAAGCTATTAGTGTTGTAGTGGTTGGAGAGGACGAAGGAACCCAGATACCCATTTACTTTTCAAGCAAGTGTTTGTCAGGAGCAGAATTAAATTTCTCAATTGTTGAAAACCTAGATTACAACTTGCTCCTCACGGTAAGAAAGCTGTAGCCTTATTTCTAAGCACGTCCCATCAAACTCCTCACAAACAAACCATTAAGGCAAATACTGCAGAAGCTGAAGACATCTTGTCGCTTGTTGAAATGGGCGATGAAGCTCAGCCAATATGATATCACCTACTGTTCGAGAAATGTAATTGAAGGTCAGACACTATCAAACTTCATTGTTGAATGCACAATATCAACCGAGCCCCTGCTAGAGGAAGAAGCGCCTACCCATTGTTTTGGCAAATATTTGTGAATTGAGCTTCAAATAGAAGGACGACAGGAGTTAGGGTATGTGTTGATTACTCCAGATATGGAGTAATACAACTTGAGGTCATGGCGAGTAATAATGTGGTAGAATATGAGGCTTTACTTGATGGCTAAAGAATGGCTTAGGTAATGAAGGTAACCCATATTAAAATTCACAGCGATTCCTAATTAGTTGTGAATCAGTGTAGGGAAACTACAAAGCGCACAAACCAACTTTAGCTAAGTATATGGAACTTTCTAAGAAATTATTAGAGCAGTTCGAATAATATGGAATAAAGCAAATTACATATGGGAATGAATGTTTTACCGATTCATTAGCTAAGCTTGCAAGTGCAAACATGACAAATGAAATGAAAGTAATTCCAATAGGACATCAAGTATAGCCAAGCATCATAGAAGCTAACTAAATACCGGTTCTAACATAGGCCCAACGAGTGATGATCCAAGAGGCCTAAGACTAGAAATAGAGGAAAATCAAGGGCTGTCCCAGTCGAGCTAATGCTTTTGCAAACCAAAGAAGATACTTGGATGACCCCCATCACATAGTTCCTATTAAATGGAATTCCACCCTCAAAACAGAAATGGAGCCTAAAAATATTATATCAGGCTCTGTACAACTCTTTCTTTGATGAATTTTATACAAGATAGGGTATCTACCCCTTATCTTAGATGTGTTTCCAAAGAAGGAATAGGGGTCATAAGAGAAGTACATGAAGGGTAGTGCGAGGATCACTCTAGAGGAGCCAAGTTAGCAAAGAAGATACCAAGGCACAGTTACTACTGACCAACAACACTTTAGGATGTGAGGAATTTGTGAGATGATGTGACAAATGTCAAGGGTTTGTAAGTATCCGTAGATAGCCATCCTACGAGCTCATCCCCTAGCTCGCCCATGGCCATTAGATGTATGGGGTATAGATCTAATAGAATCACTACCTATATCAAAGGATGGAGGAAAGATTGCAAATAGTGGCGCTAAACTACTTCACCAAATGGGTAGAGGAAGAACCCTTAGCAACAACCACCGCGGTGAAGCACTTTTGTGGTAAGAAACAGAATTACTAGGCTTAAGATCCCCTATAAGATAATTTCTAATGGAACTCATTTTGAAAACAAGGAATTTATAGAGCTCCACAAAAGGAATGGCAAAATTAAAAGTTTCACCTCCATCACATACCTACAAGAAAATGGGCAGGTCAAAGAAGCAAACAAAACTATCAAGAAGTTACTCAAGAAAAGACAGTAGAAGGAAAAGGGGAAGTGAGCAGAGGAATTGTGCAATGACCTTAATTTCGACTAACATTATTTAAAATATTTGATTAGATAAATTAAATGAAGTAATAAAAATAGCTAAGGGAATGAGATTTGCTAACTAAGAAGGAGTTGTGCCTTAATGAATGTGTTGGTAAAAGAGAATTAAAAACAAGTAAGTAGGAGGAATTATGTAAGGGTAAAATGGGAATAGCCTTTGTTCCTATACCTTAAACCCCTCTATCCTTCTTTCCTTACTCATTTTAACTTTCATGAACAAAACTAAAATCCCATTGAACTCGGTCAACCACCTTTAAGAGGATTCAAGGAGAAGAAAAGCTAGGATTCAAGTGGAAAGCTTAAGTAAATCAATTTGAGGGAAAATCTCAACCTTCTTAACATAAAGCTAAGGTGAATAATTAACTTACATCTCACTTTTGGTATCGATTTCAGTTTCTAGTTGGATCCGAATTAATTTTGCAAGTTATATGCTATGTTGTGTTTTTTAACGGATATATATATATATATATGTGCTTGTTGATGATTTACATTGTTTCATATAGATTTTATGATAAGTTTAGATTAGAAAACCTATTAAATGACATCCATATGATTTGCATTTTTGATATATGGTCAAGAACATTATTTTAGAAGTAGGTTTCAAGTTTCATAATTTTCTAAGTGATTGTGGATTTATTTTGGATTTTCTATAATAGAAAATAGTTAATATTGGGTTTAAATTATTTAAGGCAATTAAGCATTATTTTTGGGTCTGATATATATATGTTAGAAAGCATATATAAACTGAATTACAATGAATTTAGGGGATTTCTCCTAAAAGCTTTAATATGGTTATAAAATTATTTAAGTTGGATGACTTAAATGTTTTTTGAAGGGAACGGCTTATTTGTTAAAATGATTTCAATCATTAATTATTGAATTTGACAGCTTCTTTTGGAAAAGATATTGATAAAGAATTGGCAACCAATCATATTTAGATAATTTAGGCAAGTGAGGTGAAAAATAATTATTTTGAAAGGCATAAAACCAGTTTTGTTTTGAATTACAACTTCGCTACTTCCATTGCTTGCTTTCGTCAGCATGCCCGTAAGGCTTTCTGCATCCATTCAAAACTAGTGAACATAGCATCAAGCAATTGATATGTAGTGTATTGGAGAAAGGCGGAAGGAAACTGTGTCGAAGGCATGCTTTCGAAGGGTTGAAGCCAATTTTATTATCTTTTAAACCCATTAACTTGTCCTTATTCTAGAAAGAAAGCTTTCGGAAAAGTTGCCACTTGTCTTTGTTTTTAAAAGAAGCTTTCGATGGAATTGCCACTTTTGAACCTATTCGATACTCAGCTGTCGCATTCATATCTTTCGAATTAGTTCAAGGCCACTTTTCTTTATAGCCTTATAACAATGTATTCGAAAGAGGAGCTTTCGCCTTTTAAATTCCGAATCTGCCTTCCCAATGCTTGCAAAAGGGTCATTTTAACAGCTTTTATCGATGGTTTTGGAGGCAATGGTTTCTAAAGGATGGCTTCAAAACTAACCTCTTCCCCAATTCTTTTAATTGAGATCAATTCTTATGCAAGGGTTACTTTCGCCTCTATTTTCTTTGACCCTATAATTATACTATATGTTAAGCCCAAAAGTTTCGAAAGGAAAACTTTTAGGTGGTTTCGAAGATATGTTTCCACAAACTTTTACTTGAACCCAATGCATTTGAATGGTACGTTTGTTATGTTTCAAAGGGGAAGTTTACAATGCTTTTGAAAGGTATACTTTGAGTGTTTCGAAAGGAATAATTCTATGGGTTTTGAAAGAGGATGTCCAAGGTTTTAAGCAATGATCGCGAAAGGGATTATTTCTGTGATTTTAAAAAAGATTGTTTGAGGTCTTAAGCAATGGTTTCGAAAGGAAGGTTTTGGCTTTATAGCCTATTGTTTTCTAGTTGAAAAGGGCTTTAACTTATTTTAAAGGGATATATAACCCTATGGATTTATATTTTCATCAACATTGTTTTCTGTAAAGCATATATCATGGCATAAGTATTTTGAGTAAGAAAATGGTATAATTTCCTTGTTTTAAAAAGACATAATTTCAATGGTAAATCATTTGTAAATATTATTTTCAAGGAAATGAAATTTGAATAGGGTGGTCAGCCCAGATATTTTGAAAAGAATGACTCCGATATAGAATATCAGATGGGACTGGTATAGGTTCGTGCCTTATACTTTAGTTAGTAGCCCTAAGATAATATAAGTTCAAAATTCCAATATGTGGGGCTTTGTCATTGGTAAGACTAAAATGATGTTACATACAAAAAGGAATACACAGCATAGACGTAGGCTATTGGTGGGCACGTAAAACCATTAGGATCGGTTAACCCTAGGAAAAGTAAGTTGAGGACAGATCATCCAGTATTGTATCTAATAGAAGTTAGAATATTTATTATGTCTAGTAAGCCTGAGTGAACCAGTGGTTGATAGTCAGCTTGATAAAACAATATTATTTGGACAGATAGTCAATTAATTACCTAATTTATATGCATATATGTTATTGCTATTATTGTTATAATTAGTTTGATTTTAGGATTCTGATTTGAAAAAGATATGGTTTTAAAAGGATATTAGTAAGGGGAAACATGTTCCACTAAGCGGCGTGGTCTCATTTAATATCAGTAAACCAAGATGTAATAGAATCATTCACACTAGGCTTTATGTCTAACTCAAAGTTTATATTTTCCTCTTAAACTCTTGGGTGCTCAAAATTAAATTTGAGTATATTGAGAGTTAAGGATTTTTCATGTTGGACGTATATGCTTCCGAAGATGTGCAGGAGACAAAGCAAGCTATGTAGCAGATATTTAGTGTTGTTTCCACTGTGATGTACTTATGACTGATAAATCTAACAAGTACTCTGATCATTTAAGAGGCATCTTCTTATGTCACTCTTGGCGTAATTTGTAATAATCATATTTGACAAAACATGGAAATTGTTCTGGGATTATGTAATTGAATAAGAAATATTTATTTGAAATGTAATTAGAAAAATTGTCTTTGAAGCTTGTATTGATTTTATTTCATATTCATGTATTTTTGATATTATAGATACCATTGACACTACCATATTTTGTCATTGGAAGTTAATACTATGGATTATTGCAACATCTATAGCTCTTAGCTACATGCCTGAAAGTAAGGGATGCTGCAACTTGGTATTAGAACATATTTTTTAAAAAACTTAAAAGAATTTTAAACTTAAAATGATTTCTAAAATATAATCCTAAGGAATTAGAGAAAAAATTGGGGCATGCGATAATGTTATAGTAACACACTTGTATTTTCTATATATAAGTGTACGCTTTATCTCTATTTCTCTCATATCTTTTAGGCTATTCGTTTTTATCTTTTCAATATTGGTGGAGGAAGCACCACAACAATTGGAAATGCCAAAACAAACAGGAGAAGGAATTCGGTCAAGAATAATTTGCTAATGTGGGTGTTGGACCGCCACAAGTTGATATGGGAGCTATGTAATAGTTCTTCTTCAACACGATGCAAGATGGAGCTTTTACAGGATTAGTTGGAGGAAATTAGGAAGCTCCGGGTCAATAATTATGAGGTACTAAGCAGAGACTATGCTAGGCTATGAGAAAAGCTGTTTATCGGCATTGAGGATGCAATTAAAGTAGAGAATTGGTTGCTTCATTGTGAAAGGATTTTTGCTAATTTGGGACTCAACGATGACCAGAAAAGAAGATTGGCATCCATACTGTTGTAAGGAGCAGCACTCTACTAATGGAACAATGTTACCGTGGGAATAAATAAAGAGGCCAAGACTTTGGCAGAATCCAAAAGGAGATTTGAGGAAAGATTCATGTCGAAGATTGCCAAGTCAACTCTGGTTAGGAAGTTTGCTGAGTTGGTGCAGAGAGAAATGACAGTACTGGAGTATGCTACTAGACTTAAGGAACTATCAAGATACAGGTATGATATGATTGATACGGTTATCAAAAGGAATGATAAATTCATCCGCGGATTGATATTCGAGCTTGCAAAAGCAATTTTACCACATATTAGGGATCCATGCGATGTTGCTGTTGAGACGGCTTTGAGGAATGAGGATATGCTTGCTTTCCTTGATGGTGGTAAAGTGGTGGAAACTCAAGGTATATAGAACCAAAAGAGAAAGTTTTTCCATGAGAAAGGAGCTCAGAATAGTAGAGCTGCCAAGAAAGGAAAGATATAAGTTATCTACTACAAGTCTGATAAGAAAAGGCATTTTTTCTAATGAATGTCGCTAAGCAGATGGAAAGAAGGTGATTGGGATGTAGAATATCAAATGATTCAACTATGATCAAATTGGATATTACAATAACCAGTGTAAGGAACCAGTCAAGGGTAGAAAGGCCAAAGTGTTTGCATTAGAACTAGGTGCCTCAAGACCAACAATGGAGGAAAGTGGAAAAGCTATGATGGGAGGTACACTTTTGATTCATGGTGTATCCATTAGATTTCTATTTGATACTAGAGCATCACAATCATTTATATCTCATTATTTGGTAGATAAGCTTAACCTAGAACCCTCCTACCTAGTAACATCCTTAAGGGTTAATAATCCAGTATGAGGGTATGCGATTCTTAGGATGAGATGTGACAACTTAGAATTTGAATTGTTATGTCATATATTTACTTGCAGTTTGCATGTATTTGAATCCGTAGGGTTTGGAATTATTTTGGGTATGGATTGGTTAAGTAAATATGATGCTTGTATATTTTACCATGATAGGAAAATGTCACTTAGACACCCCAGTTGTAGTGATCGGATTATATGCTCCATAAAAAACCCTAGTTTTGAGGTTAATGCTTTGTTAGGTGTTATAGAGATAAAAGACAAGTCGAACCGAGTTTTCGTTCTTAGAAATTCGCAGATGTCTTCGAGCCCGTAATAGAACTGATGCTGAAATGAGCCAATGAGTTTCAGATAGATTTAGAACTAGAAGCTGAACCTGTGTGTAGACCACCGAGTAGAATGACACCTATCGAGATGAAGGAGTTAAATGTGCAGTTGGTGGATTTAGAAGGCAAGAATTTTATCAGGCCAAGCAGTTCGCCTTAGGGAGCAGTTGCAGTGTTTGTAAGGAAACTGGATAGATTGTTAAAGTTGTGTATCGAATATCGTAAGCTAAATGAGAGGACGATGAAGAACCATTACCTAGGATTGACGATTTTTTCGACGAATTCAGTGGAGCCAAAGTATTTTCCCAGTTGGATTTGGCAACAGGGTTCCATCAGCTTAGAGTACTAGAGGACAGTATTCCTTTGACGATGTTTAGGACCAGATATGGATCGTACGAATGGTTAGTGATGCCATTTGATCTAATAATGCGCCAACATTCTTCGTTGACTTGATGAACAGAATCTTCTAGGAGTATCTAGACAGATTTGTATTGGTATTCATTGATGGCGTTTTGATATATCCCATGGATGAAAGAGAACATTAAGTTCATCTTAGGATAGTGCTTGAAACGCTGAGACAGCATCGACTGAAGGCAAAGTTTGCGAAGTGTCACTTTTGGAAGAAGAAGTAAGGTTTCTTGGTCAGGTAGTCTTAGAGAAATGGTTGTTAGTAGATCCTGCTAATATCGAGGCAGTGAACTGTTGGAAGAGACCCAAGATAGTGACTGAGATAAAGAGTTTTCTTGGATTAACTTGGTATTATCGAAGATTCATTAAGGATTTCTCATGGCTAGCAACACCGAAGACTAGCTAACTCGGAAAGATGTGAAGTTTGTTTGGACTGATAAGTATGAGGAGGCATTATAGAAACTGAAACTTTTGTTGAAATGCACCTGTGTTAGTTGTTCCAGAGGGGAGTCAGGACATGGTTGTGTGCACGGATGCATGTGGGATGGGATTAGGAGCTGTGTTAATGCAGAGGGGTAAAGTGATTGCCTACGCTTTTCGGCAGCTCAGATCGCATGAAGTTAGATATCCAACTTATGATTTGGAATTAGCCACGGTAATTTTCGCATTTAAGGTATGGAGACATTACCTTTTGGGAGAAAGATTCGAGTTGTATGTGAATCATAAATTATTGAGATATTTGTTCTTCCAGAAGGAGTTGAATATGAGACACCAAGGTGGTTAGAGTTTTTAGCCGCTTATGGCTTTTGTATTGAGTACACACTAGGAAAAGGGAATAAGGTTGGAGATGCACATAGCAGAAAATATTAGAATGTAGTATTGGCAATGATAGCTGAGTGGAAAGATTTAAAAGCATTGACTACATGCGAAGTACGATGGAGATCAAGGAGTAGTTCTAGTCAAAATACTACTATGTTGTCCTATTTAGAAGTTCGTCCGATGATGATCGAAAGGATTGCTTATAAATAAGGGTAGGATCCATTATTAGCTGAACTGATCAGAAAGTTAAGGAATGGAACAGAGGACGATGACTTGAAAGATTTCAGTCTTGACTAGAATGGGTGGTTGAGGAAGAAAGGACGACAATGTGTTCCAAGTGTGGGAAATATTAGGAAGGAAGTTCTTAGAGAATGCCATCGTTTGAAGTTCACTATTCGTCCAGGAGGAACTAAGATGTATTAGGATATGAAAAGGAGTTTCTTTTTGGAAGGTATGAAGAGAGATGTAGGCTTATGGGTGAGGCAGTGTTTGAAATGTCAACAGGTAAAAGCTGAACATCAGAAACCAAGTGGGTTTCTTCAGCCTTTAGATGTTGCAGTCTAGAAATTGGATTCTATCTCAATGGATTTCATAGATGGGTTGCCAAGGTCGAATAGAGGAAATGAGAATATATGGGTTATATTGGACAGATTGACTAAGAGTGCACACTTTATACCCGTTAAGTCGACCAAGACAACACCAGATTTAGTTAATTAAGTTATTCATGAGGAATATAGTTAGACTGTATAGAATCCTAACAGCATGGTAAGTGATAGAAATCCCGTATTTACTAGCGAGTTTTGCAACGGTCTCTAGGAGACTTTAGGTACCAAGCTCAAGATGAATACTGACAACCGTCCACAAACAGATGGGCAAACAGAGAGAGTTAACAATGTCTTAGAGGATTTGTTAAGAGCATGCGGGCTAGAATTTGAAGGATCATGGGAAGACCACCCACACTTAGTCGAGTTTTCATATAACAACAGTTATCAGACTAGTATATGGACGACACCGTTTGAAGCTTTGTGTGGAAGGCCATGCAAATCTCCCATTTGTTGGTGAGAAATCGGGGACAGACTAAATCTTGGACCAAATTTGGTGAAAGAAGCCACAGAAAAAATTGAGTTAATTCGATATAGAACGAAGGAAGCTCAGTCTAGGCAGAAGAGTTATGCTGATAAAAGACGGAAGGACTTAGAGTTTTCTGTCGGAGATCGTTTTTTCGTCAAGGTGTCACCGATGGAAGGTGTAATAAGATTTGGAAAATCAGGAAAATTGAAAGATTTATTGGACCATTTCCTATTATAGAAAGGATCGGGAAACTTGTGTATAGGGTAGAGTTATCGAATAGTTTGGTATAAGTTCACAATGTTTCCCATATTTCGCATCTAAGGAAGTGTGTTCTAGATCCAAAGATTACTATTACACCGACTGTGTTAGATGATCTAGTAGTGGAATCAGATATAACTACAGTTAGAAAACCAGTTCATATAGCTGCGAGAGATGAGAAGAGACAAAGGTTCAAGACAGTCAAACTAGTCAAGTCCAATAGAGTGACGACAAGAGAGACTGTACTTGAAAAACCGAGAGCAGGATGCAGGATACTTGTCCTGACTTGTTTCATGGTATGTTTTACCTTTGTGTTCGATTGTTGTGAGTACCTTATCGTAATTTCGAGGATGAAATTCTTTAAGGAGGGGAGTCAGTAATGACCATAATTTTGACTAACACTATTTAGAACATTTAATTAGATAAATTAAATGATGTAATGAAGATAGTTAAGGGATTGGGATTTGTTAACTAAGAAGGAGCCGTGCCTTAATGAATGTGTTAGTAAAAGAGAATTAAAAACAAGTCAGTAGGAGGAATATGGTAAGGGAAAAATGGAAATAGCCTTTGTTCCTATACCCTAGACCCTTCTATCCCTCATTCCTTACTCATTTGAACTTTCACAAAAAAAACCATTGAACTTGCCCGGCCACCATTAAGAGGATTTAAGGAGAAGAAAGCTTGGATTCAAGTAGAAAGCTTAATCAAATTAATTTAAGGAAAAATCTCAACCTTCTTAACACAAAGCTAAGGTGAATAATTAACTTACATCTCACTTTTGATATTGATTTCGGTTTCATGTTAGATCCAAATTAATTTTGCAAGTTACATGCCATGTTGTGTTTATTTAAATGGATATATGTTTGTTGATGATTTATATTGTTTCATATAGATTACATGATAAGTATAGATTAGAAACCTATTAAATGACTCCATATGATTTTAGTTTTTGATAAATGGTCAAGAACATTATTTTCGAAGTGGGTTCCAAGTTTCGTAATTTTCCAAGTGATTGTGGACTTATATTGGATTTTCTATGAAAGAAAATTGTTAATAATTGGTTTGAATTATTTAAGGCAATTAAACATTGTTTTTGGGTCTAAAAGTTATATGTTAGAAAGCATATTTAAAGCGAATTACATTGATTTTAGGGGATTTCCCTAAGAGATTTAATATGGTTATTAAATTGTTTAATTTGTAGGACTTAAAATTTTTATTTGTTTCTTGAAGGAATGGTTTATTTGTTAAAATAATTTCAATTATTAATTATTGAATTCGGCAGCCATTTTAGAAAAGATTTTGAATGAAAATTGGCAACCAATCATATTTTGATAAATTAGGCAAGTTAAGTGAAAGAGAATTACTTTGAAAGGCATAAAACCAGTTTTGTCTCAAATTACATCTTCGTCGCTTCCATTGCTTGCTTTCGTCAACATGCCCAGGAGGCCTTTTGCATCCGTTCGAAACCAATGCACATGGTATCAAGGAATTGATACATAATCTATTGGAGAAAGACGGAAGGGACTGTATCGAAGGCATGCTTTCGAAGGGGTTGAAGCCAATTTTATTAGCTTTCAAACCCATTAACTTGTCCTTGTTCTAAAGAGGAAGTTTTCGAATGAGTTGCCACTTATCTTTGTTTTTAAAAGAAGCTTTCGAAAGAGTTTCCTCTTTTGAACCTATTCGATACCTAGCTACCGCATTTATACCTTTCAAATTAGTTAAGGGCCGCTTCTCTTTATAGCCTTATAACAATGTATTCAAAAGAGGGGAGCTTTTATCTTTCAAATTTTGAATTTGCCTTCCTAATGCTTTCGAAATTGTACTTTTAGCCACTTCTATTAATGGTTTCGAAAGGACGGTTTCGAAACTAACCACTTCCCCAATTCTTTTAACTGAGATCAATGCTTTCGAAAGGGTTACTTTTTCCTCTATTTTCTTTGCTCCTATTGTTATACTATATATTAAGCCCAATGGTTTCGAAAGGAATACTTTTAGATGGTTTCGAAGCTATGCTTCCACAAACTCTTACTTGAATCCAATACTTTCGAAAGGTGCGTTTCATATGTTTCAAAGAGGAAGTTTACAATACTTTCGAAAGGTATACTTTGAGTGTTTAGGAAGGAATAATTTTAAGGGTTTCGAAAGAGGATGCCTAAGGTTTTAAGCAATGATATCAAAAGGGATGATTTCAATGATTTCAAAAGGGGTTGTTTGAGCTCTTAAGCAATGGTTTCAAAACGGATATTTCGGCTTATATCCTAATTTTTTCTAAGTTAAAAATGGCTTTAACTTATTTTAAAGGGATAAATAACCCATTGGATTTAGATTTTCATGAACATTGTTTTGTGCAAAGCATATATCATGGCAAGTATTTTGAGTTGCAAAGGGTATAATTTCCTAATTTTCAAAAGATATGATTTCAAGGGTAAATCATTTGTAAAGATTATTTTCAAGGAAATAAAATTTGAATAGGGTGGTCAGCCCAAATATCTGCTTAAAGAATTACTCGGATATTAGAATACCAGATGGGATTGCTGTAGGATCGTGTCCTATACTTTAGCTAAGTAGCCCCTAGCTAGTATAAGTCCAAAATTCCAATGTGTAGTGCTTTGCCACAGGTAAGACTAAAATGATGTTCACATGGAAATGAATACACAGAGCAGAGGTAGGTTATTGGTGAGCCTGCAAAACTATTAGGATCAGTAGACCCAAGGAGAAGTAAGTTAAGGACCGATCGTCCAGTGTTGTATCTAATAGAAATTAGAATATTTATTATGTCTGGTAAGCCCGAGTCTGCCAGTGGTTAATAGTTTGGCTGAAAAAACTATATTGTTTGGATGGACAGTTCATTGATTACTTAATTTATATACATATATGTTATTGCTATTATTGTTATGATTAGTTTGATTGCAAGATTCTGATTTGTAAAAGATATTATTTTAAAAGGATATTAGTGAAGGAAAACCCGTTCCGTTAAGCGACGTGATCTCACTTAATAACAGTAAATCGAGATGTAATAGAATTATTAACACCAGGCTTTATGTATGACTTGAAGTTTATATTTTCCCCTTAAACTCACGGGTGCTCAAAATTAAATTTGAGTAGATTGAGAGTTAAGGATTTTCAGGTTTAGTAGGTTGGATTTATAAGCTTCCGAAGATGTGCAGGAGACAAAGCTAGCTATGTAGGAGCTATTTAGTGTTATTTCCTCTGTGATGTATATATGATTGATATATTTATCTAGTCTCTGATCATCCAAGGGGACATCTCCACATGTCACTCTTGGCGTAATTTGAATTAATTATATCTGATCAAAACTTAGGAATCGTTTTGAGATTATGTAATTGAATATGAAATATTAATTAAAAATTTAATCATAAATATTTTTTTTGAAATCCGTGTTGATTTTATTTCATATTTACGTGCTTATGATATTATGGATACCATTAACATTACCGTATTTTGTCATCGAAAGTTAATACTATGGATGACTGCAGCATCAGTAGCGCTTAGCTTCGGGCCTCAAAGTAGGGAATGTTACAAAATGACCTTTGGTACTATAGGCCTATAAGACCTTAATTTGATCCCCAATCGGTCATACCCAATTTTCCTTAATCCATGAATACAAATCCATGCTTCCATCGAAGTAAAAGTCCTATTACATAGAGGAATATCATACATAGCCAAGAAGAACAAAAAGCTAAAGGAAGTTTCCTGCAATCTCAATCAAGAAAAAAGGGGGAGGCGGCACACTTATCTATGAGCATACCGACAAAGGATGGTGAAAAGTTACAATGCTAGGCTTAGGGAAAGGAACTTCTACAAGGGAGATTTGGTACTACCAAAAGAGTAATAGCCAACACAAAAGACCCAACGAATGGAACTCTTAGCCCGAATTGGGAAGGACCACTAGTTATAGCATAAGCTTTAACTAATGGGTATACCGACTATTAAAACTTGATAGAAATCTAGTACCAAGGACATGGAACTCGGAGCACCTCGGTCTTATTTTTTATGATCTGTGTTACTTGTGTAACAAACATTATAATTATTCTGAAAACTGGTGATACAATGAACTGGACAGAGGTATACAAGACAGCCTGAACCAATATAAAAATATCTTTGTATTAATTTATCTAACATAGTTAACAATGAACTGGACATAGGGATATTAAACAGCTCGCACTAGTATAAAAATCTCAGTGTTAATTTATCTAACATAGTTAATACTTATACTGGATGTAAGGATATTAGACGGCCTGAACCAGTACAAAACATCATGTACATGAATTGAGAAGGTCATAAGCACATGATCTGACTATAAAGTCAAAATATAGTCCCCTTCCAAATAGCACGACGGATTGTGCCAAGCACATGAACATGAAACTACTCCCAAACAGTAGGGATGTCATGCCAAGCATCCAACAAACATGCATGTCAAAAGCATAGTTCAGGGTCCATGAACTACGTAAGGAGCCAAGCAAAATGGAATGAAGAGACGATACATGGAATGAAAAACAACCTACAAATCAAGTGCAACTTTAGAAACTACTTATAGCTTGCCAGTTAACATCAAAAACAAGGATATCCTCATATTTCATAGTTCTATTAACGTTCACCGAAATTCGCACATGTTTATAAAACCCATACACCTGTAAACACTTTACAAATTTACAACAAAAATGATAAACTACAATTTATAATAAAACAAAGCAACATTGCAGTTATGACTTGGACTCGAAAGAAGTGTTAGCAATGATTGTTGTTTAACAAGAAGATCTATAAGCATTCGATGTCGGGCACAAGGTAAAACTATCCATAAGTCGGAGAGTAGGAGACGGGACGTCCAACTTAGTAATAACAACCAATGAGCAACTAGGCACAATGTTATCGAAAACAATATGACGATCATAGTTTGTGCCGGCCCAAACAAAACCATAATCCTACAGATCAAACTCATAGTCCGAACAATTATATAAGAAGGTCAGATCAAGACCAAGTCAAAAAGTCCTGATGAAATCCATCATGCACTTCATAGCAGTATTTTCCATAACCTTGTTTAACTTCTCATTGTGGAGTTTCTCCATCAAGGAAGCCCTATCTAAACCACCTAGATAAGTAGCTGTAGAATCAAAATTGGATTGATATTTTGAGGCAGAAATTTTATTCTCAAAAGTATTCACGCGCTCCATAGCCACTTTCCTAACTCGGTTGATCTCACTTAAAAGCCAATCCTTTATTTTCTTAGCAATTCTAAAATAAGGTCCAAAAAGCTCTTACGCAGTGGAATTAACATACGAGTTGCTTCTCCTAGTAATTTTTAGTCCCTTTTTATAATAATTCTCTAACTCAACAAACCTGACCTCATAATAGTCTTTCAAATCATTCTTCCACTTAAGAACAACATCAGAATCTTCCCTTGTCTAGGTGTAGGCACGGCACTAGGTCTTGAAACTGCACCTAAAGTCAAGGCCACATTAGGGACGTCTTCAGCACTAATTTGCTTCGTAGCCAGCTCATTTAACTCCTCAAATTTGCATTCCAGAGCCGTAATTTCATTTGTGTATACTACCACATACGCAATTTTAGCATCTCTCAATAAACCTTATAGTTTGATGACTTATGCTAGGGCAAACTTAAATCTTTCCTCTAAGTTGGCTACCCTCAACCCTCGATCGGAAGAGGTGGGCTAAAAGTCAAACAAGCCAACAAAAAAAGTTAAGAGAATTTCAATCAAGTGAAACACTAACAAAAATTTTACACTTCTTCATAAAGAAATATAATTTACACAACAACTTTATCAGCAATTAATTGAACACAAAAAAGGGTTACTCTACGACGTAAGTTCACAAAAGCATTCTAAGTTGTAAAATCAATAAATACAACACTAACCATAAAAACACCTAAGGTAGGTTAGCCAGTGGTTGAACGGTGTTAACTCGGATGGTCTTTCTTAGGTTGGCCCCTACCTAATGGTCCATTGAATTCTCTGTAGTCACTTCAAAACAAAGTGTACTACATAGAAATCTAAGGTCAAGCGAGGGGAAGAGATAACCAAAGACATCAATGGAACGCTGTATAGTGATCTGCCCCATCTTGCTTTTAACCTTCTCTTATTTAAGTTACTCTGCAAAAACAACAATCCTATCCTACCCAGGTGCATTCATATTCACCGCTACAGCACTGGGAGCAGCCTGTGCCACACGTAAATAATCCTTAAGCTCGTAGATCCTGAGCATGGCTTCTTTCCTCGTTTCTTCTAAAGTATCAATTAGCTTAGCCCCAGTGTTTTTGCTATTTCTATAAAAACCACCAAAATATTTAAGAGCGTTCGCCGTTCATCATCTCCTTTGAAAAAACCAAGAAGCACCTTTAGCACCTATTGTGCCATTTTTAGTTCATAGTGAGATTTCAAACCTTTAAGTTTGCCCTCAAAGGGTACCTCCACTTTCCAAGGAGGGGGACGTACCTACAGAGGAGTAGGGGTCGCATTCGAACAAGACTCCACTCTCGTTTTTTCTACTTCAACACCACCCGTCTCTTTAATTAAGTGGGTAATTTAAGAAGACAAATCCTCCATAGTTTTATTCATTTTCATTATCTCTGCCACATAAAAAACCTTATAAAGTGCCCCACCGTCCTTCAAGGATTGCTATAGCTTATTTAATTTTGATTTGCCAGCGTCAACCCCTATGCACAACTTAATATTTTGCTAATATTAACGATTTAGCACATCTTTTGCCTCCTTTAGTTCTGAAAGAGCTCATTCAATTCTTTCTCGACCCTTTTGTTGGTAAATGTTAGATGTATTTTTGTAATGCCTCAAAAATTTATTAGAAATTTAATAAGAAAATTATTTAAATAGAACAAGGACAAAAAAGAAAATTTTCTTACAAGTCCGAATTTGGTTATCGAAGATTCATCATTATGTTCGTAGTGATTTGTAGATGATTTTCATATTTAATATTCCAAAATCAAAGTCAATACTAAGAAATTACAGGTATTGGAAGAATTGGAAATTAACACAAATTAATATTACACAAACTAATACGGCGGCCGATCGACGCAAGAGGGTCGAAGATCGATTGATAGCAGTTGACCCACAAGGGTAAGCGGTCGATTGTAGCTTGTTTAAAATTGAGGGTAATTATCAGTCGTGCTATGTGTTCGAATAGTCGTGATTACTTACTTCTTTTCCAAGTATCAGATGAGCATGCCCGATCACTATGAAGATTCTCCAACCTAAATCCAATGGCCTAAACAAATTTCCAAACCTTACAAATTCAAGCCTAATCTAACCAAAAATTCACATCATCGTTCATAATAACAAAAGTCTATTAAATTCTAGTTTCTCCTCTTAACCTAAAATGCTTCAAAAATCAAATAAAATCAGTCTAGAAGAGCACAAGCAATCAAAGCAAGCAAAGATAGCACATGAAGGGACGATTCTCAAACAAGAGCAAATTGGAAGAGCATAGGCTTGAATCGAGTGGGAATTATTTTGATTGGGTGATTGTTATAGTTAGTTTAATCTACTCTACTTGAATTAAGATTTTAGTAAATTTGAAATTGAAGTTGTAAAACCCTAATTTGGAAGTTATATCAGTGTAGAACTGGAATCACCATAAATTGTTAAATCTGTATTGATCTTACTACATCTTTCTTCCTATTTAAGCTGCAAATCTTAAAGTTAGTAACCCTTAAATTTGCAAATCCTAAATTGAGTACATCGAAGTTGATAATATGGACTGGTCAAAATAGTGTTAAGGTTCACTACAAATTGAAGTCAACAAGCGAAATTAACATATATAAAACCGATAGTTAATTGACATTAGAAATTAACGAACCCTAAAACTTTTTTCCTACGATTGGCTAACCCTGACCCTTGGCGGTCGACTGGTAGCGGTCAACCGGTTAGGGTTAGTGGTTAACTAATAGATGTGTAAAATGCATGATTTAAACCTTGGCCTAAGGCCTAAGTTTGACAGTAAAAATTTATATAAACATCAATTGTTTGTGGCCTATTTAAGGGGATTTGGATTTTTGCTGGGAGGTTTAGGGAAGCTAGTTCCTATGAATGGATGCTAGGTCGTTGCGGAGTCGGGTAAATGTCATTTACCCAATATAGGAGTGAGTAATCAACTAGTGGCAATGTTTTTCACAAATGGTACTTGCAGGAGGTTCCACGGTGGAAGTGTAGCAATGATGAGGATGCCTGCTGGAGAGTGGCTCGGCGTAATGGTAGTCCTAGTATGTACGAATACCGATGCAACATGGTACAGTTCGAATGAAGGATCCTGATGCGTGCAATAAGAAGGCAACACTATGATCGAGAGGTGAATACAGATGCAGATGCTAAGACACTTCAGTGAATCGGTATTGCAGGTTCCCCCTCGATGCATAGTGGGGTTACACATAGTAGTAAATAGTGGGATAATCAATACCTCAGTAGCCTAGAGGCGGTGATATTGGTGGAAGTTATTCCACAGTGGCCTAGTGGTGGTGCTTCGATAGTTAGTAGCCAAGAAGGTGGTGTTTTACATAGTGGGTAGCTTTAGGAGTGGTGGCAGTCCGTTAGACGTGGAGTTCAGTCCTTAGTTCGATCTATTATGGAAGCCTACACAAATTATAATGTAAGAATGTATTAGACAAGAACCCTTAGGCAACAAACGTTAGGAATCCATGGACACTTGTATCACATCCTATGTCATCTGGGGTGGCATTAAATTAATCGAACATAATAATCATAAATCAAACTTGTTCTCATTTACCAAAAAAATTTCTAACCCACCCTCATTCTCGTAATTTCCCCCACCATTGGATGATAGGTTAGTAGTTAATTGGGTGTAGCACGTGGAGAAAGGAGCTTCACATTAGAGTTCTCATATTCTTTATTGTCCATCATGTAGTTACTTACTATATTAAAAGTCTATACATATATTGTACTTTGAAACAATGTATATGCCAAATAAAGTATTTTGGAGACTATTTTTCTAAAATGTCTATTTTTCAGTACTTATTTTAATTCCTTTCGCTGTGAGATCTGAAGTGTAAAATGTCTTAGAATTTGCCCTTATAATATGCTCTATAATGTAATAATAAACCCACAACTCGTATTTCTTGGCATGACGTGAGTTCGAAGTCACGGTAGGCTTTGAATCGATGTGCCTTGAAGTGCAAGTTTTTATATTTGGTATCGGAACTTAGGTTTAAGATTCCTAGGATTCAGGTACCTATTGAGAGAACGTACTTGAAAATTTAAAAAAAGGAGTTCTCCAAAAAGTTGGTCAAAAGGTTTTTCTAAATGGACTTTGAATGGTATATATTTTTGTGTAGATAAAAGGTTTTAAAGGTTTTACATATACATATACATATACATATATGTGTATATATATATTTCAACAAGGAAAAAATATCAAGTATTCTTCTCAAGTATTGTCCTTGGGAAAGTTGAAAATAATTACCAATCATAAATAGTGAGAATAAGTACGAGATTTAGAGAAATGGCATTAGAAAGGCAGCTAAGATTCCGAGCATGAATATCCCTATATGGTTTTGTCAGTATCTAAAGCAAGGAGACAAGATGACCCAAACCCGATTAAGGGAGTGTAATTACAATTTTTTGATATGTGTATTAATATATAACAACCAATGTGTTTTGACTTATAAGATAATTTTTTCTTATCCCTTATAGAAGCAGACAATTGTATGGTTGTATACCACTAGTGACATGTTGTATTAAATTTGATGTATGAATTCATATGTATCATTTCTGTGTTGCTGTTCTGTGACTTGTAATTGACAGTTATTATATTTTTGTTTCTGAATCGATCCTGAAGCCACCATAGTAGTGTATTAGGTAAGAATTAAGTACGTCGAATACTCGAGACGAAAAGAAGAGAAAAAAAGAGGAGTATAAATATCGACGTACTTATCTCTTATCTAATGCAAGACTATGATGGTCGCCCATAACCAGCCCTATTCTCCACATTAGCAGACAGAATTACTTTGTAATTCTCTTTGTTAATATGGGTCTCAGGGTGGGGCTTCACAGCTTGCTATCAAGATCCTCCTTGAAGAAAGTTAAGTCATTCAAATTTTATAAATTGGAGTTAAAAGCTGAAATTTTATTTGAAAAAGTGCAATACTAAAACAGCGTTAACTTGAGATTCATCACTCCAAATGAGCTAAATCTTTTTGCAAATGAAATAGCTTTCAGTAAGCTATAAAGTTTCATTATACCACTTTAAAAGATTTTGCAATTTATTGAATCTAAAATGGGTTTGAAAATTGATAGACATTTCTGTCTTATCATGAAATTTTCAAGATTTAAGCTGAAAGCAAATATAGCATAACTGGTAAAGCATGGAGTTTCTAGTCTTGAGACCAGAGTTCGAGCTCCAACAGCTGGAGTAGCTTAGTTGGTTAGAGCGTGTGGCTGTTAACCACAAGGTCGGAGGTTCAAGCCCTCCTTCTAGCGAGTGTTTAAGACAAAGTTATAGATGGTCGTCCTTAACCAGCCCTATTCTCCGCTTTAGTAGACGGAATCTTCGTTAATTCTCTTTACTAAGGTGGGTCTCGGGGTGGGGCGTTACAGCAAATTAGTGTTAAGATTATAACAGTTGATGTGAGAAATAAACTTTTCATATTTATTGGAGTTTACCTCATAAAAAAAAGGCTAACAGAGGTTTTACATACCAACTAGCAGTAGAAAGTAAATTATGGACTCAAGAATGAGTAAAGACGATTAGTACCATGAGATCTGTATAATAGGAATATGATGTTGATAACATAAGGGGGACTTTACAAATTAAAGGCAGATTCCCCAATTTAAGTAGAAACCCTATTTTCATATTGGTGGTAATCGCAAGGACTCCTATTTATTTAAAGGTATGGCCATAATATTCACGTATTGAAGTTGGATACTAAAATAAAAAATAAATTGAATTAACCATCTTTGGAAAGAAGAATGGAAACTTCATGCACCAAAAGCATTATTAGGTATAAGTGGGCTTGGTTAATTAGCTTGTTATTATCTACTTCGATTTAAGTAATAAACCAATGAAATTGTTTTCTAAAAGTTAGAAACATCAGATGTTTAATATTATAAATAAAAAAGGCAGGGTTATGATTTCATATAAAATAATCAGACTAACTTAATGGAATTTGTTTAAAAAGGAAAAATTAGAGAATTTGATAAAAAGCAATTTATCAGTAACAATTTTAAAGCTTTTGTTTTGTCTTTTAGGCACATTGTTACACTTATCCTTAACGTACACTTTGCTTTTAATAATAAAACTTTTGAAAGAAAAAAATCGAGAAGTGTGTAAGATCTAACTTTCGAACTCTTTTTATAAATAAGAAATTATTAGTATTTGAAAATATATTTTATCAATGTCATTATCAAACTCTAAAATAATAAATATGTTAAAATTACCATCTTTCCTTTAAAAATATGCTTTTGTAAAAATTCCTTATTTATAAAAGAATTTTTTGGAAAGGTGTGTTTTATGTATGTTTTAATAAATTAAGCTTCACCATTTTGATAATTTAATTAAAGAAAATGTCATAATCTTATTAAGAATGAAATGTTTGTTAAAAAAATGAAAATGATAGAGAGTTTTAGAGTTCTAAAAGTTACTTGTTTTGGGGAAATAAAGTTAAAATCAGAGGTTTTAATTTAAAAAAGGAAAAGTAAAAATATTATGACTATCATTAAACTAAAAGGGAAGAAACTGACTGGAGTTAGACAAATAGGATTAAATAGCCCACTAGGATGGAATTGACTATGAAATTTGGAATCATTGAAATGGTTTGGACAAAGATAGAAAGGAAGCATGAGAACTAAATGACCTTTTCAATCGACGGCTGATTGAAAGGATGGTATACAAGGTCAAACTTCCTGTAGCAATGTAGGGTGAGCACCACCTTGTATCTCTTTACCAAAGTATGGTTTGGGAAAAGCATATTTCAAAATATGGAAAGAGTAAGCCAAGATGGTTATTATCAAGGGATGCTATATATGTAAGGATTGTTATTCGGTTTGAAGTGCAAAAAAAGCCAAGTAGGTTCTACTTCAATTCTTATATAGTGAGTTAAGTGATAGAGGGGTAATTCTTTGATTTTTAGACAATCAAAATTGGAATGTTAAGTTCGGCACTATAGCAGCAAGATTGGTGCCAAATAGGTAAGGATAGGATACTTGTAAGCTACGAGCAGTCCACGTATTGAGCTGAAAGCTACGGGCGGACCAAGTGGACATGAGCAGGAAGTTGTATTAGTGGGAGAGCAGCTCCTATATTAGCATTGTGCGGGGATATTAGTGGAAATTGGTTTCCATGGTAGCCTATGGGCAGTGTTATCTTATTGAGTTCTATCAATGTAGATGTTTTCCGAGTATGCCTATGTAAATCATGGAATTGTAGGGTTAGAAATTTGCATATATTTGAATCTAGAAAATACTAGGTATTTGTAACGACTGCCAATTTATCACTTTGGTAAATTATGTTTATTTTTAAATTTATGCGAACAAAAAGTTAATAATTCAAATAATATGGTTTTAAGTGATAATAAATAATAATAATCTTGTTTTGAATAAATATTGAAATAAAATATTTACATCGAAATTTATATCATAAAACGACACCATATAGATTTATGAGTTTAAATTGATATTTAATAATTATTTTAGTCATTCAAATAATTATTTTAAATAAAGATAATTCATTTTGAATAGTTATAAGGTGATAATAAAACATTTATAACAGTTTTATAAAGATATATACATATATATGATTTGAAAATATAAGAATAAATCGATATCGCTTTATCGGTATAATAGCGATTATTGTATATACTTGTTAATATAAATTTCTACGCTTTTGTAATTCAAATATGATCATTTTAATTAATCTAAAATGATAATAAGTCTATTTCTAAATTTCGTTTACAAATATATGTATGTTGATAATAAGTGAAAATATGATCGATAATTGGTTCCCGGATTTCAACGATTTAACAAACAAAAGTTGTTCATGGACGTTCGAAGAGTTATGCACCTACATGTACATATATATATATGTATATGTATATATATATGTATATATATATATATATGTCACACACATACACAAATATATATATTACAAAAATGATTTAATAATTCCTAAAGCTTAACCATTAAGTAACCATAAAGCAAGCAACACTTCATTGTACCACACCGTCACCTGACATCACCATCACATGGCTTGGAGAGAAGCTGTGCGTGTAAAGGCTGGGGGGGTATGGGCTATTGGCATTTAGGTAGTTATGCATTTGAATATTTTATTCCAAGGTTTTTCCTATAAATATCATCCCTCTTCTCCCAAAATTCCTAATACCATTACACTTCTTCTTCCTCTTCATTTCAAGCTTTCTAAGAGCCTCTCTAATGGCCGCTTAGTTATACAATTTTTTTTTAAAGAAAAGTTAGGAAAAAATATCTCAAATAAAAGATGAAAATGTATATACTAGTTTATAATATCGATCCACTTCAAAACTAGTTATTCACCTCCTCTACTTCTATAACCCACGACCACAGCCCACATCACTCTAAGCTGTGAGCTCCTCCATCATCAAGACTAGGCTGAGCTCTCCTATTAGTCGCGGGCTTGGTTTCATTTGCTTTAGTTCGATCGTAGCAGAGCTATAACCAATTTTATATTAGGTCGAAAGGAAAATGCTGGTAAAACTCCTAAACTATTATATTATATTTTGGATGATGATATGATGTTGCAATGGATTTTTGTTATGCTTTGATCATCAAGTTCGGTTGTTTAAATATGAAATGTTGAATATATACGCAAGTCACGGAAATACACGTCGATAAGCACAAAGGAAATCACTTTCATTAATTTAATGAATTGGTGTATATGGAATGATTAAACCTATTAAAAATGGTTTAAAATGAGTTGAAATATTTTATAAACATTCAAAAGTGTTTTGGTGAAGTTTGAACAGAAATGAGAAATTTAGTCAAAAATAGGCATGTCGCGTAATGGTAGTTCTTGAATTCACTCCCTAAAAGTCAAACGAGTGTAAAGAATGGAATATAGCTCAAAAAATTTTGAGATAAGAATTTTCCAAACTATTATACCCATAATTTTTAAAAGAATAAAGAAAATCGAGATTTTGATAAGTAGATTTTGAGATATGAGCAAAATAAGCTTTTTGAAAAATTGTGGTTTTGCAGTTTGAGATCTAAAACTAGATTTCGTAGAAAATATTGTTTAAAAATATGGAATAAACCTTATAAATCTTTTTAAATGTTTTAAAAGTGATTTGAGTAATAAAAATGAATTTTCATACAATAAAAAGTCATTTTGATTAATTTAGCTTATAAAAGCGCTTTCCGCAACACTTTTCTATAACTTTTAAATTTTAGTTTTAACGATTTTTTCCAAATCTTTTATAAATGTGTTCAAAAGGATAATTAAGTGCTTTAATAATAATTGGAGGTTTTCTAGTTTATTTAAAAAGAATTTAAACAAACAATTTAAAGAAAAGCTATTACAAATTTAGTGATTTAATCTTGGCTCTAAAAGGCAACGAGTAGACTGGGTTTTTCTATTCATGAGTTTCAGATGTGAGATTCTTAAACTAAGGAGATGTTCAGGAGCAACCAGTGCCTTGGCTCACCTGGCCTCCTCCCTGGGCGAGGGATAGATAAGGGTGAAATGTTGGAAACAAGTTAAGTAAAAAAGGATTTGAACTTTCCAAATTTAAATAAATATAACTTTGATATTGTAGAGATGATCTTCTAATACTTGGTGTTATAGATTGCAGAGGAAACTCGTACTATTCATGGAATCTAAAGGCGATTTCGCCATTTTTCCGCCCATAATATTGGTTAAATAAGGGAACTGATAATGAGTAGAATTAGGTGATTCTATAGATTCCGCTCATTTAATATTCACTACTTTTGGATTGAAATCCTAGATAAAATGGTTTTAACTCAATCAAAGTTATGAATTTTGAATTAAGAAATCATTGTTAAGATATAAATAAATGACTTGGAAATATTTTCCAAGGAAAAGATGAAATGATATGTAATTTAAAAAGGTTTTAAGTAATCAAAGTAATTGATAAGAGAGGTTTAATGATTTGGTATATAATGAAAAGAAAGTTTTAGAAATATATTTCTCTAGGAGAGATTTTGGTAAAATAGAACTTAATTAATTAAATAATGATTCCCTATTTACTTAACCTCTTTTATCGATGATTGGTTCGAAGGAACCGGGGTCGGATTTGAGCGACTATTATTCAAAAACCACTTCGAACCAATGTATGCGTTGGAGAAACGAAGGTATTATAAAGAAAATGAAGGCTTGAAGATCGAGGATTTTTGGGGTGAAAGGACTCATTTGTTGATAATTCTGATTAGCTCCCAAATACCGAGGTATAGTAGTCCCTTCATTTCTGAAACTCTTGGGTTACAAGGACTTATCGCTACTAATTCTAAGGTTAATTCCCGATAGGATGTGGTAGAAGGGTGCCTTCGGTGTCATTCAGTCCCAAAATGAACTTTTATGGATGAGTGTTTGACATTGCATTCTTGGGATTTCATCGTTGACTTTTATAAACATACATCTGTTTGGTGGCGGAGAAGGTAACTTCTCTTAGCTTACATATGAGCTCGAGGGTTGTATATTTATAGAAGTCAATAGTGATTGATGGGATGGAAATGTGGCATTGAAAGTGAAATATGCAAAGTAAACGGCGATCGTTACTTCAAGCCTCACACCCGAAAATGGCCAAAACAGGGTAGATGCAACAAGGCTATATGTTTCGCAACCATTAGAATATGATCATCCCCTACTGGATATATTTATTCCCTCTATGACGTTCGGGACTTAAATTATTATGGATGTATGCTGAGGGCCCTCAGATAGGTCGATAATGACCGGGGTGATGATATATTCTGTACTATCTAGGAAGAGGTTGGTCGGTCTTGTGTTGGTAGAGGACCATCAGTTGGGCATCGGTGCATTCCTCTAAAAATGTACTGCCGGAAGGTAGTCCCTTCACCTGGTCATTTTGATGGAAACACATTATCCGATAAGAGCCTGTACGATTTTAGACGTAGAAAGCCTTGTATTATAAGGTGGTAAGCTAAAATTTAATAATGTAACAATCTCTGCTAAGATTAATAAGTTTACTTGCAAATGATTTTTTAAGGAACATCATTAAAAGTAATATCCATTAATTTTACGCAATAATGATTTGGTTATCATAAGGTAAAAACTTGTTCGTGTTTATGTGCAGTGTAGTCTTATGAGATACCCTTTTGTTTTAAAAACGTGTATTTTGAAGTTCTCGCACCAGTCCCATGACTGACCCGGAGTTTCTTTTCCATTCCCTCAAACTTTAGGTGCCCAAAATTTTCTTGGGTAACCTAGTATTTAGGTTTAGTTTAGAAGAAAGCTTGATGAAGCTCGAAGCATGGATCCCGAAGATTTTTTTTGAAGGTTTAGTTTAGTTTATAACTATCCATGTTTAACTCTAACATATGTATTTTAATTTCTGCTGTATAGTTTTTATTGGAATAACATATGTGAGATTCTATTCAGACTTTATTTTTCTTTCTTACCCTTTAGAATCCGCTTCTTCGGCACATGGATTTACGTCAGTTGAATACCGAGGATGTATTAGTGTCGATTTTCGAGAGTCGAACAAATGGGTCCTCACATCATGATATCAAAGCTTAGGTTGAGCGAATACCTAAGTCTGATAGGGGTAAATGTCTCATTAAAGATAGGATTAGTAATAACTTAGGATGAGAAACTCATTAGAGATAGGGTTAGTAATACCCTAAAAAGTTTGTGTATATATGAGTGCATATTTGTTAATATTATATACAAATAATTTTGGTTTTGAAAATTGGCAAATGAAATAATTTTACCTAGGATTATCTTTTGAATATAAAGAATGTTTTTCAAGCAATATAGTTATTTGATTAAGGAAACGATAATACTCAGTTGTTATCATTAATTATGGATTGTTTAAATTAAATGTTTAAGTACGGACACCTTATGAATTTATTTTCACAATTTGACTATGAGGTATTTGATAAGTAATAATGTCTATTAAAGGAATTTATCTGAGATAAATAAATCTTATGAATATGTTTTATGAACCGGATTTATAAAACGTGCTTTATAAAGGAATTTTTAAGAACTTAAATTCTGGTATTTTTGAAAGGAATCTGGAATGATTTTTGTAAAAGGAATAATAATGGTATTATTTCTAAAATAAGATTTTGGAAATGAGAAACTATCTTATAATTATAACTAAAAATGGGCAGGAGATGTGTTCGGATGGTAAACGTTTTCCTTAGGTATTCCCCTTCTCGTTAAGGAAATATGCAATACTATTGATAAAACCCAGGTCCTTGGTATCATTTTTGAGTTACTCGATAAATATAATTTTCTAAAGCTAAAAATCATAATGTGAATCATTAGTTGATAAATTTATTGAGGATTGTCATTTTTTATCAAAATGTGTTATCTTAATTGATAAGCATGGGTATGTTTTGATCTTTAAAATAAATATTTAAAGTTATTAATAAATGGTTTAGGGTTCGTAGTAAACATTGTTTTAGCAACATTTTTTTAAAACCCTTGAATGACACTTTAGAATAAATCTTATGGATATAATTAGATCTTTAATAATGAGATTTTAAAGATAATAACAATATTGGAGTCTTCTATAAAAAATAGAAAGTATTATAATTAACATGTAATGAAAAGAGAAGTTCATTATAACAATGTTTTGGTAGCAATTGTTTTAATCTCTTTGATTATATTTAAGAGGTAAGAAAAAATTTGTTAAATATACTTAGAACATTTGAACAAGTATATAAATACCATTTAAGTATTAAAATTGGTATAATTAAAGAGATTATATATAAAGGGAATTTATGGTGATTTCTCAATTTAATGAATTATTTTGAAAATGAGTTTTCCAAAAACCATTAAGATATGTTTAGAAATGTATTATAATAAAATGATATTTTTCTTTTGGAAAAAAAGGTGTTTTAATTAGAAATATTTGGAAATAAAAATGTAAAATGGTTATGTATAACATAAAAGCTTGAATGAAAGGTGAAAGTTTTATGAAGTATTTTCACAAGAATTTTGGAAAGGTTAATGAATACATATGAAGTATGTGGATTATTTCGTCACACTATTTAATCTAAGATTCGAATGCAGTACTTTGATGTGCTTGACACTTCTTCGAAAAAGGATTTATAACTCGATCCTTGATGGCGAACATTGATGAGGGTTTATGGTTAGATGCTTGAGTTTTCTATCATAGTTGAGTGCTATGCAAGGATAACTAAAGTTCTGATCAGAAAGCCTGGTCAGAGTCCGCACTAAAGGATGGGCGATCAATACTAATTCGGAAGTAAAGTTGTGAATTCAAATGTAAGATCGAATCAGATATTGCATATGGATGATCTATATACATCGTATGGGTGCAAGTTTTAAAATAAATATTTTGGGCGAAATGTTTGGGGATTTGTTTTGGGCAATTTCGAGGATGAAATTCTTTTATGGGGAAAAGTTTGTAATAAATCGCCAATTTATCACTTTGAGAAATTATGTTCTTTTTTAAATTTATGTAAACAAAAGGTTGGTAATTCAAATAATATTGTTTTAAGTGATAATAAATAATAATAACCTTGTATTGAATAAATATTTAAATAAAATATTTACATCGAAATTTATATCGATAAAATGGCGTCATATAGATTTATGAGTTTAAATAGATATTTAGTAATTTAGTAATTATTTTTGTCATCCAAATAATTATTTTAAATCAAGATAATTCATTTTAAATAATTATAAGGTGATAATAAAATATCATATAAGAGAACCACTACGTCGCAAAAAAATAAGGCTAAACCACTACTTCACAAAAAAGGTGACTAGTTATAACGCTAAACCACTACGTCACCAAAAAAAAGAAGAAAGCCAACCATTCTGATCTTAATGAAGCAAACATCATGTCATCTTCCAGCATCATCCCTGAGTGCGATAATTACTACTCTCCTGCCACCAGGAGTAAGCAAAGTTTGTCCCATTCTCTAAATATCAAGTGATATATTACATGACATAGCAGCTTGGAATGTGCATGGTGCTCACCATGACATCAAACTTAATCAAATCAAAGCCCTGATAGATGAAAAGGACCTACACTTGGTAGCTGTTTTAAAAGCAAAGCTTAACAATACTCTGACTCTTCGTGCTACTAACATAATCAAACCTCTTTGGACCCTTCACCACAATCTCCCTGAAGCTCCATGTGGTCGTATCATGATCCTAGCTAACCCGATACATTCTCTGTCAACCCTATTCTCTCCAACAAGCAATTCATACACCGTCACTTACTTCACATTCCAACTTCTAAGTCCATGTACATCACTTTGATTTATGCTACCAACTAGGCTAACATAAGGCAAATTCTTCATGATTATCTCCCTTCTTTTGCTCAAGAAACACATCCTTTGATTGTCCTTGGTGATTTCAACTGCCTATTAAACTTTGATGACAAACATGGTGGGAATCCTCTCAACTTTAATGAAACTTTGCCTTTAAATAATTCCATTACCGCCTTATCCCTTATCCAAATTCCATGTATTGGACCTAGGTATTCCTGGAATAACAGAAGCAGATTTGATTGTAGAATTTATAGCAAAATAGATAATGCCTTCTGTAACAATGCAGCACTTACTACTTGGCCTGCCATTGTATCTAATCTTCCTCCCTATAGTTTCTGACTACTCTCCTCAAATAATAACCTTTGGGGATGCTACTGTTAAAAAAAAAAATCCTCTTCTAATTTTTTAATGCTTGGATACATGAACTTGAATTTTCGCCAATTATTATAACAGCTTGGACTACTGCTTGTTTTGATAACCCTGTGCTTATTTCACAGTAGAAGATGAAGCTAGTTAAAAAGGCTTTGGGAGCTTGGGCTGGGATTAAATTTGGGAATGGAAGCAAGCAATCAGCTACTCTAAAAGCAAGACTCTCCCTTGCTCAAGAAATGGCAGTGCAAAATCTAGATGATATGAACGCTGCTGAGCTTGAGAACGATCTTTCTGAATGGTACTTTAAGGCATTGGCAACTGAGGAGAATATGAACAAGCAACAGCTCAAACAGAAGAGGGATGCTTTGGGAGACAGGAATTCCAAGTACTATCATAATTCTCTCAAGATTAAGCAAGCTAAAACACATATGTACACCATCTATGATCGGTCTGGTCACTTCGCTAATATTCCTCAACAAGTTGATGATAGTATGTTGGGTTACTTCTCTAATCTTTTGGGTAATACTACTAATTTCATTCCTGACTTAACAATAATCTCTAATCTCTCCCGTCGATCTATTGATACTGAGAAAATCAAAATGCTATCAGGGGTAATAAGTAAAGAGGAAATAAAAAATAGCATATTTGGTATGAATAAAAATTCGTGTGGTGGTCCAAATGGGTTTAATGCCCGTTTTCACAACATGCCGGGACATAATAAGTGGTAAATTCTTTAAGCCTATTAAAAATTTCTTCAATCACAATAAAATGCTATCTGGTGTTAATGCCACAAATTTAGCCCTAGTCCCAAAATCTAAATACCCTGATGTAGTCTCTGCCTTTAGACCAATAGCTTGCTGTAATATCACCTACAAATGTACATCCAACATTGTTGCTTCTAGGTTAAAAAAGGTTCTTCCATTCTTAATCTCCAACAATCAAGCTGCCTTCATTCCTTGAAGAAGTATCCTAGATAATGTTTTAATTAGCCATGAATTGCTCAAAGATTACAATAAGGCTAATGTTTCTCCTAGGGCCATTTTAAAACTTGATATCAAAAAAGCATACGATTCAATACATTTGACTACCATTGTTTGTGTTATGGCCAAACTAATATTTCCTAAACATTTTCTTGCATTGATATACACTTGCTCATCAACTGTTAATATTTCAATGTGTTATAATGGCTCCACCTCTGGATATATCAAGTGCAAGCAAGGCATACGACAAGGTGACCCAATGTCATCTTATCTATTTATATTGGTCATTGAAGTTCTGACTAGAATGATCAATTTATGTGTATCCAACAAGTTAATCCACATCCATCCTAAATGCAAGGAGGGATTGATCACAACCTTAATGTTTGCCGATGATTTAATCATTTTTACCAAGCCTACTATTGATTCAATCCAATGTGTTCTTAATGTGTTGAAAGAATTACATCTATTCTCCAGACTTTGCATTAATAAAGAGAAATCTAGCATCAGATTGGTAGGTGTCTCTTCTGACATGCCAACATGATAAAAACTATAAGTGGGTTAGAAGAAGAATCAGAGACATCATCTTAATTTAGCATTCCCCTAGTCTCTTCAAAAATTACTACCTCTCAATGTCTTAGAATGCGTGATAAAATCACAAGATCTATGAATATCTGGTCAAATAAACTACTATCCCAAGCTGGTCATTTAGTGTTAATCAATCATGTAATTTTTTCGTACACCGTTTACTAGTGTAGGACCTTCTTGTTGCAAGCTGACTCTTATGATAAAAAAAGCAGTAAGGAATTTTTTATGGACATGTAACATACACTCCAAAAGATTAAAACCTATTGCCTTCTTCAAGGTGGGGAGTCAAAAGAAGCATGGGGTTTGGGTATTATTAACCTAAAAAGTTGAAATAGAGCTACTTTCAGTATACACTTCGACAATCTTCTTAATGGGAAAAACAATATATGGGTGGATTGGACAATGAAGAATAACATCACAAACAAAGATTTCTGGATAGTGGATGCACTGCAAAATTCAAGTTGGATTTGGAGGTTTATTCTAAATTTAAGAGCTACTTTCCTTTGGCATCTTGGAGTTTTAACTGTTCCTTGTGGTAGGGCTAAATTCTGGTCTGATCCATGGGCTAAGCATGGGATCATTCTAAACAGTATTCTATCATACAATGAAAAAATGCAAACTAAAATTCCCCATGATGTTAAGGCTTCTGAGTACATACTTGATGGAACTATGGCCTTCGCCTACACCAGTAATAATGCAATTAGATGCCTGTGGAATGAGCTACAGCAGCAACAGTACTTGACTTCTCAACTTGGAAAGGTTGTTTGGTCAGAGAAAGATGTGGGTCACTCAACTTCTGTTGTGTACAAGTCTATTTCTGGACAATTTGAACTTTGGCGCTTTATTTGGAACAAGAGGATTTGAAACTCACATTACAAGGAAGGTGACAACTTTCTCCCCTAGAAGGTAATGAGAAATGCATTGAATACAAAGGCAAAACTGTTGATGCTTGGTATGCAAGTTTCTGGTCAGTGTGCATACGGTAATGATGAGCTTAAAAGTTAAAACCAATCACCGTCCGTTTTTCAATTGCAACAAGTTATTCCCTTATGGAAGAGATTAATGCACAAATTGGGTAGATCGAATACTAGAAGAGATAGCATGTTTGAATGGGACTTGATCTATAACGCAACGAGATAGAAGAATGAAAAAACTATGCCGATGCTTCTCGTGTTGAAAAGGTATATAAGAGAAATTTGGACTCAAAGAAATGCAAGGCTATTCGGTAGCATTTTTGAATGTAGGCAACTTTGGTGCGACATATTACAAGCTATAAAACTGGAATACGTCACAACTACTTCATTTTTAGCGCTTGTACTATATGTCAATGGTGTTAGATCCTTGGCTGGATCTCTCCCTTAATCGTTTTTCTCCTATGTGTTTGTTTATCCCTGCTTTTTCTTGATGGAACATTGCATGTAATGTTCATCTCTTGTTTTTATTGTGTTTGTAGTAAACTGGTAGGCACCCAGTTTACCCTGCTTAACTTTGCTAAAAAATCATTTATGATAGTTTTATATTATACGTGTGTGTGTGATTTGAAAATATAAGAATAAATTGATATCACTTTATTGGTATAATAGTGATTATTGTAAATAATTGTTAATATAAATTTATATGGTTTTATACTTCAAATATGATCATTTTAATTAGTTTAAAACGATAAGAAGTTTTTTTTCTAAATTTCATTGCCAATATATGTACGTTGATAAATAAGTGAAAATATGATCGATATTCAGTTCCTCGGGTTTCAACGATTTAACAAACAAAAGTTGTTCAAGGACATTTGAAGTGTTAGGCACCTATATATGCATATATATATATATATATATATACATATATTTATATATCACACATGATAACATGTACATACATACATATATATATATATATATATATACATATATACATATATATATATATATATATATACATATATATATATTACAAAAATGACTTAATAATTCCTAAAGCTTAATCTTTAAGTAACCGTAAAGCAAACATCACTTCATTATACCACACCATCACCTCACATCACCATCACATGGCTTGGGGGGAAGCTGTGCATGTAGAGGCTAGGGAGGTGTGGGCTAGAGGCATTGAGATAATTATGCATTTGAATAATACTATCCCTCTTCTCTCAATATTCCTAATACCATTCCACTTCTTCTTCCCCTTCTTTTCAAGCTTGCTAAGAGCCTCTTTAATGGACTCTTATTTATGGAAAAAAATTATAGAAAATTTTGGGAAAAATATCTCAAATAAAAGAGGAAAATGTATACACTAGTTTATAATATCGTTCCACTTCAAAACTAGTTCTAAACACCTTCCTCTAGTCCTCCAAAACACACGGCCACAACCCTAGGCCATGAGCTCCTCCATCACCAAGACTAGGCTGAGCTCTCCCATAGGTCGCGGGCTTGATTTCATTTGCATTGGTTCGACCGTAGCGGAGCTACAGCCGATTTTATATTAGCTCGAAGGGATAATGAAGGTGAGAACCCTTAAACTATTATATTATATTTTAGACGATGATGTGATGATGCAACGTATGTTTATTATGCTTTGATCATTAAGTTGGTTGTTTAAATATGAACGTTGAATATATACGCAAGTCATGGAAATACATGTCGATAAATACATAGGAAATCATTTTCCTTGATTTAATGAATTGGTATATATGGAATGATTAAACCTCTTTAAATGTAGTTAAAAATGAGTTTGAAATGTTTTGTAAACATTCAAAAGTGTTTTGGTGAAGTTTGAAAAGAAGTAGGAAATTTAGTCTAAAATAGGGGCATCGAGTAACGGTGGTTCGCGATTTCACGCCCTAAAAGTCAAAAGAATGTAAAGAATGGAATATAGCTCGGAATTCTTCAACATAAGAATTTTCCAAACACCTATGCCTATAGTTTTCTAATGAAGAAATAAGATAGAGATTTTGATAAGTAGAATTTTGAGATACGAGCAAACTAAGCTTATGAAAGAGTTTTCCGCAACACTTTTCCACAACGCTTTTCTATAACTTTTAAATTTTACTTTTTGACTTAACGATTCATTTCCAAATCTTTTATAAATGTGTTCAAAAGGATGATTAAGTGTTTTAATAATAATTGGAGGTTTTCCAGATTATTTAAAAATAATCCAAATAAATGATTTAAGGAAAAGTTATTACAAATTAAGTGATTTAATCTTGGCTCTAAAACCGACGAATAGACCGGATTTTTCTACTCATGATTTTTGAATGTGAAGTGCTTATACTTAGGAGATGTTCAGGAGAAACCAGTGCCCTGGCTCACCTGGCATCTTCCCTAGACGAGGGAAATATAAGGTCGAAATGTCGAAAACGAGTTAAGTATAAAAGGATTTAAACTTTCCAAATTTAAATCAATTATAACTTTGATTTTATGGGGATGATCTTCTTATACTTAGTGTTAAAGCCCGAAGATGAAACTCGTACTATTTGTGGAATTTAATAGGTAATTTTGACGTTATTCCACCCATAGTATTTGTTGAATATACAGGAATTGATATTGAGTAGAATTAGGTGATTTCTATATATTCTGCTCACTTACTATTTACTATTTTTGGATTAACATCCTAGATAATAAGGTTTTAACTCAATCAAAATTATGATTTTTGAATTAAGAAATCATTTTTAATATTTAAATAAATGATTTTTAAATATATTCCTAAGAAAAGATGAAATGATTTGGAATTTAAAAAGGTTTTCAAAATAATTGATAAAAGAGGTTTAATGCTTCTGTATATTCCAAAAAGAATGTTTAAAAAATACATATCTCTAGGAGAGATTTTGATAAAAAAAACTTAATCAATTAAAGAATGATTCCATATTTACTTGACCTCTTTTCCCAATGATTGGTTCGAAGGAACCAGGGTCAGATTTGAGCGATTCTTATCCGAAAACCACTTCGAACCAATGTATGCATTCGAAAAATGAAGGCACGATAAAGAAAATGAAGGATGAAGACCGAGGATTTCTAGGGTGAAAGGACTGCTTTTTGATACTCTGGTTAGCTCCTAAATACTAAAGTAGTAGTGATCCCTTCATTTCTGAAACTCTTTGGGTTACAAGGACTTCTCGCTACTAATCCTAGTGTTAATTCTTGAGAGGATGTGTTAGGAGGGTGTCTTCAGTTTCGTTCAGTCCCAGAATGAACTTGTATGGAAGGATAACTGACATCGCATTCTTGAGATTTCATTGTTGACTTTTATAAAAGTATATCTGTTTGATGGCGGAGAAGACAACTTCTCTTAGCTTAACACCCTTCTTTGAGACGTATGAGCTCGGAGGTTGTATGTTTGTGGAAATCAATAGTGATCGATGGGATGGCAATGTGGCATTAAAAGTGAAATGTGCAAAGTAAAAGGTAATCGTTACCTCAAGCCTCATAATCGAAAATGGCCCAAATAGGGTAGATGTAGCGAGGCCATGTGGTTTGCAAAAATTATGACATGATTATCCTTTTCTAGATATATTTATTTACGCTATGACGCTCGTTTTGTGAGGGACCTCGAATAGGTCGTTAGCGACCGAGGTGACGATATATTTGGTACTATCTAGGAAGAGGTAGGTCGGTCTTGTTTTCGTAGAGGACCATAAGTTGGGCCTTGGTACATTTCTCTAGAAATGTACTACCGAAATGTAGTCCCTTTACCTGGTCATTTGTATGGATAGACAATTTCCAATAAGAGCCTGTACGATTTTAAATGTAGAAAGCCTTGTATTACAAGGTAGTATGCTAGAATTCAATAATGCAATAATTTCGGCCAAGATTAATAAGCTTACTTGCAAATGATTTCTTAAGGAACGTCATTAAAAATAATATCCCTTATTTTTATGTAATAATGATTTGGTTATCAAAAGGTAAAAACCAGTTCTGTGTTTATATGCAGCGTAGTCTTATGAGATACCCATTTGTTTTCAAAACGCATATTTCAAAGTTCTCAAAATTTTCCTAAATTTTCAAAAGGTAAAAACTCTAGGTTCCCATAATTTTCCCAAGCAGCCTTGTAGTAAGGTTTAGTTTAGAAGAAAGATGGATGGAGCTCGAAGCATGGAGTCAGATGATTTTTTATGAAGATTATTTTAATTAGTTCCACCACACTCTTGTATTATAGTATCCTGCAAACTTTAAGGATTGAAATTTATAACTGTCCATGTTTAACTCCGATAGATGTATTTTAATTTTGGTAGTAAAGTTTTTATTAGAATTACATATGTGAGAATCTGTTTTGCTTGCATTTCTATTTTCTTACCCTTGAGCATCTGCTTCTCTAACACTTGGATTTACACACGTGAATACCGAGGATGTATTAATGTCAATTTTCGAGAGTTGAAGAAATGGGTCCTCACAGTTTTAGTAGTCCTTGAATTTAGTATTGGGTAGTAGTACCTGAAACTTATACATCATGTGATAGTTTCATATTTATGGATTTGAATGACATGTGCAAGTAAAGTGTAAAAGTTATCACAGTAAATTGTTGGGATTTATGTGATCCCATATTTTTAGTGGGCGGTTGATATGGGTTGTTAGACATAACCGAAAGTAGAGATAAATTGAAAATGAGATTTATGTTGTAATTTAATTCATTGGAATATGGAGGGTTGCAATGTAAATTCCTATGGATTATTAAGTTTAGATTTACAAATAAAAGTATATCATTTGAAATGACAAGGAATATGCCCAAAAAAAGAGATGTATAAATTAGGGACATTTATTATATTTTGTACCGTCTATTTCGATAATCGTGAAAAGGATAATTCATTATAATTTCAAATGTAACACAAAATCTCCTTTTGGATAAGACATAGAAATTCACACTATCAACCTTTCCTTTGGGAGAGAAGTAGTTTCAATACATTAAAACATAGAAATCCCTAAGTATAAACTAAAGTATAGGTTATCATGTTTATTGAATTAAAATGGCAATGCATCATTCTATATTGAGTTGTCACAACCATGAAATAATTTGAATAAGGTGATGAGAGGGTTTGTTTGGTAAAAAGGTCTTTTTTATGGGAGAACATTAAGAAATGGTATAATTTTGGAAGTTCAAGCCACAAACAGTATCCTAGATAAAGTTGTGCTCAAGATCTTCCAATGGATGATAAATTTAAGGATTTGGGTTCGAGTCAAAAAAAGATATTGTACTTAACAAGAATTAGGAAGCGAAGGCGGTTTTCATAGAAAAATTGATCGCGAAATCTTTGATAAGATTTAGAGAAAGGGATAAAAAGGATTCTCAATCATCCCTTGTGTTGAATATGCGCTTATATGATTTTTGTTTGATGATAATAAACATATGTACATTCGTTTAAATGTATTTGTTAATGTACTATTTTATTTTTCATAGATTAAATAAATATTTGTTGAATAAATAAATTACACAGAATTTGAATTCAAACAGAAATTTTATTCAAACAAATATTTATTACAATTTTGAATAGTACAAATTCAAGCTCTCACTATACATATACAATTTTGATTCTATTTACATCACAATTCAATTTACATAAATTCCTCACTACATATCACTCACACTCGTAGTTTATCTTCAACTTCATTCCAGTTAGAATCCAGCATCTGAGCAATCTGCAAAAATATTCACTAACACAGTAAAATTGAAAAAGAAATATTTTTGCAATATAAAATAAAATATGGATTTTGAAAATATTATTTGCCTCAGTTATTTGGGTTGTTCGTCATCATTTACATTTGAATTCATCATACACGAACAACATGACATGCACAGTGTATCACTGTACATGCCACAAGGCCATGCACGCCAATATACACTTGATAATGTTACAGGGACAGGTGAGCACAAGGTCAAACCCAAATAAAAAGACGGGTTCAACTCAGGTGAAAAATCAAATGAAATGGTCAAGATACATAATTCATAGGGTCAACCAAAATTCAAATGTACAAATACACACAACAGTGGTGCTGCATATACATGTATAATGAAGTACAACATCATCAGCTACAACTCTGATGCAAAACTCAAACCTGACCGAAAACTGATCAAAGTGACAATATGAATGGACAAGTGATACCAGTAGAATGAACAACAGCAGACAACAAGACTCAAGTATGCTCAAGTCCAAATGCATCAGGTTGGAATATTTTAGAGCCAAGTACAAAGCATGACCAGAGTTGTACAAGTTCGACACAGCATGGTACAATGCAAATACAACAAGACCCGACGATGTTCACAAATTCAACTCCCTAACCAGATGCAAACTCAAAATGGAAGTGAGACACCAAACCAGTTCAGTACAAACGAATGCACTAAGCAACTGAAACAAGCCAGAAGTTCAAATCAGTGCACAACAAAACGATGCAGCAACCCATATATACAGTGAACAAAGCAGTCTTGCACGCATCAGGTCGAGCACTAAGGAATGCAACACTGCTTCACACACATGTACCAGTGAAACATAACTGTATGCAGACCAAATGACAGACCAAGCTTCTACAAAGAAAATGTAAACATACACAGGTGAAGCAACTCTATCCAAACAGTGAATCAAGTCATGGCTCAAACCAGAGATCAATCGATGTCAACTCTACTGTACAACACAAGGCAATGAAAAAACTCAGTGAATCCCAAGTATACAACTACAGTGTCATGACCAAAGCAAAATCAGAGAGGAGTATCAGTCCACACAACATCAAGTTCAATTCCAAAACAACTCAACAGCAGTATGCAATGTCGAGAAACAACATCAAGTTCAAATAACAAACAGGTGAATCAAACTAGCAACAAGACTCCGTCAGTAGAAAATATGAGTGGAGACATACACATATATACATACATGAATGTATGTATACAAATGATCAGAACCTCAACCAGACAGTACAGGTAGCAGCAATAATGCAAACTACAATGTCACAGCAAACAAGGTGCACCAGACCAGGCTACAAGATATCATAGTGCAGACAACCAAAAGAATGGAACAATGACTAAATGAATACAGGACAGTAAACATATATGCACAGGTACAAAGACAGTGAGCTACATGATGATCAAAGTCACTCAAGTCAACAGTATCAATGCTCAAGTGAAGTTCAGGTTAAACCAACCAGAGAAGATGAACCAAACAGTACAAGCTCGAGGCAATATGAGTGCAATGAAAATATGAAGTGAATGCAACAGAAGTATGATGAAATCCAGAAACTAAACAAAGCACACACGAAGCACAATATTGCCAGGTCGAACATTGTACAACATCAACATCTACAACAACAATGAAGACTACAACAAAATCCAGTTCCAACATGAACAGAGACCAGTAGTGCGCAACAATAACCTTGCATCAGTGTACAAAGAAGATAGTGGCAACTACACAAAACAACCAGACTGTGATTCAAGCAATGACCAGAACACAAAGACAGGTATAACACTAAGTGCAGGCAGATTTGGAGAAATGACCAGAAAATAAAATACAGATGAATACATTCAAGCATCAAGCTGTTACAGGATTGAACAGAAGTGCTTTAAACATCACATTAACTAAGTCAAAGAAATCATCGAATAGTTAAAAAATCAACCGTGGCAGCCAAGGAATTAATCGCAAGCAAAGTCAAAGCCGTGCTCAAAATATACGATGTTGAACAAGTTAGAGACGTGGTGGTAAAGAAACGAGCAAAGTCAAAATCGAAGCCGTGTTACCCAAGCCAATAATATACGAATTGAAAATTTCAGAAATCATCTCAATCATCAATACAAAATCAAGCGGTCAGAGAAATCGATTGGCAAATTCAAACATGTTTATACGAACGAAAATAATGGAGATCGAACGCATATATAACCCAGAATCATCACTGGAAATTGATCATTGGTGTTCAATTGAGCATAACAGAAAAGCATAAAGGAAAATCACATACCAAAATTGAAGTCGAACTGCAGAAGCAGCCGAAAACATCAGATAAAAGATCGACAAATCAAACACGCAAATATCCACTGATCGATCAACATAGTCGTGCTTCGAAAAGCCCTAATTTGAATAAAAGAACCGAAGCCCTAATTTCGGAAAGAAGAACGAGAGCCGCCATATTTTATCTTCCAGTGCAAAAGGAGATCGGGTTTATTTACAAAGGGGAAAAGAAAAGGGCGACCTTGTTAAAAAGGGGATTACGGTTTTTAAGGGTTTAATTCTTATTTTAATATAAGGGTGCTTTATTTTCTTTGGGTCAGGTTGTTTTGTTTAAGGGCAAAAATTTGTGCTCAAGTTTTTATTTATTTTTTGCTCTTATTTTTTTCTGTACTTTTCGAACAAATCTTGGTAAATCACCACCTAGGATTTAGGTTGTGTCAGATTGTCTAGTTAGGATTAGTTCAGTAAGCAGGGTTTGCAAGTTTGCAAAACTCTATAGGCGGTAGCAGGGTTTACGAGTTTGTTAGAGTGTTTGTAAGCGGGAGACTGTTTAATTCTAATAGAAATCTGGGAATGCAGCAGTAGGCAGGGGTTGCCGAAGCTGGGTAAATTTTGTGTGTGATTTACTTTTCAGCATATTTACTTCTCTGCAGTTTTTTTTTTGTTTAATTCGAGAAAATTTGCTATAACCCTATTCACCCCCCCTCTAGGGTTAATCTAGATCCTACAAGTGGTATCAGAGCATGGTATTTTTCTTTAACTCTAGAGTCATGAATCCACCAAATAATGCTTTTTCTGAGGGCAATCTATTGCTAGGCCACCCATGTTTAATGGGAATGATTATGCTTATTGGAAAGTTAGGATGGATATTTATTATAGTTCTGTTGATTATGATGTTTGGGACATTATTTAAACTGGCTATAAATCTCCCACTATAACTGTTGGTGATACTGAGATTCCTAAACCTAAGGATATGTGGGATGCTAACGATAAGAAATTAAAAACTACAAATGCTAAAGCCATTAATGCTTTGATCTGCGCTCTTGATAAGACTGAATTTAAAAAAATTTCTCATTGTAAAACTGCACAGGAAATTTGGCATACCTTGGAGGTGACACATGAAGGAACTTCTCAAGTCAAGGAGTCTCGTCCAGCCCTATTCAACAATGAATACGAGAACTTTGTGATGGACAAAGGCGAGAGCATAAAGGACATGTTTGGACGCTTTTCAACTTTGGTGTACAATGCTAGAGCACTTAGGAAGGTATTCATAGAGGTAGAGCTTGTGAGGAAGGTGCTACGAGTCTTACCGATGAGCTTTGAGTCAAATGTCACGGTAATACAAGAATCAAAAGATCTGAGTAAACTAAGCATGGAGGAGTTGATCGGCAACTTGATGACATATGAGCTTGAGCTAAAAGCAAAGGAGGAACGCAACAACTCCGAATCAAAGAAGAAGACGATTGCCTTAAAGAGCAAAGAAGAAAGCGATGAAGAAGAAGATCCAATTGAAGAGCTTGCAATGGCTGTCAATAATCTTAGAAAATGGTCAAGATTCAGGCCACGCAAGAAGAAAACTAGTGGTAATAAGTCAAAAGAATCTGACAATTCCGATAATGAATTGACGTGCTTTAACTGCAAGAAGCCTGGCCACTTCAAACAAAAATGCCCACTTCTCAAAAACAACAAAGGAAAGAAAAAGAAGAAGAAGGCCTTTGCAGCGACTTGGGATGATGAAGAAGGAGAGGAAGTTTCAAATAATAGCTCAGAGGAGGCTAACTTGTGTCTTATGGCAAAATCAGATTCAGAAGCAAGCTCAGAGGAATCTAGCGAGGTATGTGACTATTCTTATAAAGAACTTGTTTTGATGTGTAGTGATCCTACTAAAATAATTGATACTCTTGAATCTAAAATTGAAAACTGAAATCTGATAGGAGAGAACTTGTCCATGAAAATTCTAGGTTGGAAACTGAACTTGAAAATATTCAAAATCTGGACTGTAAAAAATGTAAAATTTTAGATTCAGAATTATCAAGACATAAGAATAGCTTAGAGAATTTTGAAAAAGAAAACTTGAGTCTTAAGGAAACCATTGACACTAGGAAAAAGGATTTTATAAATAGATGCACCTCACTTGTAACTGAAAACACAACACTAAAAACCAAAGTCCAAAATCTTGAGAAATCTCTGAATAACTTTTCAAGAGGAGAAAAATCATTCGACATGTTATTGGGAAATCAAATTTTTGCCAACAACAGAAAAGGACTAGGCTTTGGGAAAACACAAGCTGATGATAATGCAAAAGGTAAGAGTGTCTTTGCTAGATGTGAAATAATTGGACATCGTGTTAAAAATTGTAGTCATAGGAACAAGAACACAAAATTCATACAAGTTTGGGCTCCTAAGAATTCTACAAACAAATTTCACGTCTATTGGAACAAGAATGAAAGGACAAAACAAATTTGGGTGCCGAAAGGAACATATACAAATAGTTTTGGGTCTCCTCAAAATTATCTTTTAAAATATTCTTCCACTAACAATCATGGACCTATAAAAACAAATAGGTCACAAAAAACTTTTCCCGTGTAGGTGTGGTGGCAGGCTAAGGAACAACAACAGTGGTCTCTGGATTTTTGGCTGTTCCAGAAACACAATGGGCGACAAAGCAAAGTTCCTTAGCCTATTATAAAGGTGACAGAATCACAATGGATAACAACGAAAAATATCGTAAAGGTAAAACAGGTAATGGTATATCTATTTGAATGATATATTAAATGTGATGATCTGTACCATAGCCTGAATTAAAATCAGCCAATATTGAGATAGTGAAGAGATGATGATTTTGATTCTGACTTGTTCAACATAGTTGGCTAATTATATTTATGCCAAAACACTATAAAATTCTCTAATTTTTTTGATTATATTAGGTTAGATCAAAAGTAGTGTTTTGTTGGATATTAATACATTTGGTTATAATTTGGCTAACTCTATATTCACGGTTTTTTTTATTATTTACACGGCTTCAATTCAAATTCAAAGAATGTCATTTAAAATGTTGTTAAAATTGAGTCTGAAATTTTTGATGCACACTTCATGGTTTGGTCGATCAAATTCAATTAATGATAATTTTTGAGTGAAAAAGAAATTCAGATGCAGATTACACTGGTAATCTAGTTGGTAGAAAAATTACTAGTTGAACGTGATTTTTGAGACATTTAGTAACTGCATCGTTTATCAAAGAAAATATCTACATATTTTTCATTTCAAATAATTTTCAAATAGGAGAAAATTTTCTCATATAACCCCCACGAGAAAATCATTTTTAATCATATTTTCAGATTAGTCATTGTGAAAAATTGATTTCATAATTATTTTTGAATTTGATTTAAATGACAATTTTAACTAGTCTAACTCCCTAATAATTATCGAAAAGATAAATAGCGATTGAAAAAAAATGATGAGTATTGATATTTTCCATACATTACTCAAGACAGTATATTTTAGAAAAATTTCTTTAGAAATTCAAACAAGAGTTATAAAACTTTTTGTTGGGTAAAGAATCCATAACCATTTCTATGTCTATCATATTTCTATCAACCATCGCTCATCAAAAATTCAATATAGTTTGTCCATATGTGGTACTTTAAACAGGAATCATTCGTTTTTCATTTTATAAAACAAAATAAAATCCAAAGTATTCACTCTCATTTAAAAGTCCTCGCGGTTATGCATGGGTGAATTACTTGGAATTTGTTATGTGCTTCCATGCTCATTTAAAAGTCCTTACGGTTATGCATGTATGGAACACATATCAAAGTTGATTTATTAAAAAATAAGTTGATTCTAATCCCATTTAAAAGTCCTCACGGTTATGCGTGATTAGAAGATACTTGAATTCTTTGGAATACTACTAATCTCATTTAAAAGTCCTAACGGTTATGCATGATTAGTAGATATTCAAATTCCTGATATAAGTGTACCACAAACAGATACAACTGTATGGTTTTATACGATGACATCATTTCCATTACTTCTAAAAGTGGAATATGCGCCTAACGAGGGTAGTTATGATTTTTGTTTGATTTTCTTATTGAAATTTAATATTTATATTCAATTGAGTTTTTAATGTTGGATTAATATCGATCACTTTATCTCTATTTTCTCTAACACTATTATTCTTTTGCTAATAACAAAAGAGGGAGAGAAAAGTTAAGATTTTGTCAAATAAAATCAAGCAAATGTCAAATAAATTTCCATTTGCATCTAGGCTCATTTGTATATTTCTATTTGTATGCATATTTATAAGGGGAGCTTTGTATAGAGAGGAAGCATTTAAATAGGGGGAGCAATTAGGATATATCTATAGAGCAAATACATTTAACACATTCAAAATCTTAAATATATGTTTGTTAACATCAAAAGGGGGAGATTGTTGAATATGCGCTCATATGATTTTTGTTTGACGATAATAAACATATATACATTCGTTTAAATGTATTTGTTAATGTACTATTTTATTTTTCATAGCTTAAATAAATATTTGTTGAATAAAATAAATTACACAGAATTTGAATTCAAACAGAAATTTTATTCAAACAAATATTTATTACAATTTTTGAATAGTACAAATTCAAGCTCTCACTATACATATACAATTTTGATTCTAATTACATCACAATTCAATTTACATAAATTCCTCACTACATATCACTTACACTCGTAGTTTATCTTCAACATCATTCCAATTAGAATCCAGCATCTGAGCAATCTGCAAAAATATTCACTAACGCAGTAAAATTGAAAAAGAAATATTTTTGCAATATAAAATAAAATATGGATTTTGAAAATATTATTTGCCTCAGTTATTTGGGTTGTTCGTCATCATTTACATTTGAATTCATCATACACGAACAACGTGACATGCACAGTGTATCACTGTACATGCCACAAGGCCGTGCACACCGATATACACTTGATAATGTTACAGGGACAGGTGAGCACAAGGTCAAACCCAAATAAAAAGACGGGTTCAACTCAGGTGAAAAATCAAATGAAATGGTCAAGATACATAATTCATAGGGCCAACCAAAATTCAAATGTACAAATACACACAACAGTGGTGCTGCATATACATGTATAATGAAGTACAACATCATCAGCTACAACTCTAATGCAAAACTCAAACCTGACCGAAAACTGATCAAAGCGACAATATGAATGGACAAGTGATACCAGTAGAACGAACAACAGCAGACAACAAGACTCAAGTATGCTCAAGTCCAAATGCATCAGGTTGGAATATTTCAGAGCCAAGTACAAAGCATAACCAGAGTTGTACAAGTTTGACATAGCATGGTACAATGCAAATACAACAAGACCCGACGATGTTCACAAATGCAACTCCCTAACCAGATGCAAACTCAAAATGGAAGTGAGACACCAAACCAGTTCAGTACAAACTAATGCACTAAGCAACTGAAACAAGCCAGAAGTTCAAATCAGTGCACAACAAAATGATGCAGCAACCCATATATACAGTGAACAGAGCAGTCATGCACGCATCAGGTCGAGCACTAAGGAATGCAACACTGCTTCACACACATGTACCAGTGAAACATAACTGTATGCAGACCAAATGACAGACCAAGATTCTACAAAGAAAATGTAAACATACACAGGTGAAGCAACTCTATCCAAACAGTGAATCAAGTCATGGTTCAAACCAGAGATCAATCCATGTCAACTCTACTGGACAATACAAAGCAATGAAAAAACTCAATGAAGCCCAAGTATACAACTACAGTGTCATGACCAAAGCAAAATCAGATAGGAGTATCAGTCGACACAACATCAAGTTCAATTGCAAAACAACTCAACAGCAGTATGCAATGTCGAGAAACAACATTAAGTTCAAATAACAAACAGGTGAATCAAACTAGCAACAAGACTCCTTCAGTAGAAAAGATGAGTGCAGACATACACATATATACATACATGAATGTATGTATACAAATGATCAGAACCTCAACCAGACAGTACAGGTAGCAGCAATAATGCAAACTACAATGTCACAGCAAACAAGGTGCACCAGACCAGGCTACAAGATATCATAGTGCAGACAACCAAAAGAATGGAACAATGACTAAATGAATACAGAACAGTAAACATATATGCACAGGTACAAAGACAGTGAGCTACATGATGATCAAAGTCACTTAAGTCAACAGTATCAATGCTCAAGTGAAGTTAAGGTTAAACCAACCAGAGAAGATGAACCAAACAGTACAAGCTCGAGGCAATATGAGTGCAATGAAAATATGAAGTGAATGCAACAGAAGTATGATGAAATCCAGAAACTAAACAAAGCACACATGAAGCACAATATTGCCAGGTCGAACATTGTACAACATCAATATCTACAACAACAATGAAGACTGCAGCAAAATCCAGTGCCAACATGAACAGAGACTAGTAGTGCGCAACAATAACCTTGCATCAGTGTACAAAGAAGATAGTGGCAACTACACAAAGCAACCAGACTGTGATGCAAGCAATGACCAGAACACAAAGACAGGTATAACACTAAGTGCAGGCAGATTCGAAGAAATGACCAGAAAATAAAATACAGATGAATGCATTCAAGCATCAAGCTGTTACAGGATTGAACATAAGTGCTTTAAAACATCACATTAACTAAGTCAAAGAAATCATTGAATAGTTAAAAAATGAACCGTGGCAGCCAAGGAATTAATCGCAAGCAAAGTCAAAGCCGTGATCAAAATATACGATGTTGAACAAGTCAAAGAGTGGTGATAAAGAAACGAGCAAAGTCAAAATCGAAGCCGTGTTACCCAAGCCAATAATATAGGAATTGAAAATGTCAGAAATCATCTCAATCATCAATACAAAATCAAGCGGTCAGAGAAATCGATTGACAAATTCAAACATGTTTATACGAACGAAAATAAAGGAGATCGAACACATATATAACCCAGAATCATCACTGGCAATTGATCATTGGAGTTCAATTGAGCATAACAGAAAAGCATAAAGGAAAATCACATACCAAATTGAAGTCGAACTCCAGAAGCAGCCGAAAACATCAGATAAAGGATCGACAAATCAAACACGCAAATATCCACTGATCGATCAACATAGTCGTGCTTCGAAAAGCCCTAATTTGAATAAAAGAACTGAAGCCCTAATTTCAGAAAGAAGAACGAGAGCCGCCATATTTTATCTTCCAGAGCAAAAGGAGATCGGGTTTATTTACAAAGGGGAAAAGAAAAGGGGCGGCCTTGTTAAAAAGGGGATTAGGGTTTTTAAGGGTTTAATTCTTATTTTAATATAAGGGTGCTTTATTTTCTTTGGGTCAGGTTGTTTTGTTTAAGGGCAAAAATTTGTACTCAAGTTTTTATTTATTTTTTGCTCTTCTTTTTTTTCCGTACTTTTCGAATCAAATCTTGGTAAATCACCACCTAGGATTTAGGTTGTGTCAGATTGTCTAGTTAGGATTAGTTCAGTAAGAAGGGTTTGTAAGTTTGCAAAACTCTATATGCGGTAGCAGGGTTTGCGAGTCTGTTAGAGTGTTTGTAAGCGGGAGACTGTTTAATTCTAATAGAAATCTAGGAATGCAGCAGTAGGCAGGGGTTGCCGAAGCTGGGTGTATTTTGTGTGTGATTTACTTTTCAGCATATTTACTTCTCTGCAGTTTGTTTTTGTGTTTAATTCGAGAAAATTTGTTATAACCCTATTCACCCCCCCTCTAGGGTTAATCTAGATCCTACACCTTGAATTAGAAGAAGATTATTAACTTAAGGAAACTCATAAAGGTTATCTCAGAATGCACAATTATTTGCATAGCAGACGTAAAAGAACAAGGTACAATTTAAGGTGATTATTATCAATGCTAATATAATTCTAGGTTATGACTTTAATTAATTTTAGGACTTTTATTATTAAGGTTGAGTGGGAAGATAGACCAAGTTTCACTTGTTGAACTTTAGAATGGATGCCTATAGACTCTAAAATTGATACTTAGGTACCTAAATTTTTAAAGATCTAATGAAACCATTTAGAAGTAAAATGATATGATTTAAAGTTGAATCAAATTTGAAAAGAAGTTTTGTTGTTTTCAATAATTTAAGAAATCACCAAGTTTGGATACCCTTGGGAAAAGTGGAGAAATAGCAATGAGCTAAGAAGAAAATATCACGGAAGGAGACATTGTCCACAATTGAGTTGTCTCACTTGGTATTTAGAAGTTGAGGTGATTAGGTATACCACTGGATGAGATAAGGAAATATGTTGTGCAATGAGGATTCATAGAGCTTTGGTTTCATGGGAGTTACACTTGTATTCATGTTATTTAACATGGTCCATGTTGGCACCGTTAAGTTAATAGCAAGGATTGTAGAGAATTACCTATGCACATACATTCGAATTAAAGATTTTTCTAATGGTACAGGATGAGAAGGGCAGTTGTAAGAAATCGATGAATATGATTCACAGAAGGACAAGGGCTACACAAGGTAGACAAAAAGCATGTACCAATGGGAGACAAGGGTATTTCGAGGATTTGAGTCCTCTACGGTCCATGGAGTTGAGTCCATAATTTGATATACATTAGTTTAATTACATAATAAATTATATCACAATATAACCAACATATAATAGAAAGAAATACACCTTTTATTTTGGACAAAATTGGTTATCGAGTTAAATATAAGTAACAAACTGTAAAAATTCCCTTTGGCATACTCGTAACTCTATCAATCTTCCACTTGCACTTGGGGTCAATTATGGAATCTTACCTTTGATTGGATTTCTTAAAAAATAATCAGGTCAATCCCTTAGTAAACAGGTATGCTATATTGTTTTAATTATCAACTCTTTCATCAACTCTCTCCGGTGTTGATGACCTTCTATTATCTTGTAGAAATTTTTGGAGTATGTCTTTTGACTTCTAGTGAGTTCAAGATTGTTTTACAAACTGTATCGTAGTAGTATTATCATATAAAAACGTCATTGGATTTTCAAAATTTAGAATCACCCCTAGCTTAGTTTTATTGTGCATTTATTTATACTTCTTTTATTGTAGCGTTGTTCAAGGCAATTTACTTAGCCTTAGGTTGGGTCAGTCATTACTAATTGTTTGGAACATTTCCAACTTAAAGTTCTTAACTTTAGCTTGAATGTGAAATTAAGATTGACATTCTTATATGATATGACATATGAAGTTTGAGTCTAAGCACACTTTCATAAGAAGTTCATTGTTTTTGTAAACAATTCTCTAGTATTTCATAAATGCTGGAGAATACTCTAAACTATCATTTAATGATCTTATTTCAAATTTGATATCCTTTCTATATATAAAATACATAAGCGAATTTTTAAATTGTGTACAATATAGCATGTATGATATTTCTTTTGCCAATTTATAAGGAACCATCTTATATGCTCTATATTAAATAATTTTTAATATCTTGTCTACATATATCATTAGGGACAATCCCAACATTCTTTTATACTAATTATAAAATAAGTCATTTTCAAATCTAGTGTCGAGTGTTAAGCAACAGAACTAACATGATTTTAACTTTAGTTCATCGTTAACAGCCACAAATTTGTTGTTAACTTATATAATTTATACCTATTAATATTATTTCTACAAACACGCGCTTCCTTTGGATTTTGGCTGAAAATCAAATTATTTAATTTCTTTGTCAAAATACTTGCCTAACTCTGATGCTAATCGAATTATACTTTTATATCACTCCTTAGATTATATCTATTTACCCACGAACTAAGAAATACTTTAACTAACTTTGAGACACTTGGATTGTTAAGTGTAAACAACATACGCTAAATCAATATTTAGAATTTCTACTTCTTATACCAAAACTCAAAATCATATTGAGTGATAATTTTCTATTAAAATCTGAATTAACTTAAGTACGTTGAATGATAAATGCGTTACTTAAATTTCAACAATAGAAATTTATGATGTTATTCCATTAATAAGCATAACACATTCCAACATTGGTCTTCTTCTTGAAGATGCTTTTGTAGCTGATGGATCATATCACTTTGGTACATTTATCAAAATCATATTTTGATAATGTAACTTAGAATCCATTCTAGATTTGTGCATGATGCCATATGGTGGAGCTAATACTTTTAATGGCTTATTTACAACCGACAAAATTATTTTCTCAACATCAATAACAAAGTTTTAGTTTTTTTTCCAATGGATGAGAATTCTTATTAGATATTCTAATTAGTTGTATACATTTAGGACTAGTCAATTACATTTCGTTCGTTGAAATCAGTTTATCTTTGGATCATATCCAAATCCACTTTACTACCAATAATTTCTAAAAGGAATTCCTTCATCATCAAGTTGGGGTTTATTGAAAAAACAATTATTTATTAGTGCAATAGAATAGGTATTTGCGAAAAATTTATGAATTTTCTACATATATGTTTAAACTGATATAACTTTTGGCTTACGAACTCATGTTCATAACATAAATTGGTCAATCAACATTGATCGGTCCCAAACTACTTTGGGGTGGTTCGTACAAGATCCGTCATGGATAAATATTTTGTGCGCATTCTCGGCTCACACCACTTGTCAATTCCTTGACCTAGGATATGTAGGGATTGTTTCATCATCTTTTATGGTTTTGTAATGTTTTAGACGAAATTGAACTTACTTTATGTACTTATTTGTAAGTACTCGACCTTACAAAAAGAAGTTAACTCAACTTTACTCATTATCAGTCGTGCTTTGTCCAACAAAGTTTGATTACTCCTTATCGATACATCATTATGTATTATAGAAACATATTAGTTTTGAGATTGAATATTATTCACTTTAGGTACTTTCAGAACCATTTCTTATATACTCACCTATTCGATCAAATCAAATTTTCTTATTTACTTTACAAGTTACTCAATGAACTTATCATAAATACATTACCCATATATAATATACACATGTTCAATTTATGTTAATTCATCTGTAAATTAAATAAAGTAAGTGGAACTATATTTGGTATCATATGACTTTTGACTGCATACATCTTTATTATCAATCTGAAGAGTTCACCAATCTTATCTCACTCTTACTAAATGAGTTCTTTGTCCTTAATTTTAAAATAATTGTAAAAGAATATAAATACTTCCTTGTTATGTAGCTAATGCAACAAATATTGTTATTCTAATAGATTTACTTGATAACAAATTTTCAAAAATATCGAAATTAATTATCATTTGATAAATAATATTTGGTACATTTACGAAAACATTTTTTCGTATCTTGATGCATCCACCGATGAGTATTATATGGAGTGGTCCTGCTATTTCCACCATTATTATAATAGCATATGAAATATGAAGCTCCATTCAACTACTTATTATGGGCTTTTTATTTCTTTTACTCTAACCAGTTTACAGTCAAGAGTTCCCAATCAAACTTCTTAAACTCTAAAAATTACTTCTACAGAAAACGATTTTCTATGTAAAACACAGTTTGGAATAGAAATCACATTTTTCATTCTACATTAAATGTCTTTTAGTGTTTTATATAATTCTTGGTTTTGATGTCCCATATAAAATAAAGATACCCTTCACTCTCTTCATCCCAGTCGTGTCTAAGTTGCATTCGCTTTTGTACATTAACTTTGTTTTCCAAAATGGTCGGACCATTTAAAGAAAATTCTTATTATAATCAATCATATTGAGTACAGGATTTCACCTAATGGTTTATTTTCTTATTTTCAATGAATTAGTTTTATTGAAGATTCGTACATTATGAAATACGATCGTTTACCATATAACATTTATTTATGATTGAATATGGACTAAATATCTATATTCTTGTATTTCTTGGGAGTTCAAAACTCATAAAAGACAATACAGAGTCTTGAATAAATAAACTCTTAAGTGATTAAGGCATGAATGCATTTACGACTTTTGTAAATTGGCTCATGCGTGGGTTTTGAAGTGAAAATTTGCCAAATGGATTAAAGGTTAGTATATTTTATATTTCTTTTTAATCTTAATACAGTTCAATTGCATATTTTAATTAATAATCATTTTTCTATATTAGTTGCACAAATTTATCGATGTAGATTATTTAACATTATACAACACTGTTCTTACAATGTTAGAAAGGTTAAATGCTATAATTTTACTTTTCTAATAGGTCTCCCATAAGATTTTTATGTTTCTTAAAACCCGAAGAATAACATAGAAATCTTCTGATTCCTTCAATTGGTGTTAGGACTTGCTTGGCTTGAAATTTTGACCTTGAGTAAATCTCAAATAATCATAGGTCACAAGCGATGGATAACACCTTATCAATTGGATCATATGCACCTCTTAACCCATGGTCTTTTTCCTAATTTCATCTTGACCTTGAGGAAATCTCAACAAATCAAGAGGATTATTCACTCATACCCACCATTTTGCAAGTATAATGCACGTACCTTGAGCAAAAATCAACAAACACATGCATGTATCTTACCTCGTCTAGTCAATATATTAATAGTACTAGACATAACATCTCTAGCTTAAGAAAGCTCAATGACTATGAACATTTAAATGGTAGAGGACAACTTATATATGTTATAGATTCATAATCTTTAATGTATTTATTTTGAGTGATATTGATTTACGAAACAACATATTTCTAATGAAATACCATCATGATTCAAGTGTCGAACACATCAGAAATCATGATATACGTACAATATGAATGTAGTTACTCCTTAAATCTAGTTTGGGTTTTTTTGGTTCCACATAATTTTATATATATATAGTTATGTGTATTAATTTATTTGTAACTTCTATAATTATTTATACTTATATAATATGTACATGTATCTTATTGATTAAATAATATTTAATTAATTCTTATTAATTAAATCATGTTTAATTGATAATTTAATTGACATTTTAATTAATTTAATTTTAAATTTCTACTATTGGATTTTAAAATTCATCCTTAAAAATTTGGAGACGAAGACAGATTGTAAAAATTATATTAATTTTGTACATATCATTGTATATATATATAATTATTAAATAACTTTTAATTAATTTAATTAATTAAAACTAGTTTTTAGGTAAAATAATATTGAATAAATTTAAAATTTTATCTTCATTTACGTTAAGGTAGATATACACATATCATTATATATTTTTATTTTAATTAGTTAACCTTGGTTTATAAATATATGTGTGTGTGTATTTATTTAATCCAGTTAATTAAATAGTAAAGATAAAATTTTTGAAATAAATATATGAACTTTCAAAACCAATTTGAAATGTACATAACATTCATAACATGTTATATTTTAAACTTAATTTTGAATTTTTTTTTAAATTTCAGAACATATTTTTAAAAATTAATCCAAGGCCTAAAATCAATTTGGTCCCTTATATTGGTCAAGCTATGTCAGTTAGAATACAACTAAAATATTATGAAGCCATCATTAGGTACTTGCGGAACTATTTATGCGATGCAGTTACCATGGTCAAGTTATGTTAGTTGGGAAAAGTTAAAAAGGATAGGCGAGACCCTTGTTTTCTATGCGCCTACCCGTATTTTTAGGCATGGGACAAATTGACTCCATGATGAAATAATTAAACTAGTTATAGTATAGTAGGGAGACGATTCAGTTGCGGGTATATGAGAGCTTGAGGAGAAAGTTCAAGCTACCTATCCTAAAATCTTTTCTGGCATGTTTCCATTTTTTAGTTAGAAAATATTATTTTTGTAATTAGGTTCTAGCTTAGGTAGAGACCGTTAGATGCTATGAATGGTTGAAAAGGTGTCAATAATACGTATTATGGATGATGGATGTTAGTGGAGATATTTGGATATATTGTTTGGTCAGTTTTCTTTTACATGTTTAGGATGGTATATCCTCTAGGCATACACACATTCACATTTGGTAGCATAATATCTCTTGATTTTGTTATGTTAATGGATTTGAAGCACATAGATGTTGGATATGAGTTGTGTGGCTGCGCATACATATATAATTACAAGTATACTTACTTAAGAATTGCATACATTTGGATGCATGGCATAAGCATTTCAATGACAGAAGACTGACTAGACTGGTAGACTGGCCTATTTTGTGCATCAATACAGGTTCATGTGCATTTCATGTTCTTGTATATATATGTTTTATATTAGAAAATTTCTAGGGACGTTGCTTGTGGATGATGGATGAGTAGATGGTTGTAGCTATGGGTTGTTGTGTGAGTAAGCATATGGATGCGGCTTTGGATCATGCACAAGTTTCATCACCCAAATACAAGTCATGTCAAAGTCTGTGCAGTTAAAGCCCTGCCAAATCCCTACCATAGCATATAGCGCTCTTCGACCGCAATGATTTTTAAATATTGCGTTATTAAATTGTAGGTCCGCTTTAAGCCTCGCTATTTTCCGCTATACCAACTAATCAAGGAATTTTAGCACCCGTTTTAGCAAGATTAATATGAACAGGTTTATTTGACTAGTTCTGTTTTGTACCAAATCAAAATAGCTAGGGCAAAGAACTAATTTTAGGGCACAAATGCTTTATAAATTAGAAATCTGTTGTAGTCGCCAAATCAAGACTGCATAAATCATGATATTCTTCAGTTTGATGCATAAGATTAAAAAAATTATATTTTTTTCAACAGAAATGATGTGAGAATGAAAATAAATTAATTTTAAATATTTGTTTTTGTATTCAATAAAGATTTTTTTTCACATCATCTATTTCCCGCTATATCCTCATTATAACATTTGCAACTCCACCGCTATGGAATCGCTAAGCACTTGCTACATAATGTCAAACTACATCTTATGTGTAAAATGTAAGGGGGTGAAACATCATTACATCTCCTTATCATCATGCATAAGAGGTCACTAGAAATCATGTAGCATGCTCACGGAAATGCCTAAGATAATCTCTTTGATAATCTTAAAGTAGACATACCGGGAGTCCTTCATACTTAACATATGAAAATACAAACAATCATCCAAATCAAGCATACATAAAAAAAATATGGAATACCCTTGGTGGTCAAGAACATCTCTTAGATAATCATAAACAATAGGTATCAGGTCCAACTCTATGCTCTCATCATTTCTAGCGATCCTCGGTAGCAAAATAGTTGACGTTTGTAGGGTCACACGACTTCACAAACACATGGTCTCATGAATAAGCTAAGAGATCGCTAATCCCATGATGATCATCTTGACTTTTAGCCTTATAATAATTGACTTGGCTCTTAGCCAATGAAAAATTTAACAGTCTCTCGGACTTCTACTAATCCACTCAACTCTCGGTATCATGGATGATCATTGGGACTCTCAATTTTATGTGCTCTCAACATCATAAATAACTATTTCGGCATAGGTCTCAACAAATAATCTAATCGGCTTTCAGCCGCATTAATGATGATCTCATATAGGTGAAAAAATATGTTTCTATATCATCTCATCAATAATAACCAGACAGGAGACTGATAGATTTCAGCCTACTCCAAGAGCCTACCTCACACGCACTTAACGCAACTCCTACAGTCTTAGTTACCTTGATGACCATCATGACCTCATATCCATCGAATGCAAGTCTACCCTATGTAATAGTCACATCCCTATAAGTGCCACAAATGGTAAGCTAGTGTTGGCCCATGTGACATCAAAGCAGTGGCTCTCAGCCTTTACTCTCAGCAGTACACATCAAAAGGTATATCACGGATTCAGGGAGCGACCCCAAAATCAGGCCGCCAGGATGGGCACAAGCCTAATATGGTTTTCTCCATGCTATATAACAGGAGCACATATGTAAGTAGACGCACTTATGGCTTTTAGCCTGCTCACCCTTAGTTCACAACACCATAAATACAAATACCCTATATAACTTGACTCTATAAGAGTGACGTCTACTTAGAAAAAGTAATCGAATGAATATCAGCTCAGGCGTCCCATACCACCTTGTGTTACACACTCATTTACTCAATGTTCGTAAACTACACTTGATAATATTCTTTGTAGAAAGTCTAATGAATAACCGAAAAAATATTACCGAAAGTCTCATACTATACAGTTTTATAACCCTATTTATTCAAAATTTTCATCATAAAGAAACAACATTCAACCATCCAATTATTATAAAAAATGTTTAAGCATAGAAAAATTATTCTTTTATTTCTAAAATGTTTATATATTTTTAAATGAGTAAATTATTATAAAGGAAATTTTTTAATAAAATTTAATTTTAATGGACGTTAAAATTTAACTTCTGTCTCAAGGACAAGCGCCAAAATTTCACGATCGTTCATGCTTTTTTAGTCTCTTTTGCTCTGTAAATAAAATTTCTCCTCCATTAGACAATGCTAACCCAAACCCAAATCAATTTTCTTCCTCAAACTGATTTACAAGCACAATCGACTTCGAAAGCTAGTCGATGGATGTAAATCCACATATTTCAATAAATCCAGAACAAATAAACGATGAACCTAGGATTTAAAAAAGTAGGGCTTCGAATGTTATGCGTACAGAACTAAAGAGAAGCCGAAAAACTAGTTCATCCAAGACTGTTGATTCAACTAATATTCATGAAGAAACAAAGAGGGTGAGAAAACCTAAGGCATCTAAAACTATGAACGAAGACGACATGAAGAAACAACAACTTTCTGATGAAATCGTTGGTAGAAAAAGAAAGATAAAGGTATTACAGCTCTTTTTTTTTAAAATAAAGGATAATTTTACAATGATAGTTGAATTTCCATTTTAATTGTAAAATAGTTTTACAATAAAAGTTATGCTGAATTGATAATCAAGTAGACAGTTTTAGAATGATAATTGAAAATATCACTTTATTCATTGCATGCATTATATTGAAATGGTAGATGAAAATAGCGTTCCATTTTTTGACAAATATTATATGATGATTAGATTGATAATTAAAGAATGATATTTGAATATATCACTTTATTTACTGTATGTGTAATGATGCAATAATAGATGAAAATAACATTTCGATATTTAATAGATGGTAGATGATAATTAGATGGATAGTTATTGAATGATAGATCAATACATCATTTGATTTGTTGCATGCATAATATTGAAATATGAGATTATGGATGAACATAGCATTCAGTATTTGACAGATGATAGACAACAATAAGATGAATAGCTACAAAATGATAGACAAATATAATGTTGAAAAAAACGATAGACAAACATAGTGTGACGACCCAGAATTTTGAAACACTTGAAAATGAAATATTTAATTAATTTTAAATATTGGTAGTTATTTTTAACTTGAATTTCAAATTTAAAAATGAATTTGGCAATTCAATTATTGAATTTAATTTATTGAAGTTGGGTAAAATATGGAATCTTGATTTTTAAGCTGATTAAAAATATTTTAAAGGCTTGTAAGATCTATATTGATAATACTGAAGATAATGGAAGCTTCAGAATTGAATTTGGAAATGTTTTGATCAATTTCGAATTTTATATCGTTTAAATCGATATTTGAAAATTGCCTTCGGAGGCACAGTCTCAGAATTCAACAAAACCGGTTCCATTGGATCTGTAATATTGTATTATTAACAGATTTTAATTTTTGTAATGTTTGCTGTGATCGTTTGGCCGTACGGTCAATAAACGCGCTGAAATTTAAATCGAAAATTCGATATTTAATAACTAGGTTTAAAAAGCTATCTTCTTCATACGATCGAATTTGGACTCGGAACCTTTTCCATTGCATTTGGAATGGGCGTATAACAATATAAACGCCTGGCGGCACGTCCAAATTGGGGTTCAAGATTGTAAGTTGCATTTATCGAAGCAATTTGAATTTTGAATTTAAATTAAATATTATTTTTTATGTTTAATATAATAATATTTTACTAGACAGGTTTAACACGTTGCTTACCTTCTTAGCCACGTGTTTCTCTTATTCTGCATATCCCACACACGTTTCCTTCTTATTTTTAAAAATGCTTGATCATCTTTAGTTTAAAATAAAATTGTTTCAAATTAAAATTGCGAATGAGGATTTTCTTCAATCAAAATCAAAATGGCAGAAGAAGAAAAAAAAGCGAATGAAATTTCTTTTTCCCTTTAAAATTAAAAACAATGGCGACCGTAGTTCGTATCAAAGCAATTCAACATTGTTGGTGGTCGTCATCCTTCCTTTTCAAATCATTCCATTCGCTTAAAAATAAATAAAAGAAAAAAAATTGGCAGACGAGCAAAATCGAAGGGGATCGCAAATTGAATCGCGATGGATCGTCGTCGATGGCGACCTAGTTTTTGTGCGATAAGATCGTGGAAGCTATCGAGCTCTGTCGCGTGCGATGTGGTGGCAGGCACCTGGATGGGGATCGAAAGGGAAATTTCGCATAAGGTTGGAAGGGCAGCTAAGCCTGGTGGTACGAGCAAGGCGGCAGGAATTGAGGGTGCGATGAGGTCGGCGAGCACATTGTCATTCAGTGTGGTGGCTCATGTGGTGAACGACGCTCGCGCGTACAGTCAGGGTATGGTTTCTGGAATCGTGAGTTATTCGAGCTTGTATCGAGGTTATAGTGAGGTAGTTTTCATTTGTCTATTTGTTTATTTATATTAATAAAATATATATATGAATTTATAATTTGAAAAAAATATAAAGGAAGTTATCCACTGTTTCTGTTAATTAAAAATAAAATAAATTATATCTAAAATTTTAAGGTAAGCTATATTAAACAGTTATGTTTTTGAAAAAAAATCCTTTTATTTTAGGATTTAAAAATATGATTTGATAGAAAAATATAAACTTTAAATTATTGAAAATTCTATGCACAATCAGTTTTTGAAAACTAAAAATTATTTTCGGTTTTACATTGAAAAATAATTATACAAACATCCATTTTTAATTACTAGTTTATTTTATAATAACATATTATGGTGATTAACCTATTTAATATCATTTTTACTAAAAGATATTTTAAAAAGGAAAAAAAATTGATTTAAACTAAATTATTAATTGAATAATTTGCTAAATTAAATTTAGTTTTAAATTTAATTTTTAGTTAAATAAATTTATTAAAAAGGAATTTGTTTGAAATTAGAAGTATTAGTTTAAACTCAAAATTGTCAATTAATTAATTTATTAAAGGGTAATGGGTTTAAGAAATTTGTTTTAAGAAATTTAATTATTAATTTAAATTAAATAAATCTATTAAATGGAAATTAATTGTTCGATTTATTCGAATATTAATAAATGATATGATTATTTATACAAGGTCAAAATTGTAAAGAAAATCAAGCCAGAATGGGGACAGATTGCAAATAAAAAGGTGAGACATTCTCACTCAATCGGAATTTCAAGTTTAATTTTAAATAGTTAAATTTAAAATTGTTGATTGTGTGTTTGGATGATTAAATATTATCAGTTGTAATGGATTATGCCATATGTGCCGCATAATAGCGGAGGATATTATATAAACCCATATACCATGATATTCCACCTCGAAGTGGAATTGGTATTATATATGTATTTGGAGCAATTGATTTCCTGCATTATATAGTGGATGAGACCCTATGTGCCGCATAATAGCGGATGATATTATTTAATCTCATATACCGCGATATTCCACCTCGAAGTGGAATTGGTTTTTAATTGTTGTGCTAACATCTGTGGATGTAGAAAAAATGGATGGAGGAATCCAACTGGATTCCTCAAACATTTGAATTTGTTTCACATGTTGTGTTTTGATTTATTTATAATCTGTGTGTGATTATACTTGTGATTGGAATTGTGGAATGCTATGATTTAGCCGAATATATTTTTGGTATCATAGGATACAAGAAATATATAAAGTTTGATTTTTGAAATTTAAGTAGAAGTTTATAGAAAAATTTATTTTTGAAAATTGGATAGATTTAAAAGAAGGAATTTAAATGGGTAAATATTGATTTTGAAATCTTATCGAATTAATTTCAAAATATGGGAAGAAGTTTCTAGAAAATTAAAGTTGGAGAATTTATTTAAAATTCAGATTTTAAATAGTTTGAAAGAGATAAAGGAATTTATTTAAAAAGAAATAAATTTAGAAATCAAATTTGGAAATTAATTTGGTGTTTGAAATGATTTTGGGAAATCGATTTGGAAATAAATTTGGTGTTTGAAGTAAATTTGGAAATCAATTTGAAAATTGATTTGGTGTTTGAAATTGAATATTTGAAAATCCATTTGAAAATCATATATCAATAGATATATGGAAAATTTAAATTCACATTAGGAATTTATAATGGAAAGGGAAATTTGTTTTAAAAAAATAATTTTTGTTTTAAAAGTGTGAAAGGAATTTACGGATTTGGAACGTAAATTTAAAATAAATCAAGAAGGATTTATTGATTAATTTAAATGAACCATTTTTGAAATTGAAGTGTATTTGTAACATCCCTAAAATTTTATAAATTTAAAACTAGTAATTTACTTGAATTTCTGAAATTGAATTTGAGTTAATTAGAATTAATTTTAAAATTTCAAAACAAGTGAATATCGAGTTAGTTTATTTATGCATAGAATGGGTTTTAAATTTGAATTTGAATTTTAATTTGAATATGAATTTGAACTTGTATTTGAATTTAAATGTAAAAATAGAAAATATCTTAAAATTATTTGGATTCAAAATATTAACATATGTGTATAATTTTATTAATGTATAAGTTAGTATTAAAAACATTTTCTTTTAAAAAAGTTGTATAAATATAAAAAGAGAATGTAATTATATAAATAAGAGAAAAATAATATAAAAATTTATTTAAATCCTTATGCATGTATTAGCAAGTGTTAGAATCATAAATGAATGAATTTACAAGTGTTAATGGATCAAGACAAGTGTCATTTCTCTTTGTCTCATTTTTGAAAATTTAATTTAAGTGAGAAAGCAAGCTTATAAAAAACACTTCATTTCCTCCTTTATATTTTCTTTCACCTCCATTTTTATTTACAAAGTCTGTACAACTTTCTCAAACCAAAGAGAAAAAAATCAAGCAACTTCAAAAAATTCAAAACCAGAGAATCATCGAAGAAAAACTTAGAAATTGAAACAACTTCTTCAATTCGAAAATTAAAGCCTGGAAATTCATTTCTATCCAGAAATCAAGGAAGTAGTTTCAAAACTTCAAACAACACAACAAAGCACTGTAAAACCAAAAATTCAACTCAGCAAACAAAGATTCAAAGTTCATGATCAACAATTTAACAATCAAACAAAAAAAATCCTTTTCCCAGTCTTCAAAAATGACAACACCAAATTCCTCACTTTTTTCAAAGTGAACAAGTGAGTAAAACATCTGGATCAGATTTTTTATCTTCATGAAATGTTGAATATGTGAAGTTAAGCTGTGATGAGATATGGTTGGAGTAAAATTATGTTGCATATATGCATAAATGGGAACATGCATGCTTGTGCATGTTTGTTACAGGGATGAATTCTCTGTTCCAAGTTTACAGGCATAAGCCTGATCGAAAAATATTGATTTCTTCTTCTTCGATCAATATTAAACCATAGGATCTAAACAAAAGTTTTTTTTAGGCATGATTCAAGTTCTAAAAATAGATTTAAGCAAATCAAATCGAAGAATTTTCAGAAAGATTGAAATTACAGGCAAAACTAAAACCTATTGGAAATTAAATTATCATAATCTTTGATTTCAAGTATATTAATTGAAATGCTTTAGAAAACAATGATTTTTGAAAGTAAAATCATAATTTTTAAACCAATATTTACCGAGGAAGGTAAAGATGAACGAAATTGGGTTCTTTTGGCCATTCCGATCATCGATGCATTGGGAATGGTCGGGGTTGCTTTTGAAGGTGGAGGAAGACCCAAGGATCATCAGAAAATTACTGAAATTTTTTGTAAATCATCGTGGTAGCCGGAAATCGCTAAAATAGGGTTTAAACCTATGTTTCTGTAATGGTCGGAAATCGACCAATTTCATTGCCGACGTTGGATCGGACTTAACAAGGACGATTGGTGGCGGTGTGTGGTCGATAGGAGGAGCTCGTGACCGAAGCGCATGCCCTCTGGTGATCTATGTTGTCGAAGCAAGGCGATTTAGTAAATGGGTTTGTGTTATAGAAAATTGATCGAGTAGGATGTTTTCGATTTCGTCGTCGATTGTGGTGCTGGGTGGTTGGGATTTCTAGAGGGGGTCAATGATGATCTGTGGGTGGCCGCGGTGTTGGTCAGAGGTGGATGTAGTGGCTATGCATGTGCACATCAATTGGTTGGTGTCAGTGGAAAAAGAATTGTGAAAGAAGGATTCAACTCGAAGCGATCTTCGGGGGGGATCGTGTGATAGCTTGAGTTTTGGCTCGAGTAAATTTTTGGATGTGCCAAGTTAACACTTAGAAAAAATTTAAGTTTGAAAAAAAAATAGGCACACGAGTTGATTTTTGGTGGAACTCGAAGCAAACAGGAAATTCTCTCGGGTAAGACTCGAAGTTTGGGTCTCGAGCCTGTCATGTAAAACTGTTTTACTTTAAACAAATTCAAACTTCTAAACCTTTTTAAAACATATTTTTAAAATGATGACTTTGATTAAGGTTTGAATTAATTAAGTAAGATGTTAGTAAAAGGAATTAATTTTAATTTATTTAATTTTGTTACATTTTTCATTAAATTATTTATATTAAATAAATAATGTAATTTAAAAGGGTAATTAGGATAAAATGTTATTTAAACTACCTTAACCTTTTAAAGTAACTAATGTGATAAAGATGATTTATTAAACAAGTTATAAAAGATAGCCAAAGTGATTAATAAAGATAAAAAGATTTATCTTTTAATTTATTAAGTAATTAATGGTTTATTAATATAATTATTTAAAAAGAATAATTACTTAATTAATTACTCAATATTAAAGATTAATTTAATAAATAATTAAGGTTAATTAATTTGTAATTAATAGTTAATTAATTAAGGAATAATTAATTAATAAAAGTAACTAAGATTTAATTAATTAATAATCAAGGATTAGTTAATTAGGATAATTAATTAAGAAATAATTAATTAATGAAGGTGACTAAGATTTAATTAATTTATAATCAAGGATAATTTATCATTGATTAAAGATAGTTAATGGAAGTAGTTATGTGGTTAATTAATTTAAACCACACGATTTATTCACCTTAATTGAAGATAATTGATTATTATTGAATGTTGCGTATTGGATTGATATCTCTCATATGTGATTGTGATGCTATGTAATATGAATTGCTTTGTGCTGAGCTGTGATATCTGTGATGAATATACTTCTATGTAAATGTGAAAACCCATTGGCTCATAAAACGACATTTGAATTTCGATGCGACAGGGAATCGGATTCCAGTGGGTTATCCGAAACACACATCGAACCCGTGAATCTTTGTAAATGATATATCCACATGTTTTTAAAATTAAGCGCCCACTATTCGGTTTAGCCGGGAGAGGACTTTGTGCCGTATAGCCCATTCCGAATATGTGATATGACGAAATGGATGGCATTTGAAGAGTTGTATGGTTGTAAGTCTGACATTACACTTTGAGATATAAAGCTGATCTCTGTCAAATACATTTCTGTTGATGGCGGAGAATTTATTCTCTTAGCTTAACACCCTTCTCTGAGATGTACGAGCTTAGAGGTTATGTAGTTGAAGGTTATCAGTGATACACTCCCAACTTGGAAGCGTGGCATGCTAAGTGCTGCTGTGTGTTGCTGATCATTTGTTGATCGAAGCATGGCTTTTGTGAAAAGCGTAGCTTTGTAGACGAGACTTTGTTCGAACCTCACAACCCGGTTATGGTCGAAACAGGAATCGTTGCAGCAAGGTTATTTGGGGGAAGCGCCCCCTAAGGGTATGTCATTTTCTTCTAGATTATAAGTGGTATCATGGTACGGAGCCCAGATACTTAATTTTGTGGTTTCTGCAAACTTGTTGCTTTGTGGTTGTTGGTTGAGAGATGCCTCGGATAAAGGTTGGTAACGACTGGGAGGTGGCATACTCATGCTAGTAGTTACCTAGTTACAGAGGTAACCCGGCCTTGTGCAGCAGAGGTCCGGTTAGGTTCTCGGGGACGTCCCTCCAGAGGCATTCCATTTTGTGTGCGAAGTTCCTTTGCCCGACCATTGTTGGAAATCCAGTCATCCAATACGAGCCCTGTACGGTTTTATTTGTAGAACCTGCCTTCTAATATGGTAGCTATAGTAGGCATACTATAATGATACATATGCTGGCTAAGATTAATATTATACTTTCGAAATGTTTTCTACACTATGCACTAATAATAATATCAAAGAAGTTTTTCTTCTATCAAGCATGTTTGACTATCATAAGAAGAAATCTCCTCCAATTCTGCGATTGCATTGTGTGTGTGGCGGGAGGTCTTATGGTAGTTTCATTTTCCAAAAGCATATCGGATTTCTTTTATTAAATGTTTTTGTTTCAAGCAACTGTTTTGTTTACTCATACCAGTCCCATGACTGGCCCATAGTTTATTGTTCCCCTCTAAACTCTGAGTGCCCATAATTTCCACACGAGCAACCTAAAAGCAGATTATCCATGTTTTGGAGCTAGCTTGGATTTTTAAGTCTTTCGGAAGCTGTGAATTCTAGAAGCTTTTGGCCTTGGAAATCTTTTGAAGCGTTGGAGTTTTTGAAGACCTTGTCGAAGTGAAGTATGTTGGAAACTTGTTGAAGTTTTTGTTGTCTTTATACTATTGTATCATATATGTATCACTCTGATATTGGTGATCGATGTTATAATGAATATTGTATCAAAGTTGTATTTGCATTTTGATCAATTATATTCATTTTGTTTCCGCTGTTTATTTTCATCGAATGTTGTTATAAGCTCCATCCGAACGGAAATTCAACGTTTGAATCTCCGGCAGTCCAATACAAGTGAGGTATTTGATGTCGATTTTCAATCGTTGTATTTCGAATCGTGACAAGTGGTATCAGAGCTAAAGGTTGAGTAAGAACTTTAGCTATGGAGTATAACACATTAGGTGGCTCATTACAGATAGAGTAAAGTATACCCTAGAATGAGTATAAACCGGGAGACCGAAACCCTAAATTTCATGGTCTATTCCTTTTAACTATTGATATTCTCGAAGATATCTTGTCTGTATTCCTAAATCCAGTTTTCTTACTATTTACAGATAGTGAGAATGAGCGGAAGAAGAGGACAAGGTAGGGGATGGGGAAATACCACTGCAACTGGTCAAGTCCCTTCAACAACAACTATACCTACTTAACCACAGTCGAATATGGCTGATCTATATAGAAGTTTCTCGAGACTTGGTGGTAATCCATTCATTAGCAAGGAATCTATTGTTGAAGCCTAAGCTTGGATCCGATCCTGTGAAAGGATTTTCAGAGGATTGAAATTGGAAAACGAGAAAATGCGACTAATAGCTTCTTGGCAACTCCAAGAAGAAGCATTAGCTTGGTGGGAGATAGTTATTATGGATGAGTCGGAAGATGAGTTTACTTGGAGACGCTTTAAAAAAGTGTCTGAGCAGCGATACATCCCATCTGTTGGTATCTCCCAAATGTACCAGGAGTTTATGGATTTGAAATAGGGAAGTCTATCATTTGAGGAGTACTTGAATAAATTTAACGAATTGTCTCATTTTGGTCCAGAGCTGGTGAATACACCCTTGAAAAAAAAAATGATTCATTCAAAGAATGAATAAGGAGTACCACAAGAGGATGACAGCCTACATAAAAAAATCCTTTTCGGACTTGATCAATATGGGTTATCGATATGCTACCCTAGATATGCAGAAAGTTCCAAAAGAGAAAGGGAGTTCAAGTAGTTCGAATTTGAAGAAAAGAAAATTCAAAGGAACGAAGTTGGATCAAGGCAAGGAGAAGAGGAGTAATTAGGAAAACCCGCCTAGAAATATTACTTTTTACAACTATCATGAGAAAGGCCATTATGCAAATGATTGTGAGAAGCCAAAGAAACAAGTAAAGAAAGATCAACCCATAAAGGCAAGTCAAAGATCCAAGGAATGCTACTACTGTCACCAGCCAGGTCACGGAGTTAAAAATTGCCCGAAAAAGAAACAGGCACAAATAGCGAAAGTGTACGCAATAAAAGATGACCCCTCAATTTCCAAGGCGGATAAAGGAAAGCGAGTTTTAGAAGGTAACCTTATTATAGATGATAGAGTCGTTAGAGTTTTGTTCAAACACAGGAGCTTCACATAGCTTTATCTCCCAAACAAATCGTGAATAAATTAAAACTCGAACCTAAATTTGTCAATGAACCTATTTACATGAAAAATCTGGTTGGAGGTGCAAATCTTTGCCTATATTGTAGGAAAGTGCCTATCTCTTATTCTGGCGATCAATTTCCTATCAACCTTTATGTTCTCGACTTTAACGATTTTGAGATACTAATTGGAATGAATTGGTTAACAAGATACGAAGCCAAATTAGATTGCAACAATCGAATGATTCTGGTCAAAAAAAACTTGGAGATTTCATTGAAATTTCTTGTGAAGACCCTAGTCTGAAAAGAGATAAACTGATGCATACGTTGGGATATCCCGAACCTGGTCTGAAATCTATTCCAATTGTCCGGCATTTTCCCGACGTATTCGAAGAAGTCAAATCTTTAACCCTACACAGAGAGATTGAATTTAGAATTGACTTAATTCCAAATGCTCGTCCCGTCATTCATGCAAGCCGCAGGATGGTACCCAGGGAAAGAATTGAATTAGTCAAGCAAACCAGTGATTTGCTAGATAAAGGATTGATACATCCTAGTGTTTCTAAATGGGGTTCAGTTGTGGTGTTTGTAGCTATATATGACGGATCCTTGAGATTGTGTGTGGACTACCGTGATCTCAATAAGCAAACTCTCAAAAACAAGTTTCCTTTACCCAGGATCGACGATCTATTTTATCAACTGCACGACGCACTATTCTTTTCTAAGATGGATCTATCCTAGGGATTCCATCAGCTACGAATTGCCTAAGATTTTGTTCATCTAACTGCTTTTAGGGGTCCAGACATTTTCTACGAATGGTTAGTCATGCCTTTCGGACTAACCAATGCTCCTGCATACTTCGTAGGTTTAATGACCCGTGTGTTTCGTGAGATATTGAATAAATTTGTCCTTGTGTTTATCGATGATATCCTAATCTACTCCAAAATCGAAGAGGAGCATGTTGAACATCTTAGAATTATTTTGGAGATATTGAGAAGGAACATCCTATTCGCCAAATTTTCTAGATGCCACTTTTGGGTCAAAGAAGTCAGATTTCTCGGCCATATTGTTAATGAAGAAGGAATATATGTTGATCCCAGCAAAGTTTCCGCTATTCTTGACTAGAAGCGACCTACAACTGCGAAAGAAATTCGAAGTTTTCTGGTTTTAGCAGGATATTACCCGAAATTTGTTCAGGACTTTTCTAAGATAGCTAGCCCATTGACTAAGCTAACAATGAAGAGTGCTAAGTTCGACTGGACACCGAAGTGTGATGAAGCTTTTCAGGAGTTGAAAAGGAGATTAACTATTGCTCCTGTTCTCGCTATTATCATTGGGAACCAAGGCTTGTCTGTCTATACTGGCGCTTGTGGTGATGGTATGGGTGCAATGTTAATGTAGAATGGAAAGGTAATTGCCTATGCGAGTAGACAATTACGTCCGCATGAGAGGAACTACCCAACACACGATTTGGAGCTCTTGGCCGTTATTTTCGCCTTAAAAATCTGGCAACATTATCTTCTGGATAAGAATCTCCTTCATCTTTTCTAAAAGAAAATTTTAAAGTTCAACTTAACTTAATATATGCTTAATAAATCCATCTTGTTTTAGGTGAAAAAATTGAATTATTCATCGACCACAAATCTTTGAAGTATCTCTTCACCCAGAAAGATTTGAATCTGCGACAACAATGTTGGTTGGAATTTCTGGCATCACATGACCTAGATATTCTGTATACGCCTGGAAAATCCAATGTAGTTGCCGGTGCTTTGAGTAGAAAACAAGCTTTTCTTGCTCATCTTATCGTTACTCCTATCCTTCTTCAGAAAGTCACTAGAAAGCAAAAAGAAGACAAGTTTGTTCGAGATATTAATGGGAGAATCCTTCGTGGCGAAGAAACCAGTTTTGAAACCAATCATAGTGGAGTTATAAGATTGAAAGGCAGGATCTGTGTCCCTGACAATCCAGATCTAAAACGTGAAGTTTTGGATGAATGTCACAAGTCTAAACTTTGTATCCATCCAGGAGTCAATAAAATGTATCATGATGTCAAAAGAACTTTTCGGTGGAAGATAATGAAAAGGGACATATCTATATATGTGAGTCGTTGTGCTACCTATCAACAAATTAAAAGTGATCAAAAGAAATGGCGGGTTAACTTAAGCCTTTGGAAGTACCGAAGTGGAAATGGGATCAAGTATCGATGTATTTCATCGATGGATTGCTATGAACTAAGAAAGAAAATGAAGCAATATGGGTTATAACGGACTGTTTGACTAAAACCGCCCACTTCATCCCAGTGAAATCCACCAGAATAGCGGCAAGTTTAGCGGAGCTATATATAAAAGAGATTGTTCATCTCCACGGTATACCCAGCAGTATAGTGAGTGATCGTGTTTCGATCTTCACCAGTAGATTTTGGAAGGCATTCCAAGCCGCATTGGGAACCAAACCGAACTTCAGTACTGCTTATCACCTGCAGTCTGGTGGGTAGACAGAAAGGATTAATCGAATTTTAGAAGACCTTTTGCGAGCTTGTATTCTCGACTTTGGTGTTTCTTGGGGGGATCATTTACATCTGGTAGAGTTCTCATATAACAATAGCTATCAGGCCAATATCAAGATGGCTCCTTTTGAGGCTTTATATGGTTGTCCGTGTCGATCACCTACACGTTGGATCGATTTAGGTCATAGACTTGTCCTTGGACCAGATATGATTAAGGAAGCCATAGAGAAAGTTGATTTTATTCGAAAGAAATTGATAACTTCTCAAAGTCATCGGAAGAGTTATTATGATAGTAGAAGAAGAGATTTGGAATCCAGGTTGGAGATTCTATATTCCTAAAAGTGTCTCCAATGCATGGTGTGTTAAGATTTGAGAAGATTGGTAAGATGGCACCAAGTTATATTGGTCCTTTTCCTATTCTAGAGAGGATCGGTATTTTAGCATATCGAGTGCAGCTACCCAGTTGGTTATCTGGCGTGCATGATGTGTGTAACACCCCACTCCGAGACCCACTCTAGTAAAGAGTATTACGGAGTAATACCGTCTACTAGAACGGAGAATAGAGTATAATGGAAGCGACCATGTGTAATCAAGCTATAAGTAACTACTGAATACGTCGAATAGGTGGTATTCTTTTCTTAAGTGGTTCGACATATCCAATAGATATTTATAACGAGATTACAATGGCTAAGGAAAATAGGTTCAGAACAAACATAATACTAAATGATAACATCATCATCACAGAACAGTCACATAACAGTCACAGAACATAGGTACAATATATCGTCAATACAGATCCAAGTATCAAAAGGTGGGTACAAAGCCACCGCTCACACATGTGAGTCAAAAATATGTACATAAGAGTCCGAAATAAAAGAGTAGCGGAATAGTGGACAAATAAAAGCACTATCTATCAGCATAGCAGATAATGTCCAAGCGGAAGCACATAAGCTAAGTCCAGAGACCTAACCTGAAACAACTCGGTCTGACCCGAGCGAAAACACTCGGGTCAGGCTAGCTAAACAATCAGTAATAACTGAGATATATATAATAATGCAGTACATAAATAAAACAGTACTTCTCCAAAGAGAAGAGTAATATGGACTACATGAATATAATGACGATCCCTAATCATCAATCACCAGTAAAAATCTCCAAAGAGAAAATCAACACCAAAGTGTAGAATAAATAAAATCGCCTCATATCATCGGCGTAGCCAAAACTATAAAAAAAGTTGCCCATAGGCAATAATCCCAAAAGTGACCAGAGTCTGTAATCAATGCCCAAGCAAAGATCGATGCTCCAAAGAGCAATAGGGATATACTGAAAAGTCAATGAAATCGAATACAGAAATGTAGTGTCCAGAGACACTGTGAATCCATAGGGTAGTCGCACTTACATCGTATGGTTCCATAGAACCAACATCGAATGGCGATACTCGAATGGATATAAAAATATCAGATAATACAAATATTGCACGTGCACCGACCAGAGTCGTTGTTGCCAAGTACTGTAGAGTTGTGATCGATCACTCGCACAGATGCGGAACGCGCGAAACGGCGAGATCCTTCCCAGAAGGATAAAGGCCCAGAGGCGCACGCCGAAAAATAAACTGCTCCATAGAGCAGGTGTCCAGAGACGGTTGCCCAGAGGCGTGGTGACCCAGAGGTCCAGTACTGGCCGCCCAGAGGCTAATGTGTCACAAACTTCTTGGAGAGGAACCCGTAAAGTGTTAACAATGAGTCCCATACCCCACGTTCGCACTAAACGGTTTACTAACCAATAGCATGCTCACACTCCAAACAATAAAAAGTCTACCTCGTATCATCGGTAAACTAGACCCAAAGGTCAAAACGATCAATCGAATAGGTCGGGGATTAACCGGAAAGAAAATACACACAGTTCCATAGGCCGGAGATTTTCTAACCGTTTAAGCACCTTTCCACTTCGCTCGACGTGCTAAAAGTGAGTGTGAGATTTTTATTATAGAAAATAATGGTGCGAAACGTTTTTATTATTGATTTTGAAATCACTTTAAAACGGCTTTTGAAAACGCTCCTACTATGGAGTAATTAATTTAATAATTAAAAATAATATTATATAATAATTTCGAAAGCCATTTTGGAGTGAAAATCCTTTTAAAACCTTTTTATAAAGCCCGTGTACGAAATCCAGAGACAAATCTCAAAGAAATCGACGAAAACCAGAAAATCATCAAAAATGTTCTAAGTGTTTGAAACCATTCAAAAACTGCTGCGAACCCAAGTTCGGCAATTTTGTTTGGACCAGCAAACTGTGTCCAAATGGCATGAAAACTGGTAGACATATAGTCCAACATCCCTACTTTAAGATGCAAAAAGAATTTCTGGATTCCGAGTTGAGACGAAGCGGTGGCGACCTCTCAAAGTTGAACCCAGAAAAAGATTCACACTGTTTACCAACAGCGACCAGAGTTCAACTTCGACACGAAATTCGAAGCAGAAAACGAACTCCAATGTTGCCCAAATTTTCCAGAGATGGAGTTCGGAACACCACCTTTCCAACGAGACCAAAAACTTCGAATTCCGACTCCCGATGCGAACGTGGCGGCATCGCGAAGTGGCGCTCAAAAGCTGGAAACAGAGGTGATGTTTGATTTTTTTTTTTTTTTTTTTTTTCTTCTCAGCCCAGCCCACATGGGCTGGGAAAATAATAAGCCCCCAGCCCAATTGGGCTGGGGCAGAACACAAGTTCCCCAGCCCAATTGGGCTGGGCAGAACCGAAGACCCCCAGCCCAATTGGGCTGGGCGGAACACCCCCCAGCCCGCGGGCTGGGGGGGAATCAAATGGCCCCCCCCCCCCCAGCCCGCTGGGGCTGGGGGGACATGTGGGCCGCCCCAGCCCACTTGGGCTGGGGTCTGGTTGGCCCGCCCCAGCCCAGGCGGGCTGGGGGCTGGGGACCCGCCCCAGCCCACTTGGGCTGGGGTCTGAGGTGCTGCCCCAGCCACTTGGGCTGGGGTCTGGGTGGCCCGCCCCAGCCCAGGCGGGCTGGGGACTGGGGACCCGCCCCAGCCCACTTGGGCTGGGGTCTGTGGTCCCGCCCCAGCCCACTTGGGCTGGGGTCTGTGCGGCCCGCCCCAGCCCAAGCGGGCTGGGGACTTGCAGCCGGCCCCAGCCCGTGTGGGCTGGGGGCTTGTGGCCAGCCCTACTAGGGCTGGCCTGCTCCTGGCTAGCCCAGCTGGGCTAGCCTGCTTTGTCTGGGCTGCAATCTGGGTGCAGCCCAGACCCATATTTCAGCCTGTTTTGGCTCTGTGCATTTCCAGCCTGCTGTAAATGCAGTTTTTGAGGGTTTTAGGGTGTTTTTTTCAAGTTTTTGGTCTTAAATTTCACTAATAACAATCACTAATCACTATACAATGATTAATACACCATATAAAAAGAAACATAGGCCAAAGCTTAGCATTACCTTAACAAGCAATATCACAAACACTCTTTGTGCACACCCAAAATGAAGACAATGGAGATCAAAGAGTTATGATTCACATGTTACAAAACAAAACATGTGTTACCATATGATTTATGACATTCAAAAGAGGATTAAACACATATTAGAAGAGGTTTTAGCAATATACCTCTCTAAAAAGCAACAATGAACATTATAACATCAACCCAAGATGGCAAAAGAAGATTAGGAGGCTATAAGATCATAAAAACACATAAAACATGTGTTAATAAACTAATTTCAGAAATTAGAAAACTATAAAAGATGGATTTGAGATGGGTATTTGCATTACCTTTGCATAGAATGATTTGCATAAGCTAAGACTTGAAGGATATGAAGATGGAGGCCCTTTTTATTAAAAAGATTTAGGAAATGGTTATGGTTTTGATTAGGGTTGAATGAGTGAGGTTATGTGAGTTTGAGATAATGTATAGAGAGGGTTTAGGGTGGGTTATTGGGTTGAGATATGTAACCCAATAAGAAGAGGGTTATTTACATGTTTCAAAAATTAGACTAAGTGTTCATGCATGTTTATAACATTCATTTTCTTACCCAAACCCGTAAAAAAAAAAAAAATCTCTCCTAAAATAACATTTTATCCTCATTTTAAAATCTCATATTTCCCATTTAATTAAAATAGCCTTTTTCAAATAAATTTTGTTATTCCAAATCCTTTTATGCTTCATTAAGAATAAATAAAAATCCTAACTTTTATTTATTAATTGGTAATGCAAACCCCGGGTTGTTACAGACTCCCCCCCTTAAGAAAATTGCGTCCCCACAATTCCTTAAGATAGATGTCGTCTATAACGTCAAATCCACAAAAGAAGTGATAGAGATAAAATAGAGAATTCTTACCCGCAGAAGAAGATGGGAGAAAGCCAGGATAAGAGCGCTCGATAGATTCTCTGGTCTCCCAAGTGCAGTCCTTAGGATTCGGTGACCATTGAATCTTCACGAGTGGGACCTCTTTGGTGCGAAGGCGTCTAACCTCCGAATCAAGCACACGGAGAGGTTGCTGCTCCAAAGATAAGTCACGTAAGATCTCTAAATCAGGTACGACATGCGGCTCAATGATAGAATCAGGATCACGAACACACTTGCGAAGCTGAGAAACATGGAACACGTTGTGTATTCCAGAGAAGTGAGCAGGTAGAGCCACACGATAAGCAACGGGGCCGATGCGTTCCGTAATAGGAAATGGTCCAATATAGCGAGGAGCCAATTTCCCTGTGGAGCTGAAACGCACAACCCCCTTCATGGGAGAAACCCGAATAAAGACAGAATCGCCAATGGAGAACTCAAGATTCTTCCTACGGTTGTCCGCGTAGGATTTCTGACGGTCCTGTGCCTCTTTCATTCTCTGACGGATAAGAACAATCTTTTCAGAAGATTCCCGATATGAATCTGGACCAAGAATGAGCTTCTCGCCAGATTCTAACCAACAAGCAGGAGAGCGACATGGCCTTCCGTATAGAGCCTCGAAAGGTGCCATTCCAATACTAGACTGAAAGCTGTTGTTGTAGGAGAACTCTACGAGCGGTAAGTGATCCTCCCAACTACCTCCGAAATCCAGAATACAACAGCGCAAAAGATCCTCCAAAACACGATTCACCCTCTCCGTCTGACCGTCGGTCTGAGGATGATAAGCAGTCGAGAGATTCAGCTTTGTGCCCAAAACTGACTGTAGGCACTTCCAGAAGTGACTAGTAAAGATAGTGTCTCGATCACAGACAATAGAGCTAGGAATGCCATGAAGTCGAACGACTTCCTTCACATATAGCTTGGCAAGCTGAGGAGCAGTTCGAGTGGACTTAATAGGAATAAAATGAGCCGCTTTGGTCAAGCGATCAACAATAACCCAGATAGAAGTATGGCCTGACCTCGATCGAGGCAGACCGTCAATAAAATCCATGGATATCTGATCCCATTTCCATAATGGAATCTCTAGCGGCTGAAGAAGACCAGATGGACGCTGATGCTCGGCTTTGATCTGTTGACAAGTCATGCAACGGCTTACATAACTTGCAACATCTCTCTTTAAACCCTCCCAATAATATAGCCGGCACATATCGGCATACATCTTACTCGAACCGGGATGAATAGTGTACTTAGAGCAATGACACTCGTCTAGAATGTCACGCCTAAGTGATAAATCAGATGGTACAACAATACGGTTCTTCCTACGAAGACACTGATGAAAATCAAGAGAATAATCCAGCAATGTCTCATCACTAGACCCCGACTCGAGAAGGTGAATAAGATGCAATAAGTCTGGGTCCTGCCGCTGAGCATGGGCAATGCGATCCAAAAAGACAGGACGAGCTTCCAAGCTGAATAATAAGACCGGAGAATCAGATGGTGGAGCTCGATCTCTAATATCACATAAAGATAGAGTCTCAAGAGCATCCCACTCGGCAATCATCATAGAAACTACCGCCGAGTGCTTGCGACTGAGTGCATCTGCAACACGATTACCCTTGCCAGGGGTATACTGAATATCTAAATCATATGAGGCGAGAAACTCAAGCCATCGCTGCTGCCTCATATTGAGATCCCTCTGACTGAAAAGATACTTTAGAGACTTGTGATCGGTGTAAAGAGTGAAGCGTTCGCCTAATAGAAAGTGACGCCACGTCTTCAAGGCAAAGACGATAGCTGCCAACTCAAGATCATGAGTCGGATAGCGAACCTCATTCGGACGTAGCTGCCTGGAAGCATAAGCAACTACCCGATCCTTCTGCATAAGCACAGCACCGAGGCCGCTACCACAAGCGTCGGTGTAAACAACAAGATCCTGATTACTCTCAGGAACTACAAGAATAGGAGCATGAGTGAGAAGTTCCTTCAATCGCTGAAAAGAAGCTTCACACTTATCAGACCAAATAAAGAGAACACCCTTACGAGTCAGCGTCGTAAGGGGAAGTGCAACTCGAGAGAAATCCTTGACAAACCGACGGTAATAATCCGCCAGACCAAGGAAACTGCGAATATCATGAACGTTCTCGGGCTGCTTCCAATTCTGAATAGCTTCGATCTTGGCAGGATCGACAGAAACACCCTCCGATGATACAATATGGCCCAAGAACTTGACCTTGCTCTCCCAGAAATGGCACTTGGAGAGCTTGGCCTTAAGCTGATGCTGACGAAGAGTATCCAAGACAATCCGCAAATGATGAGCATGCTCTGCCTCGGATCTAGAGTAAATAAGAATATTGTCGATGAATACCAAAACGAATCTATCGATGTATTCCCGGAATACTCGATTCATAAGATCGACGAAGAAAGCCGGTGCGTTCGTCAAGCCGAATGGCATGACCAACCACTCAAAAGAACCATAACGAGTGCGGAAAGCGGTAAGAGGAATGCTATCTTCCGCAACTCGGAGCTGATGAAATCCGGTGGCAAGGTCGAGCTGTGAAAAGACCTTTGCACCGCTCAACTGATAAAACATATCGTCTATCCGTGGCAATGGATAACGATTTCTGATGGTCAACTCATTAAGCTTGCGATAGTCAATGCAAAGCCTAAGAGAGCCATCGGGCTTCTTAACGAAGACCACAGCAGCACCCCATGGCGAAGAACTGGACCGAATGAGCTGCTTCGCCTCAAGCTCTACTAACTGCTTCCTGAGTTCCTCATTCTCTTTAGTAGACATCCTCGTGGGAGGACGCCCAACTGGGTGGGAGCCTGGAATGAGATCGATGCGGAACTCAATGGCCCGCTTTGGCGGCAGGCCAGATACTGGCTCGAATATATCGGGGAAATCCCGAACGACAGGAATACGAGATATGTCCAAATCCTCATCTCGTGAATCAAAAGAAAGTAAAGTAACATCAGAAATCCCAACATCCTGAAGAGCAATAGCTAATGGAGCGGACGAGTCAGGATGACGAAGAAATAATATCCGCTCCGAACAAATAATTTTGGCGTCGTGCTGAGCGAGCCAATCCATGCCAAGAATCATATCAAAGCCCAAATACTCCATAACGTGCAGATTCGCACGGAAAGAAAATCCACAAAGATCAATATCAACATCCTCACAAAGCAAGCTAAGGGTCGTGGATCCGTCGATGGGATTCACAATCCTTAGGGAAGAAACCAGACAAGTAACATCCAATGATAAAGCATCTACTAGCTCCTTTGATACGAATGAGTGAGAGGCACCCGTATCAAAGAGAACTCTACAAGATCTACCATGAAATAAAATAGAACCTTCGAGAATGGAAGGATGCGTACCTCGAGGCTGAGCTGAAGATGCAGGAGCCTTGGCAGCATTAAGCTTGCCAGGCTTGGCACTAGCTGGAGCAATAGGACAAGTGGAGATCCTGTGTCCCTCCTTCTTGCAAAAGGTACAATAGAGAGGTTTGGGACACTCTCGAATAAAGTGATCTGGAGAACCGCAGTTGAAGCATTTCCTCGGAGGACGGGTTCCACTAGGCTGTGACTGAATCTGAGGTTGAGTCTGAGGCTGAGCCTGGACAGCAGAATTGCCAGTCTTCTTCTTCTTGTTCCAAGGCTTGTTCTTCTGAAAAGGACCCCGCTTCTGGTTGGGGTTTTTGGAACCCCCACCACCATCATCACTATGCTCCATCTCGACTGACTCAAGATGTAGGGCTGCATCAACTAGCTTCTCGAATGAGAGCTCAAGCTGTAGCATAAGATGCCTCTTCAGATATTTCTTCAAGCCCTCAACAAATTTGAGGTTCCTCTTATAAGGAGTAGCAATAAACTCAAGGCCGTACTTGGACAGGGCCTCGAAGGAAGAGACATAGTCGGATACGGAGGACTTCCCCTGCTTGAGATCAAGAAAGCGGCGAGCAAGGGAGTTCTTCTCTGACTCTGGGATGAATTTGAGCTCAAATCTCTGACGAAACTGAGCCCAAGTAAGTGTGGTCTCATCGACCTCGGCAATAAGGAGTTCGTACCAATCCAGGGCACGACTCCGAAGCTGACTAGAAGCAATAAGAACACGATCATGATCCGAGATATCCATACGAGTAAAAATGCGCTCGCATATCCGAATCCAAGCCTGGACCTCTAAGACATTCTCGGAGCCACTGAACGGCTTCCCTCCGAGATGGGTAAAATCACTGCAGAGACGCGCAAAAACAGACATGCGCGGAGCATCAGCAACTGGGGCTGGAGACTGAGAATTCCGAACCAGCTCCATGATCTGGTCGGTAGTCATGAACACGCCCTCTGGATGAGTGTTGCTGGACTGCCCAGCAGCACTAGTCTGACGTGTGGTTCTCCCTCTTCCCCTTCCAGACATACTGAAAGTCAAACGGGAATTAGAGTTAGACATGATTCAATGATTGATACTTAATTAAGGAATACTACGGAATATAATAAATTCCTACACATATTCCTAACTTATCTATCAATAAGCATAAGGAAGGGATTTGATTTAATTCGGATCCGATTAAAATGTATTGTACTAAGTGTAACCGTTCTGTGTTTGTTATGCTTAATTCTGAACCTTAGCTCTGATACCAAGATGTAACGCCCCACTCCGAGACCCACTCTAGTAAAGAGTATTACGGAGTAATACCGTCTACTAGAACGGAGAATAGAGTATAATGGAAGCGACCATGTGTAATCAAGCTATAAGTAACTACTGAATACGTCGAATAGGTGGTATTCTTTTCTTAAGTGGTTCGACATATCCAATAGATATTTATAACGAGATTACAATGGCTAAGGAAAATAGGTTCAGAACAAACATAATACTAAATGATAACATCATCATCACAGAACAGTCACATAACAGTCACAGAACATAGGTACAATATATCGTCAATACAGATCCAAGTATCAAAAGGTGGGTACAAAGCCACCGCTCACACATGTGAGTCAAAAATATGTACATAAGAGTCCGAAATAAAAGAGTAGCGGAATAGTGGACAAATAAAAGCACTATCTATCAGCATAGCAGATAATGTCCAAGCGGAAGCACATAAGCTAAGTCCAGAGACCTAACCTGAAACAACTCGGTCTGACCCGAGCGAAAACACTCGGGTCAGGCTAGCTAAACAATCAGTAATAACTGAGATATATATAATAATGCAGTACATAAATAAAACAGTACTTCTCCAAAGAGAAGAGTAATATGGACTACATGAATATAATGACGATCCCTAATCATCAATCACCAGTAAAAATCTCCAAAGAGAAAATCAACACCAAAGTGTAGAATAAATAAAATCGCCTCATATCATCGGCATAGCCAAAACTATAAAAAAGTTGCCCATAGGCAATAATCCCAAAAGTGACCAGAGTCTGTAATCAATGCCCAAGCAAAGATCGATGCTCCAAAGAGCAATAGGGATATACTGAAAAGTCAATGAAATCGAATACAGAAATGTAGTGTCCAGAGACACTGTGAATCCATAGGGTAGTCGCACTTACATCGTATGGTTCCATAGAACCAACATCGAATGGCGATACTCGAATGGATATAAAAATATCAGATAATACAAATATTGCACGTGCACCGACCAGAGTCGTTGTTGCCAAGTACTGTAGAGTTGTGATCGATCACTCGCACAGATGCGGAACGCGCGAAACGGCGAGATCCTTCCCAGAAGGATAAAGGCCCAGAGGCGCACGCCGAAAAATAAACTGCTCCATAGAGCAGGTTCCAGAGACGGTTGCCCAGAGGCGTGGTGACCCAGAGGTCCAGTACTGGCCGCCCAGAGGCTAATGTGTCACAAACTTCTTGGAGAGGAACCCGTAAAGTGTTAACAATGAGTCCCATACCCCACGTTCGCACTAAACGGTTTACTAACCAATAGCATGCTCACACTCCAAACAATAAAAAGTCTACCTCGTATCATCGGTAAACTAGACCCAAAGGTCAAAACGATCAATCGAATAGGTCGGGGATTAACCGGAAAGAAAATACACACAGTTCCATAGGCCGGAGATTTTCTAACCGTTTAAGCACCTTTCCACTTCGCTCGACGTGCTAGAAGTGAGTGTGAGATTTTTATTATAGAAAATAATGGTGCGAAACGTTTTTATTATTGATTTTGAAATCACTTTAAAACGGCTTTTGAAAACGCTCCTACTATGGAGTAATTAATTTAATAATTAAAAATAATATTATATAATAATTTCGAAAGCCATTTTGGAGTGAAAATCCCTTTAAAACCTTTTTATAAAGCCCGTGTACGAAATCCAGAGACAAATCTCAAAGAAATCGACGAAAACCAGAAAATCATCAAAAATATTCTAAGTGTTTGAAACCATTCAAAAACTGCTGCGAACCCAAGTTCGGCAATTTATTTGGACCAGCAAACTGTGTTCAAATGGCATGAAAACTGGTAGACATATAGTCCAACATCCCTACTTTAAGATGCAAAAAGAATTTCTGGATTCCGAGTTGAAACGAAGCGGTGGCGACCTCTCAAAGTTGAACCCAGAAAAAGATTCACACTGTTTACCAACAGCGACCAGAGTTCAACTTCGACATGAAATTTGAAGCAGAAAACGAACTCCAATGTTGCCCAAATTTTCCAGAGATTGAGTTCGGAACACCACCTTTCCAACGAGACCAAAAACTTCGAATTCCGACTTCCGATGCGAACGTGGCGGCATCGCGAAGTGGCGCTCAAAAGCTGGAAACAGAGGTGATGTTTGATTTTTTTTTTTTTTTCTTTCTCAGCCCAGCCCACATGGGCTGGGAAAATAATAAGCCCCCAGCCCAATTGGGCTGGGGCAGAACACAAGTTCCCCAGCCCAATTGGGCTGGGCAGAACAGAAGACCCCCAGCCCAATTGGGCTGGGCGGAACACCCCCCAGCCCGCGGGCTGGGGGGGAATCAAATGCCCCCCCCCAGCCCGCTGGGGATGGGGGGACATGTGGGCCGCCCCAGCCCACTTGGGCTGGGGTCTGGGTGGCCCGCCCCAGCCCACTTGGGCTGGGGTCTGAGGTGCTGCCCCAGCCCACTTGGGCTGGGGTCTGGGTGGCCCGCCCCAGCCCAGGCGGGCTGGGGACTGGGGACCCGCCCCAGCCCACTTGGGCTGGGGTCTGTGGTCCCGCCCCAGCCCACTTGGGCTGGGGTCTGTGCGGCCCGCCCCAGCCCAGGCGGGCTGGGGACTTGCAGCCGGCCCCAGCCCGTGTGGGCTGGGGGCTTGTGGCCAGCCCTACTAGGGCTGGCCTGCTCCTGGCTAGCCCAGCTGGGCTAGCCTGCTTTGTCTGGGCTGCAACCTGGGTGCAGCCCAGACCCATATTTCAGCCTGTTTTGGGTCTGTGCATTTCCAGCCTGCTGTAAATGCAGTTTTTGAGGGTTTTAGGGTGTTTTTTTCAAGTTTTTGGCCTCAAATTTCACTAATAACAATCACTAATCACTATACAATGATTAATACACCATATAAAAAGAAATATAGGCCAAAGCTTAGCATTACCTTAACAAGCAATATCAGAAACACTCTTTGTGCACACCCAAAATGAAGACAATGGAGATCAAAGAGCTATGATTCACATGTTACAAAACAAAACATGTGTTACCATATGATTTATGACATTCAAAAGAGGATTAAACACATATTAGAAGAGGTTTTAGCAATATACCTCTCTAAAAAGCAACAATGAACATTATAACATCAACCCAAGATGGCAAAAGAAGATTAGGAGGCTATAAGATCATAAAAACACATAAAACATGTGTTAATAAACTAATTTCAGAAATTAGAAAGCTATAAAAGATGGATTTGAGATGGGTATTTGCATTACCTTTGCATAGAATGATTTGCATAAGCTAAGACTTGAAGGATATGAAGATGGAGGCCATTTTTATTAAAAAGATTTAGGAAATGGTTAGGGTTTTGATTAGGGTTGAATGAGTGAGGTTATGTGAGTTTGAGATAATGTATAGAGAGGGTTTAGGGTGGGTTATTGGGTTGAGATATGTAACCCAATAAGAAGAGGGTTATTTACATGTTTCAAAAATTAGACTAAGTGTTCATGCATGTTTATAACATTCATTTTCTTACCCAAACCCATAAAAAAAAAATCTCTCCTAAAATAACATTTTATCCTCATTTTAAAATCTCATATTTCCCATTTAATTAAAATAGCCTTTTTCAAATAAATTTTGTTATTCCAAATCCTTTTATGCTTCATTAAGAATAAATAAAAATCCTAACTTTTATTTATTAATTGGTAATGCAAACCCCGGGTTGTTACAATGAGTTTCACATTTCTAACCTCCGAAAATATATGCACGATCCAGACTAATTATTCAAGAAGCTGCTCAGCAGGATTTGAAGATCATACCAAACCTGGCAGAAAAGAGAGAACTGATAAAGAACATTGATCGTGATGAAAAGCAACTGAGGAACAAAATTGTGAAACTAGTTAAAATGCAATGGAATGGCGATCCAAAGGACTGTACTTGGGAAATAGAGGATAGCATGCAAAAGTACTATCCCAATTACAGAGTGGATATTCCGGCTTGATTGGTAAGCCATTTCTCTATCTTTATATATTCATATAATTCCTTGTTTGTCTTTCTCTCTCTTTCAAATTTCGAGAACGAAATTTTCTTAAGGAGGGAACCTGTAACATACCTAAAATTTTATAAATTTAAAACTAGCAATTTATTTGAATTTCTAAAATTGAATTTGAGTTAATTTGAATTAATTTTTAAAATTTGAAAAGAAGTGAATATTGAGTTTTTTTATTTATGTATAGAATAGATTTCAAATTTGAACTTTAATTTTAGTTTGAATCTGAATTTGAACTTGTATTTGAATTTAAATTTAAAAATAGAAAATATCTTAAAATTATTTAGATTCAAAATATTAACATATGTGTATAATTTTATTAATGTATGAATTAGTATTGAAAACATTTCTTCTAAAAAAGTTGTATAAATTTAAAAAAAGAGTGTAATTATATAAATAAGAGAAAAATAATATAAAAATTTATTTAAATCTTTATGCATGTATCAGCAAGTGTTAGAATCATAAATGAATGAATTTACAAGTGTTAATGGATGAAGACAAGTGTCATTTCTCTTTGTTTCATTTTTGAAAATTTAATTTAAGGGAGAAAGCAAGCTTATAAAAAAAAACTTCATTTCCTCCTTTATATTTTCATTCACCTCCATTTTTATTTACAAAGCCTATACAACTTTCTCGACCAGAAAAAAAATTTCAAGCAACTTCAAAAATATTAAAACCAAAGAATCAGCAAAGAAAAACCTGGAAATTGAAACAACTTCTTCAATTCAAAAATTCAAGCCTCGAAATTCATTTCTATCCAGAAATCAAGGAAGTAGTTTCAAAAGTTCAAACAAACAACACAGCAAAGCACTGTAAAACCAAAAATTCAACTCAGCAAACAAAGATTCCAAGATCAAGATCAACAATTCAACAATCATAGAAAAAATCTTTTTCCTAGTCTTCAAAACTGTCAACACCAACTTCCTCTCTGTTTTCAAAATGAACAGGTGAGTAAACCATCTAGATCAGATTTTTAATCTTGATGAAATGTTGAATATGTGAAGTTAAGCTGTGATGAGATATGGTTGGAGTAAAATTATGTTGCATATTTGCATAAATAGGAACATGCATGTTTTTGCATGTCTGTTACAGGGATGAATTCTTTGTTCCAAGTTGACAGGCATAAGCCTGATAGTAAAAATTGATTTCTTCTTCTTCAATCAATATTAAACCATAGGATCTAAACAAAAGTTGTTTGTTTAGGCACGATTCAAATTCTAAAAATAGATTTAACCAAATCAAATCGAAGAATTTTTTGAAAAATTAAAATTACATACAAAACTAAAACCTGTTGGAAATTCAATTATCATAATCTTTGATTTCAATTATATCAATTGAAAAGCTTTAGAAAACAATGATTTTTGAAAGTAAAATCATAATTTTAAAACCAGTATTTACTGAGAAAGGCAAAGATGAACGAAATTGGGTTTTTTTTAGCCATTACCGATCATCGATGCAATGGGAATGGTCGGCGTTGCTTTTGAAAGTGTAGGAAGACTCGGAGATCATTAGAAAATTACTGAACGAATTTGTAAATCATCGTGGTGGCCGAAAATCGCAAAACTAGGGTTTAAACCCATGTTTCTGTAATGGTCAGAAATTGACCAATTTCATCGCCGACGTTGCATCGGACTTAACAAGGACGATTGGTGGCGGTGCGTGGTCGATAAAAGGAGCTCATGATGGAAGCGCATGGCCTCGGGTAATCTATGTCGTCGAAGCGAGGCGATTTAGTAAATGGGTTTGGGTTGCAGAAAATTGATCGAGTGGGATGTTTTCGATTTCGTCGTCGATTGTGGTGCTGGGTGGTTGGGATTTGTAGTGGGAGTCAAAGATGATCTGTGGGTGGCCACAGTGTTGCTCAGAGGTGGCTGTAGTGGCTATGCATGTGCACAACAATTGGTTGGTGTCAGTGGAAAAAGAATTGTGGATGAAGGATTTAACTCGAAGCGATCTTCGGAGGGGATCATGTGATAGCTCGAGTTTTGACTCGAGTAAATTTTTGGATGTGCCGAGTTAACACTTAGAAAAATTTTAAGTTTGAAAAAAAATAGGCGCACGGGTTGATTTTTGGTGGAACTCGAAGCAAACAGGAAATTCTCTTGGGTAAGACTCGAAACGGGTCTCGAGTCTGTCATGTAGAACAATTTTACTTTAAACAAATTCAAACTTTAAACCTTTTTAAACTATGTTTTCAAAATGATGATTTTGATTAAAGTTTGAATTAATTAAGTAAAATATTTTTAAAAGGAATTAATTTTAATTTATTTAATTTTTTTACATTTTTTCATTAAGTTATTTATATTAAATAAATGATGTAATATAAAAGGGTAATTAGGATAAAATGTTATTTAAACTACCTTAACATTTTAAAGTAACTAATGTGATAAAGATGATTTATTAAACAAGTTCTAAAAGATAACCAAAGTGATTAATAAAGATAAAAAGATCCATCTTTTAATTTATTTATAATTAATGGTTTACTAATATAATTATTTAAAAAGAATAATTACTTAATTAATTACTCAATATTAAAGATTAATTTAATAAATAATTAAGGTTAATTAATTTGTAATTAATAATTAATTAATTAGTTAAGGAATAATTAATTCATAAAAGTAATTAAGATTTAAATAATTAAAAATCAAGTATTAATTAATTAAGATAATTAATTAAGGAATAATTAATTAGATTAAGATTTAATTAATTTATAATTAAGGATAATTAACCATTGATTAAAGATAGTTAATGAAAGAAATTATGTGGTAAATTAATCTAAACCACACGATTTATTCATCTTAATTGAAGATGATTGATTATTATTGAATGTTGTGTATTGGATTGATATCTCTAATATGTGATTGTGATGCTATGTAATATGAATTACTTTGTGCTGAGTTGTGATATCTGTGATGAATATACTTCGATGTGAATGTGAAAACCCATTGGCCCATAAAACGGCATTTGAATTTTGATGCAACAGGGAGTCGGATTCAAGGGGGTTATCCGAAACCCACATCGAACCCGTGAATCTTTGTGAATAATATATCCACATGTTTTTAAAATTAAACGCCCAGTATTTGGTTTAGCCGGAGAGGACTTTGTATCGTATAGCCCATTCCGAATATGTGATACGACGAAATGGATGGCATCTGTGACGGTGGTGAAGACCGGGCGTCTTCGAGAATGATAGGATAACCTATCGAATGACTCTGCACTGAGCTGCTCGGGTATAGAGATATCCATATGTGATGGGGAGTCCGATCGGGATTGTGGATGCCTGGATTGCAAGGGCTTCTTTGGAAGTGCCTTCGGTTCTGTTCGAACCCGGAACAGACTTATATGGTTGTATGTCTGACATTACACTTTGAGATATAAAGCTGATCTCTTTCAAATACATTTCTGTTGGTGGCGGAGAATTTATTCTCTTAGCATAATACCCTTCTCTGAGACGTATGAGCTCGGAGGTTATGTAGTTGAACGTTATCGGTGATATACTCCCAATTTGGTAGTGTGGCATGCTGAGTGTTGTTGTGTGTTGTTGATCATTTAATGATCGAAGCATGGCTTTTGTGTGACATCCCGGAAATTTGGCAACATATATTTAATAATCCGTGTTAGAAATTAATTTAATTTGATAATTTTTGATAATAAAATTTGAATTGATTTAATAATCTTCTTTTAGTAAATATTTAAATTAGAAGATTGTATCTTTTTAAAGCTAATTAATTGTTTTCTGTTTATAATATATATAATTGTATATATTGTAAATTGATAAACTTTGATTTTTGAATTTAGTAAATGAATTAATTTTCTAATTTTAGTTTATATTTGGTAAATTGGATATTTGATTTAAAATTAACATTTAACTTTCCAAAACAATTTAATAAATAATTATATGGTTTATACTTAGGAAAATCTTATTTGTTTAAATTTTTATTTGTAATTAACTTAAATATGAACTTAAATTTGATTAACATAAAAGCTTTGTTTTTTTTATATTGTTTGAATTTATATATAAAAGAGTTTAAAATACAATTTACAAATAATTTTAATTTATTAAGCAATAGAAGTAATTCATAATCTCATTTATAAATTATTTAGAATGGTTAATTTTTTATTTTCAGATAATAATGATAATACTTAGTTTTTCATAAATCATAAATAGATTTTTAGCGATAGGACTTGTTATTTTTAATTTTAATAAGAGTTATATATGCATCTATATATAACTTGATTTTAAAATTGGATTTGATAAATTAATTTTAAATTTGAATTTGATGTTTGAAAATTTAAAAGAGTAAATACATAAAAATATTTGAATAAGCTTTTAGTTATAAATTTTTTTGTTTCATTTCTCTTTAATAAATTTAAAAAGAGATAAACTCATTTATATATACATAAGAATAATAAATTTAGGTTTAGAGTCTTTTGTAAACAATTTAAAATAAAAATAAAATACTTAAAATACATGTGTAAGTTTACTAAGACTTAAGAAGACATGTGTTAAGCCCTTAATCAAACCAAGTGACAAATGTTTAAAATTAAAACAAGTGTCCTATTGAGATTTTCTTTTTCTTTTATTGCGATAAAATTAACACATCTACTTATATTAATACATTTCTTCTCATCTCATTTTTCTTTTTCAAACTTAAGAAAATCTTCAGCTATGAAATCTGAAATCATCTCCTTCAAATCAAAACAAGAAAAAAATCTGCAAATTGCTTCTTCAAACCAAACCTGTCAATTTCCCCTCTCAAATAAATTTGATAACCTATAATCTTTTCTAACCAAATCAAACTACAGCTACCTGAAAATCATTTGCAACATCCAAAATACATACAATTGAAGATCTCTGTATTTCTGTTTGAAAACTTCATCATGTCTGCAAATTTTCTCTGGAATTGAAGTTTGAAAAAAAAAGCTGTAGCTCCTCAAAATCCATTAAACTGAACATCCAAAAACCTGAAATCACTTTGCAAAATCTTAAGCCTGCATGCATTTTATTTTCTGAAAGCATGCATATGAAATTCTTCTAAAAACTTCAAAGTCCTGCTTGTATTTTTCTGGAGGCCTGCAATTCATCTTCTAGAAAGCATGTAGCTGTAAAACAAGCTTGCATCTGGGAACATACAATTAAAATCAGAGATAAAAGAAAAAAAGAAGCACCTTTCAATTTAAAGCATTTTCCTGAAATAGTTTGCTCTGCTCATAATTTCTGGTGAGTAACATTTTAACTAAAATGATTTAAGTAATTATAGTTGCTTGATTTATGTTTGCGCCAAAATTGTTCACAAACACCCGATATCGTGAAAGCACCCGTTCGTAATAGCAAGTCACACAAATCAGCAATAATCAATATTGAACTCAGATCTAAGCAATAACAATCAGAGTAATTCAGCAACCACAATCACAAACACAAGATTTATAGTGGTTCGGCGATCTTGCCTACGTCCACTTTAATGTTTTCTCTCTTTATTGATTATTCTCTTGATGATTACAGTGGTTACAGCAGGTTACAATGGATTATAGCTTTGAAACTCGAATGGAACAATGATGATAAGGTGTAGAATTGAATCTGGTAGAGTCTTGGCCCTTCGGAATTCTGATCCCCTTTCCTGAATGACCTGGGGCTCTATTTATAGGCGTAGAAGGCTGATATTTCGTCTAAAATCTGGGGAGACCACTTCTGGCACGTGAGGGATACGGCCGAATTCTGGAGGTCCGGGCCCACTTTGGGATCGATTCGACCCTTGGTTCGAATCGATCAAGAAAGTGTCCAATCGAGATGAAATTTGGTGTGGACATTCTTCAACATGTAAGCAAACTCCTATAAAAATTTCATGGCATTTGGACTTGTAGAACTCGAGTTATGATCGATTCAAGATTGCATTTTCAGTTGTCATGATAGGGTCGAATCGATAGGGTCGAATCGATAGCATTGAATCGATAGCGTCGAATCGATCAGGTCGAATCGATCGGGTCGAATCGATAGGGTCGAATCGATAGGGTCGAATCGATCAAGGTCGAATCGATATGGTCGAATCGATAGGGTCGAATCGATAGGGTCGAATCGATAGGGTCGAATCGATCAAGGTCGAATCAATAGGGTCGAATCGATAGGGTCGAATCGATCAAGGTCGAATCGATAGGGTCGAATCGATAGGGTTGAATCGATAGGGTCGAATCGATCAAGGTCGAATCGATAGGGTCGAATCGATCATAACTTGAGCGTATGAACTCGGATTGACTTGAAATTTGAAACGCTGGCTTCTATAGCTTTGCTCATCATGTCTTGTCAATTGCGGCCCGATCCGGACTCGGACAAAATTCATCGATATCCATGGTTATCCTGCAATGCATGGTTGATATTCAAGAATAGTAATCATTAATTTTCAGCTGATTTTTGGGTATCTCAGCTTTGCCAAAAGTTGGGACAACAATTTATTTCTGTGATAATCATGTTGAAGTGAATGAATGTGTTGTAATTCCCTGTAATAAGTATGTTTTTCTGAATGCATGCTTATATTTTGATATGTTTTGCCTGTTCTAGAATTATAGGATTAATCTCTGATCATAATCATGGTCTTATGTTCAAACTTTTGTTAAGGTTCAAGATTCAAAACAATATATAGTTTATGTAATATAAGTTAAAGTTTTAATTTTATTTAAAATAAAAAAAACTGTAATGTTTCTGTAAACTCAGTAATAGCAGAACAACTGAATATAAGTAAAAATTTGATCATCCTGTTTCATTAATTCAAGAATATAAATCGATTACATAAACCAATACTTGAATTTTAAAACAAAAATCAGGAATTTTAGTTCAAGAATGACTGAGCAATTCTGGTTTAATCATAAATCATGTTATGGGTTAGTACTGTTATTCTAGGTAGACGGGGTGGCCATGGTTTGCTCTGGTGATAGAGTGGTTATTGAAGAATCAAGGAAAAATATCGAGAAGGGGATTAAAGCGTTGTGGCGTTGGTAATTTTGAATTGAATATTTAAACCCTAGTTTTATGCTCGTCGGGAAATTTGATCGCCGTGAACTCTAGAAGCGATCGAGCTTTACCAGATTTGAATTGGTGATTAATGAAGTGTAGAGCAGTTAGTAGCCGGAGGCGAAACCATTCTGGTGATCGGAGGTGAGCGATTTTTGGTGATTCACAGTTTCAACATTGCTATAGTTTTGGAGTTCGAATGCTAAATTCTGATTTAGGGATTCTGTAGTTTCTTGGATGGTCGAAAATTGGTGGGAAGGTAATCGTTGACTTACGAGTAGGGTCGCGATCGGCCGGAAATGTTTGCCGAGTTGGTGCAGGTGCACGGTTATCATGTTGTGTCAGCAGTTTTTTTTGGAGGAAGAAGGTACTCGAGTTACTCGAGTCATTCTGAGATTTGCTCGGGTTGTTCCATATTTTTGCTCGAAGCAATGGTGTTTGGGACTCAAAGGAGCTGTGGTGTGAACTCGAGTGTGTTAGATGTTACAGGTTCATGTGGAAACCTGTCAGTACCCCCAGATTTGAATAAATGCAAATGAAATGTTACTCGAGTTATTTAGCGAGTTACTCGAGTTATGTTAATGATTTGCTCGAGCTAGATTAGGATTGGCTCGAATAATTAATTGTTGCTTGAGTTAGAATTTGTTCAGGTTAGAAAACATGTTATGTTTTCTAATTTTAAACTGAATTTAAAATATTAAGTAAAGATTTAAAATATGTTTTAAATCCAATTTTAAACTATAGATTCAAGTCTAATTTGAATATTAAGATGTAAAAGACTAAGTTTTTAAAAATTCAAATTTTGTTTAAATACTTTAAAGGGGTTTATTGTTTAAAATGTTTTTAAAGAAATTTGAATTTAAATTGGAAATTGAATGTAAAGAAATGTTTAAAAAAAGTTTAAACTAATTCAAATCTGATTTGAATCTTTGTTTCAAAATAGATTTAAGTTTTTATAAAGTGTTTGAACAATTTTAAATGATAATGTAAAATTTAAATGGTTTTAGTTTAAAAAGAAATTCGTTTAACTTTTGTAAAATTTCTTTTAAAATAAAGTATTATTTATCATTTAAAAGATTTAGATTGATTTTAAAACTTGTTAAAGTTAAATAATAATTTAATGATTTGTATTTTAATTAATTATTAGGGTAACTAAATGAATAATTAATTTATTTAATAAATTAATAAAAGGGTAATTAAGGGTTTAATCTTAAAAGTTTAGGATTAATTATTCATAGAATAATTAACTTGTAATTATGAATCATTAATTAATAAGATTGTTTTTAATTAATGATTAATAATTAATTAATCAAATAATAATGGATTAATTAAGTTTTAATTAACACTTAATTTTTTAATTAATTAGGGATTAATTAATGAATTGTTTAATAGTTAATGAAGGATTATTTAATAATTAATTAATGTGATTAATTTTTAATTATTAATTAGATTAATTAATTTAAAGATAATCATTTGTGTAAATTATAAGTATAATTACTTATGGAAGTAATTAAGGAAATTAATTACTTATTGTAATTAATTGAGGTTAATTTGATTAGATTAAGTTAATTAATTCAGTTTAATTAATTTAAAATAATCATTTGATGATTTGTGAAATATAAGTACTTAATGTAATTAAATAAAGAGAAATTACTTAGGTTAGTAATTAATGGGTAATTACTGGATGTAAGTAATTGAAGATGATTTGATAATTGAAGTAATTTAGGTATAATTACTTTGTAATTAATCAAGGGATTAATTTGAGATAATTAATTAATGAATAGTTAATTTATTTAGTAAAGTAATTAATGGTAGTTAATTACTGAATGGGATAATCAAGGGTGATTAACAATTATAGTTTAAATTAAGATTAATTATTTAATGTAATTAATTTAAATAAGTTAATTAATTTAAATGTAATTAGAGATCATTTATTAATATAATTAATGATGTAATTAAGATTGATTAATTAAGATAAATTAATCAATAATAAGTGATTAAGGAAATTAATTAATGTAATTAATTAAGGATTAATAAAATTAATTATAGTTAATTAATTGATGAAGTAATTAAAGGTTAATTATTGAATTTGGTTAAGTATAATTAATTTGTGAAATTAATTAAAGGATAATTACATAAATGTAATTAAGGAATAATTAATCAAAAGTGATTAATTGGAAGATGATTAATTAATTAATTTGAAATTAATTAATAGTTATGTAAGCAAGATTTATATTAATAAAGTAATTAATATAATTCACTTTAAATTAATTAGAGAATGATGTAGTTAATTTAATTAATTTTAAATTAATTATAAATGGTGATTATAGATCATTGCTTATATGGATGGATGATATTGTTTGCTTTGATTGGTTTGAATCTCAGATATGAGATAAATAATGTTGAGTGATAAGGATGCATTGGTTGCATTGTGATGATGATTGGGATTATCTTTTTGGTTAATGATAATAGGGTTTATCTGATGTGATGATAATGTTGATTATCTATTGTGAATCTGTGATTTTATCTATCTGTGTATATAGATAATTGAATTGTTTTAAACTTTTAAACAACTTGGCCTTAAAAGACACGCTTTGGATTTCGATGAGACCGGGATCGGGTTCCATATTTGGATATCCGAAAACCACATCGATCCAAATTAACGATAGGTCGTGAATCTCTTGTGAAGAGTGAAGACTCGAGGTGTAAGGACTGTACGTCAGTATAACTCTGTGGGTGATTCTGTAATGAGTTTGACGGAACTAGTTCTTATAGGTTCAAGATGGTGATTCAGAGTGCAAGGGTTATTGTCGTTTACTCTGAGGGTGATTCCAAAATGAGTGTAACGAGATAATGCCTTCGGTTTCGTTCGAACCCGGAACGAACTTGTATGGATTGAATGCTTTCAGAACATTGTCAGGTGGACGATGAGCGTTCTAAGAGATGTGTTCTCTAAAGGTAATCGTAGCCTCAAGCCTCATCAACCGGGAATGGCTAAAACAGGGGAGGTGCAGCAAGGCTTCGTGGGTAGCTCCCACTGGAGAGCAAGATTTTCCCCTATCTAGAGGTCCCTTTTATTTCGGCCGTGTGGACGGTTGGAACGTACGCCAACTGCGAGGTTGTTTTGTTCGGGACTGTCCAGTAAGGGATGGTTCCGGTCTTGTGTTGCAGGGGAGCGGGCATACTCCTCGGTACGTTGATCTAGGCCACATACTGTGACGGGCGGTACCCCAGTAGCCCTGCCATTGATGGAATCCAAAATCCAATAAGTGCCAACGGTTTTGATTGTATTACCCACTTTTGCGACTAGTAGCTGGAATTTAATAGATGTAACAATTTCGGCTATTTCATATTTACTTGAAAACCCTAGACCTATTATAATATCACTGGATTTCCTATCAAATATTTTGGTTAGCGTAAGGTAAAAACTTTTCCATGTTTATGTGTGGGAATTCTTACGTGATACCTTTTCTTTTCAAAGTTTTTCAAAGTTAAGCAACTTTAGCCTTTTACTCACACCAGACCCATGTCTGACCCGAAGTTTATTTTTGTTTTTCATAAACTCTTGGGTACTCAAATTTTTACGAGTAGCCAAGGGATTCAGGTTAGCTTTGACGAATTATGGAGCAGCAATCGAGCAGGAGGCTTCTGCGTTAGATATATAATTCCGCTGTGTGTTCTCTGTATTGGTATCTCTGTGTTGTATTGTATTGAGTTGTATAACTAGACAGGTGTTTATAACTGTCTAGCATATGATGTATATGTTGTGTAACTCTGATTAGTGTTGTATACTATGTAATACTTATGTTATTAATATAATTTATTCGTTCCGCTGTTTAGATTCTGATGTGTTGTTTCTTTCTTCTTCTCTTTATTTCTATTCTCTATCCCTTTCTTTCTTATTAATGATGCGTCATTCTCTGGAGTCGGATGGCGGGTCGTTACATTTTGTGAAAAGCGTAGCTTTATGGACGAGACTTTGTCGAACCTCACAACCCGGTTATGGTTGAAACAGGAATCTTTGCAGCAAGGTTATTTGGGGGTAGCGCCCCCTGAGGGTATGTCCATTTTCTTCTGGATTATAAGTGGTATCATGGTATGGAGCCCAGATACATAACTTTGTGGTTGCTGCAAACTTATTGCTTTGTGGTTATTGGTTGAGAGGCGCCTCGGATAAAGGTTCGTAACGACCGAGAGGTAGCATACTCGTGTCAATAGTTACCTAGTTACAGAGGTAACCCGACCTTGAGTAGCAATGATCCGGTTAGGTTCTCGGGGACGTCCCTCCAGAGGCATTCCATTTTATGTGGCAAGATCCTTTGCCTGGCCATTGTTGGAAATCCAATCATCCAATACAAGCCCTTTACGGTTTTAGTTGTAGAACCTGTCGTCTAATATTGTAGCTATAGTAGGCATACTATAATGGTACGTATGCTGGCTAAGATTAATATTATACTTTCGAAATGTTTTCTACACTATGCACTAATAATAATATCAAAGGAGTTTTTCTCGTACCAAGCATGTTTGATTATCATAAGAAGAAATCTCCTCCAATTTTGTGATTGCATTGTGTGTGTGGCGGGAGGTCTTATGGTAGTTTCATTTTCCAAAAGCATATCAGATTTCTTTTATAAACTGTTTTTGTTTCAAACAACTGTTTTGTTTACTCACACCAGTCTGACCCGGAGTTTATTGTTCCCTTTCTAAACTCTAAGTGCCCATAATTTCCACACGGGCAGCCAAGAAGCAGATTATCCCTGTTTTGGAGCTAGCTTGGATTTTGAAGTCTTGCGGAAGCTATCAGATTCTGGAAGCTTTTGGTCTTGGAAACCTTTTGAAGCTTTAAAATTTTTGAAGACCTTATCGAACTGAAGTATGTTGGAAACTTGTTGAAGTTTTTGTTGTCGTTTTACTGTTTCATCATATATGTATCACTCTGATATTGGTGATCGATGTTGTAATGAATATTGTATCAAAGTTGTATTTGTATTTTGATCAATGATATTCATTTTGTTTCCGCTGTTTATTTTTATCTAATGTTGTTATAAGCTCCATCCGAACTGAAATTCAACGTTTGAATCTCCGGCAGTCGTATACAAGTGAGGCATTTGATGCCGATTTTCAATCGCTGGATTTCGGGACGTGACAGTATTCTCCTTGGAAAGACGAGTATGTTTTCAAAGTAGCTTTCAAATATAAATAAAAAATTCTAAAGTTGATTTTAAAAGGATGTTTGTAGAGAAAATTATTTTATTAAGTTGTTTTTTTAAATCTTTAAAAGTAAAGATTTATTTTATTAATTATAGATGTGATTTTTTAAAAGAATTAATTGATATTTGTTTTATGGTTATTTAAATAGTTATACCCAATTTACTAATTTTACTTTAAAATTAGTTTGGACTTGAAGTCTTATATGTGATAATTAGTATAATGTTTTCATAATTAATATTTAAGTAATGATAGTTTTATTTTTTTTTTTTTTGGCAAGGCCGACGGGGTTGGATGGTCCCCGACCATTTTATTGCAGCACCAGAAAGAATACAACACAGACAACAATGAGCAAGCTCAGAGAATACAAAGTAAACAAAGCGCTACAAAGAACTGGAAGCTAAAAGAAAAAAAAGAACGAAACAAAAACAACAAAAGGCTATCTTAAGTAGAATGATAATGCATGTGTCAGTGGGGAAAGAAAGCAAGCACAAAGTTTACTAGTACACATACAGCAGCCAAAGCGAAAACATGGCATCAGATAAGCACTGTTCTTATGCCAAGCACACTTGCTCCTATTCCACTTATGCTTTTCTTTGTTCTTCATCAAATACTCAGTAACAACACAAATATTGTACCTGGTTCTGTTATCTCCCCTAACCAGCTCATCAGATGCTTCAACAAGGTTATAAAGAATAAAGATCCTACCATGTGACTCTTCATCCAGGTTGAGTATAACGTTCCAATCAGGTTTGTTGAAGTTAGCTTCCTTGAATGTTAAACAACGGTTTAGCTTATACTCCAGCATGGCAACAATAGATAACTTATGAGCGCCAAAAAGCGTTTTACTTTGGTCAAGTTTGGTGACGTAATTGCCCCCTTGTATGTTCCATGCTCCTAGATAAGTTATCATTGGTGAGCACGTGCTTTAAGCAATTCTATTTTCATTCTCCTCGTCACAGCTTGCGAAGAGGATAAATAGTTAGGTATTTCAATAGATAGCGGAGTATCAACTCTGCCGGTATTACCCTCTGTAGATGATGGTGTAGTCAGTTCGGAGGGAAGCTCGGGAGAGGTGGTAGGAGAGGTAAGGGGAGACAATGGAGGGGGTTTTTTGTAGGCAGAGGGAGGTTTAATGTTGGAGTAGATAAATGAAGGAACTGGAACATGAACACTAGCAGTATCGGTTTGGTGACTTTGCTGAGTTGTGCATTTAACTTCACGCATGCATGTTTCGTCATTAGAGTTTGGAGTCTTGCTGAAGGAAGAAAACTTTTTTCTACACTTTTTACTCTTCTTTTCACTTGATTTTAGTCCTTCATGACTCGTACCTTCATTGCTTAACCTGATTTCCATTTTTCCAGAAACAGTAGTAAAATCATTCTGCATATTATCTATTATATCTCTCGACTGTGTGATACGATCAGTTTTATCTTGCTTGGTATAAATGCTGTTACTCACCATTTGGTCTACATGTTCTGTAGAGCCAATATTATTCATTCCTTTGGTATTTTCATTAACTGCTCCGCTTACTCCACTTTTTTCAACCACTGTCATACTTTCATTATCTCTAGTACCTATATTATCATCAACATCCAGACAGTTGAGAATATCGAATTTATTGGAAATCAATAGACTATCAACTAAATCAGCTTCTACACTATATACTTCTTTCAGATTGTTTGGTGCCTCAATAGTTTTATTAATTATTCCTGGAATATTGACAGGCTCAACTTCTCCCCTTTCCTCATTACCCAGTTCATCAGTCTCAAAACTAAATTTCTCAATCTCTTTACCCTTTCGCTCTTTCTCCCTAGCATTCACACTTGCATGAATATCTATGTTAACTTTTTCAGGAACTGTTTCATCACTCCCCTCTTCTATTTGTTCCCCATTCTCTTTTGTTACTTCTTTAACTATTTTCTTTCTTATAATACGTTGCCATGTTCTACCGATTTGCTTTTTGATTGGTCTAATATTTTTATGTGCTTGAACCTTCTCAGTGTTTTCCTTCTTGCTTGCCTCTCTATCTGCTTTACTATTTCCTTTATCACACATTGTGTTACTGCTATCATTATTATCACAATCAACAGTTTTGTGTCCAAACCTGTTGCACATTACACATACATCTGGCCTCCATAAGTACTCAACATAGATTTTCTGCTGACCTCCCTCTACTAGTTTAACCAAGAAGTCATCAGCTAGTTCTTTTTCGGGCCTTATTTCAATTAAGCACTTCGCAAAGCTCAACCTGTCTTGCTTTTCAGTCATCTCATCCATGCATAACAGTTTACCCAAGTGACTACAAAGCCAGTTTATTCCTAGAGGGGACCAAGCAAATATGGGAAGGTTGTACAGTTTCACCCATACTGGGACAGTGGTGACTGATCCAGTAACGTTACTCACATTTGCATCATACGGTTTAATTATGAAAAGTTTATTATTCATGACAATAGGGTCACTCTGCAATATTGTTATTCTATCTTCAC